>JAUPFT010000031.1:38082013-38411032 GCA_036936625.1 Parnassius smintheus behrii | reverse complement strand
TATTTATGGCAAATATTACTAAAAAAAGCTCCATATTAAGCGATCTGTTATGTAATAAGAATACGTATGACTTTTATAGTATAGTTCTTATAATATTCATATTATTGAATTAGGTATCAGAGTGTTTTGTTACTTTACTAAGTGTACACAAACTGCTGTGAATAAATTATATTATAGTTGATACTAGAATAGAATAGAATATTTTTTATTCAATATAGATTACAAGTAATTCTTATTGAAAGTCAATATTGGTTCGAAAAAAAACATCTGTCCTGGGAAGAACCAGCAAGAAACCCAGCGGGACTTTATTTTTCAAATAAATTTTACAATGTCAAGGGTCAAAAATATATACAAAATATATTTTAGAAACAGCTTGGAAGCCTCATTCCCAGGGGTTATTATCAACCATGTATTCATTTATATCATAATAAACCATTTTTATACAGTTTTTGTTTAATTAAATATTTAAACTTGGTAATTATATACATTGTATATTTTTGGTATATCATCATCACCATCATCATTACAGCCCTGCACAAGTCCACTGCTGAACATAGGCCTCCCCCAAGTAATGCCACAAAGCACGGTCCTGAGCCACCTGCATCCATCGAATTCCTGCACATCTTACCAGGTCGTCACTCCATCTAGTGGGGGGTCGCCCTACACTACGCCTACCGGTACGAGGCTGCCACTCAAGAACCTTTCTTCCCCATCGGTTATCGGTTCTTCGAGCTATATGGCCGGCCCATTGCCACTTCAGCCTACTAATCCGTTGGGCTATGTCGGTCACTCTGGTTTTACTGCGGATATCCTCATTTCTGAGTCTATCACGCAGAGAAACTCCGAGCATAGCCCTCTCCATAGCTCGCTGAGCGACCTTGAGCGTCCTCATACGGCCAGCAGTGAAGGACCACGTCTCAGATCCGTAAGTCATCACTGGCAACACGCACTGGTTGTACAATCTAGTTTTTAGAGATTGAGGTATACCTGACGAGAAGATATGTCGTTATTTCCCGAACGCTGCCCAGCCGAGTTGAATCCATCGATTGACCTCTCGGTCGAAGTTGGACTTACCTAGTCGGACTATTTGTCCCAGGTAAACGTACTCGTCAACAACTTCGAGCATAGTGCTCCCAACAACTACCGGCATAGGTGTGACATGGACATTAAACATGATCTTTGTTTTGTCCATGTTCATCTTAAGACCTATCCGTTGGGAGGCACTATTGAGGTCATTGAGCATAGTGCTTAAGTCCTCCGGCGATTCTGCCATAACGACTATATCGTCGGCAAATCGAAGGTGAGTAATGTACTCGCCATTGATGTTATAACCGTATCCTTTCCAGTCCAGTAGCTTGAAAACGTCTTCCAATTCAGCGGTGAAGAGTTTCGGGGATATAACGTCACCCTGTCTTACACCTCTCTGCAGTTGGATAGGTTTCGAGCTCTGGTTCTGTACTCGAATAACCATCGTAGCCCTACTGTACAAACACTTCAGCACTTCGATGTACCGACAGTCAACTTGGCACCACTGAAGGGACTGTAGCACCGCCCAAATTTCGACGGAATCAAAGGCTTTCTCATAGTCCACATACGCCAGGAAAAGTGGCAGATTGTACTCTTCAGTCTTCTGTACAATCTGCCTAAGGGTATATATGTGATCTATAGTACTGAAGCCTTTTCGGAAACCGGCTTGTTCGGGAGGCTTGAAGTCGTCGAGTCTGCGTGCGAGACGATTCGTAATGACTCTCGTATATTTTTTGTATATTTTCTGGGACTTTATTGTAATAGCGTATACATTGCCCCAAGAATGAATTACTAACTCTGTAGATTCGAGAAACTGATATCACCAGCTTGTGTTTGTTCCTAGTGTTTATAGAGTGTATGTCACTTTTTTTAATAAAATTATCTTTATTTTTGTGAACATACATCAAATTTTATAGACATACTGAGAGGCCAAAGTTAATATACTTATTTCTTTAAATTTTTCTCTAAGAGATTCTTTCGGTTTAAGGTTGTAATAGTTTCTAAATCAGCCGCACTCCCCCATAGCAAAATCCCCTATGACATTATGCTGTCTCGACACTAGTGAGATCTTTTTTACAGCATAGGCTGCAGAGCTTAGTCTACTTGCTAGTTTAGATATATGGGGGCCCCACTGAAGCTTAGCATCGAGAGTGATGCCAAGAAAAACTACTTATTGAAATAAAAAAAAATGTTAAAGATCTGTCAATTAATTATTAAATAATTAACGCAACCAGTCAATGGAGACTATATATATATGCGCAGTACAAGATTATAGTGAACAAGTGTTCATAGACGCTCGGGTTTACTTTCTATTCACTGAATAACTGATTTTGCCCCTGACCCAAACCTCAAGACCAGCAGTTACACTAACAACTACTAGAGTAACGGCAACGCTTTAACTCTAGTAGTTGTTAGTGTAACTGAATTATTACTTTGTTGTTAATTAGCTAATTATCAACAAAGTAATAATTTATAAATTTAAATAAAATTATTTTACATATAAGATAATGTAAATGGACAAGATATGTAGTTAGATGTATAGTTTAAAGTAAAACACAAGTAGTAAAATTAAAAATGTGGTACAACCGACTTCAATATAATAAAAATGAAAACAACAGTCAATTAAATATATATAACTCAAAAACTATTTAGTCAGATTTTGATTTAATTTATATGAGACCTCACGAGAAGCACCAGCTTTCAAATAAAAAGATTAATCAAAATCGGTTCACCCACAGAAAAGTTATGGGGTAACACACTTACAAAATTATATTATACGTGGAAGAGCCATTCTGCAGCTAAATTATGGTTGTAGCACGAATGGGTCGGATCGAACGGGGAAGAACCACGCTCTCTCAGAATACCAGCGTAAAATACCGGTTTAATACTGCTGTGTTTTGTATGGCGAGTGTAGAGATCCGCAGACCCTTTTTTACTGGAAACGAGGCATTTCGTCTTAGTCCTCGGGGGTGACAACGCATCTGCGTTTTGATTCTTAATCGATCTTATCTTAAATGTAGATGTCTATGGGCTACAGCATTCACTTACCATCAGGACTGTGTGCTCGTTTGTCACCCTATTCTATAAAAAATATAGTCGAATTGAATACCGTCTCCTTTTTAAGTCGGTAAAAACTATCACGTTAAAGTGTGACAGTTAAGTTTTAGGGTGCAAGAGGGATACCATTTTAACTTTTTCTTTACTTCACCTTACCGTGACCTACTGACTGGCCTTGTTAGTGGCTCTGGGGAACGACTAAAGATATAAGATATCCATTATAGTTCATTATGAATTGCATAGTGAATTTTGTTTAAAAATATTAAGTTTGATATGGGATATAGGTATTACTGGAAAAATGAAAATTTAATTAATATTAATAAAAATATGGAGTCAATTATACCTATGGTTTAACCATTTTAACCTAAATGTGAAAGTTGGGTGTGGAGGAAGTAGCATGAGAGTAAAACGAATGGCGTTGTAAATGATTCCTAAGAATATATTAAAGCTGATCCTAAATGACAAGGTAAGAAATTGTGTGATAAAATAAAAGTTTGGTTTACAAGAAGATGTTGGGACCAATATTAAGAAAGAAATTATTGGTTAGTTTGGACACGTTGAACATATATGAAGAAATACTATTTAAGCAAATTTTCTCAGCAGAGGAGTCGGCAAGAGACGCCCGAGACGGTAGTTCATCCATTAAATTTTCGATATATTGAAAATGCATGAAGTTAAGAGTACTCTTAACCGATGAGCATGTATACGTAGATATCTTATATCTTTAGTCTATAGTTTATATCTATAGTATAATAAAAGCGAGATAGGTGTATCAGGAACTTACCAAATGAAATTTCGTAGTGTTTACCTAGCCCACAGTAACAGGCGTGAGAATTTATCGTGTTATGTTTATTTTTTTGTTTTGTTTTTACCCTCTTTCTCTTTCTCTTACAGCACGATCTGGCGTAATGGATATTGTTACACCGCCAATGCACGGCAAAATAAAAATCAACACATTAACTCAGAGGGTTAACAACACGTTTGCTGTGGCAGCTATGGCAAATACCCCTTTATGAGGCAATTATGGGGGAGGATTCTGTTCAGCAGTGGACATTATTAGTCTATAGTGGTAGTGGTAATTATTTTTGAAAATTTAAATACATTTACAAACAGGCAGCTGGTAACACCAGCTGAAACTACGGATATACCAAACATAACCACGAACAAGCCGCTCGTTTGTTTCGCAGCAACTTTAACAAATATTGGCTAACTTGACGGCAACTATGGGTGGATAAATCCACGTAGATGCGCCTTAATAATTCGTGTTAGCTTAATAAACTGAAATAGAACATTTCCTATTAGACTTGCTAATCCATATTTGTATATTAACACGCGTCTTTAACTCGTATGTCATACAACTAAACAATAGTAATAATTTATACTGCACACTCGCGCTGAAGCGCTTTATTTGTAAAGTAGAATAGAATATATTATATTACAACAATACTTACATATACAAAGTCATTTATGATCAACCACTGGTTCGTAAAACCCTTTTTCCAGAAAAGAACTAGCAAGACTCCCAGCGAGACCTTTAAAAATTTACAATATAGATGATTTTTTATACAATTAGTAAGAAAATTTTTATTGAGTATAATTTCATCTCAAATTGTAAGTTCCAGTTTTTGAACTGCAATATCATCGTTGATGTCATAAAATGTTTCATTTTGATAGTTTGTATGCAGCAACGTACAGCAGGTTTCATAATGATATAGTCCGATCACTGCTTTAACTATAATTCACCTCTAAGCCCTACACTCACATTTAATTGAAGGATTTCCTTAGCTGTGGGGTCTGTATGGTTGCTCTTAGCTTATTAAGTACTTCTTCAGACGGATGCTACGCTTGCGCGTTAGAGGTCCGCATCCAGTAAGAATGTGCACATGTGTGTGATGTGTGGATAATTTTTTGTAAATATTACGAGAAGCCAAAGATGATATACTTATTTCTTAAAAAATTCTCTAAGTGAGTCCTTTGGGCGTAAGTTATAATTTGCTATTATTGCTCTCTTTTTCAAAATAAAGATAGTTTCAATGTCAGTCTCATTAACCCATAGCAAGATTCCATGTGACATTATGCTATGGAATTGTTGTCTCAGAATAATAATGAACTCTTTTAAGTTACGCGCAGTCAGGGTTCTTGCCAACAACTATATATATAATTCTTGTGACATTTCTTAATTGAAACTTAATATTAATAAAACTTAACGTAACATAACTAGTGGCAGACGTCACAGACATCCCAGTGATAAATATCAAGCGAGATGGTTTAATCAGATATTAAAAGCACTAAAACCCTTAAGGCATCTAAGTACGTCGTCACTTACAACACCAACGACACGGATAGTATGATAAATTTTATTCTCGGATTAGAAAACATGCAATTTTAATAAAAATTTTGACGTTTCAATAGTAAAAATGTACAAATGAATATGTATATTGTTTTAAATAACTTAAATGTATATCGTAATGGTAAGTGGATGCTGTGCCCCATAGACATCTTTATGTATGTTCGATTAAGAATTAAAATGCAGATGCGTTGCAACCCTTGAAGTTTCCGTTTTTCTATACTCACTATACAAAACACGATTACGAATTACGAGGTTAATATCATAAAATCATCATTGTATAATTTTAGTAGATATTAAAAGAAAAACCGTTGCCGTTACAACCTAATAACATCCACTGCTGAACATTGGCTTCCCACGTAGATTACACTTCAGGGGCCATACCATCCTATGGCACAAGAAGAAATTATTTTGTGAATTAACGCGACAATAAACAGTTTCAAAATTTTTAATAAATATATTCTTGTACTGAGTAGTAAACTTTTTCAACTAACAGAATCGTGGTAACTATGAAAAATATGGTATTTATGGCAAATATTACTAAAAAAAGCTCCATATTAAGCGATCTGTTATGTAATAAGAATACGTATGACTTTTATAGTATAGTTCTTATAATATTCATATTATTGAATTAGGTATCAGAGTGTTTTGTTACTTTACTAAGTGTACACAAACTGCTGTGAATAAATTATATTATAGTTGATACTAGAATAGAATAGAATATTTTTTATTCAATATAGATTACAAGTAATTCTTATTGAAAGTCAATATTGGTTCGAAAAAAAACATCTGTCCTGGGAAGAACCAGCAAGAAACCCAGCGGGACTTTATTTTTCAAATAAATTTTACAATGTCAAGGGTCAAAAATATATACAAAATATATTTTAGAAACAGCTTGGAAGCCTCATTCCCAGGGGTTATTATCAACCATGTATTCATTTATATCATAATAAACCATTTTTATACAGTTTTTGTTTAATTAAATATTTAAACTTGGTAATTATATACATTGTATATTTTTGGTATATCATCATCACCATCATCATTACAGCCCTGCACAAGTCCACTGCTGAACATAGGCCTCCCCCAAGTAATGCCACAAAGCACGGTCCTGAGCCACCTGCATCCATCGACTTCCTGCACATCTTACCAGGTCGTCACTCCATCTAGTGGGGGGTCGCCCTACACTACGCCTACCGGTACGAGGCTGCCACTCAAGAACCTTTCTTCCCCATCGGTTATCGGTTCTTCGAGCTATATGGCCGGCCCATTGCCACTTCAGCCTACTAATCCGTTGGGCTATGTCGGTCACTCTGGTTTTACTGCGGATATCCTCATTTCTGAGTCTATCACGCAGAGAAACTCCGAGCATAGCCCTCTCCATAGCTCGCTGAGCGACCTTGAGCGTCCTCATACGGCCAGCAGTGAAGGACCACGTCTCAGATCCGTAAGTCATCACTGGCAACACGCACTGGTTGTACAATCTAGTTTTTAGAGATTGAGGTATACCTGACGAGAAGATATGTCGTTATTTCCCGAACGCTGCCCAGCCGAGTTGAATCCATCGATTGACCTCTCGGTCGAAGTTGGACTTACCTAGTCGGACTATTTGTCCCAGGTAAACGTACTCGTCAACAACTTCGAGCATAGTGCTCCCAACAACTACCGGCATAGGTGTGACATGGACATTAAACATGATCTTTGTTTTGTCCATGTTCATCTTAAGACCTATCCGTTGGGAGGCACTATTGAGGTCATTGAGCATAGTGCTTAAGTCCTCCGGCGATTCTGCCATAACGACTATATCGTCGGCAAATCGAAGGTGAGTAATGTACTCGCCATTGATGTTATAACCGTATCCTTTCCAGTCCAGTAGCTTGAAAACGTCTTCCAATTCAGCGGTGAAGAGTTTCGGGGATATAACGTCACCCTGTCTTACACCTCTCTGCAGTTGGATAGGTTTCGAGCTCTGGTTCTGTACTCGAATAACCATCGTAGCCCTACTGTACAAACACTTCAGCACTTCGATGTACCGACAGTCAACTTGGCACCACTGAAGGGACTGTAGCACCGCCCAAATTTCGACGGAATCAAAGGCTTTCTCATAGTCCACATACGCCAGGCAAAGTGGCAGATTGTACTCTTCAGTCTTCTGTACAATCTGCCTAAGGGTATATATGTGGTCTATAGTACTGAAGCCTTTTCGGAAACCGGCTTGTTCGGGAGGCTTGAAGTCGTCGAGTCTGCGTGCGAGACGATTCGTAATGACTCTCGTATATTTTTTGTATATTTTCTGGGACTTTATTGTAATAGCGTATACATTGCCCCAAGAATGAATTACTAACTCTGTAGATTCGAGAAACTGATATCACCAGCTTGTGTTTGTTCCTAGTGTTTATAGAGTGTATGTCACTTTTTTTAATAAAATTATCTTTATTTTTGTGAACATACATCAAATTTTATAGACATACTGAGAGGCCAAAGTTAATATACTTATTTCTTTAAATTTTTCTCTAAGAGATTCTTTCGGTTTAAGGTTGTAATAGTTTCTAAATCAGCCGCACTCCCCCATAGCAAAATCCCCTATGACATTATGCTGTCTCGACACTAGTGAGATCTTTTTTACAGCATAGGCTGCAGAGCTTAGTCTACTTGCTAGTTTAGATATATGGGGGCCCCACTGAAGCTTAGCGTCGAGAGTGATGCCAAGAAAAACTACTTATTGAAATCAAAAAAAATGTTAAAGATCTGTCAATTAATTATTAAATAATTAACGCAACCAGTCAATGGAGACTATATATATGCGCAGTACAAGATTATAGTGAACAAGTGTTCATAGACGCTCGGGTTTACTTTCTATTCACTGAATAACTGATTTTGCCCCTGACCCAAACCTCAAGACCAGCAGTTACACTAACAACTACTAGAGTAACGGCAACGCTTTAACTCTAGTAGTTGTTAGTGTAACTGAATTATTACTTTGTTGTTAATTAGCTAATTATCAACAAAGTAATAATTTATAAATTTAAATAAAATCATTTTACATATAAGATAATGTAAATGGACAAGATATGTAGTTAGATGTATAGTTTAAAGTAAAACACAAGTAGTAAAATTAAAAATGTGGTACAACCGACTTCAATATAATAAAAATGAAAACAACAGTCAATTAAATATATATAACTCAAAAACTATTTAGTCAGATTTTGATTTAATTTATATGAGACCTCACGAGAAGCACCAGCTTTCAAATAAAAAGATTAATCAAAATCGGTTCACCCACAGAAAAGTTATGGGGTAACACACTTACAAAATTATATTATACGTGGAAGAGCCATTCTGCAGCTAAATTATGGTTGTAGCACGAATGGGTCGGATCGAACGGGGAAGAACCACGCTCTCTCAGAATACCAGCGTAAAATACCGGTTTAATACTGCTGTGTTTTGTATGGCGAGTGTAGAGATCCGCAGACCCTTTTTTACTGGAAACGAGGCATTTCGTCTTAGTCCTCGGGGGTGACAACGCATCTGCGTTTTGATTCTTAATCGATCTTATCTTAAATGTAGATGTCTATGGGCTACAGCATTCACTTACCATCAGGACTGTGTGCTCGTTTGTCACCCTATTCTATAAAAAATATAGTCGAATTGAATACCGTCTCCTTTTTAAGTCGGTAAAAACTATCACGTTAAAGTGTGACAGTTAAGTTTTAGGGTGCAAGAGGGATACCATTTTAACTTTTTCTTTACTTCACCTTACCGTGACCTACTGACTGGCCTTGTTAGTGGCTCTGGGGAACGACTAAAGATATAAGATATCCATTATAGTTCATTATGAATTGCATAGTGAATTTTGTTTAAAAATATTAAGTTTGATATGGGATATAGGTATTACTGGAAAAATGAAAATTTAATTAATATTAATAAAAATATGGAGTCAATTATACCTATGGTTTAACCATTTTAACCTAAATGTGAAAGTTGGGTGTGGAGGAAGTAGCATGAGAGTAAAACGAATGGCGTTGTAAATGATTCCTAAGAATATATTAAAGCTGATCCTAAATGACAAGGTAAGAAATTGTGTGATAAAATAAAAGTTTGGTTTACAAGAAGATGTTGGGACCAATATTAAGAAAGAAATTATTGGTTAGTTTGGACACGTTGAACATATATGAAGAAATACTATTTAAGCAAATTTTCTCAGCAGAGGAGTCGGCAAGAGACGCCCGAGACGGTAGTTCATCCATTAAATTTTCGATATATTGAAAATGCATGAAGTTAAGAGTACTCTTAACCGATGAGCATGTATACGTAGATATCTTATATCTTTAGTCTATAGTTTATATCTATAGTATAATAAAAGCGAGATAGGTGTATCAGGAACTTACCAAATGAAATTTCGTAGTGTTTACCTAGCCCACAGTAACAGGCGTGAGAATTTATCGTGTTATGTTTATTTTTTTGTTTTGTTTTTACCCTCTTTCTCTTTCTCTTACAGCACGATCTGGCGTAATGGATATTGTTACACCGCCAATGCACGGCAAAATAAAAATCAACACATTAACTCAGAGGGTTAACAACACGTTTGCTGTGGCAGCTATGGCAAATACCCCTTTATGAGGCAATTATGGGGGAGGATTCTGTTCAGCAGTGGACATTATTAGTCTATAGTGGTAGTGGTAATTATTTTTGAAAATTTAAATACATTTACAAACAGGCAGCTGGTAACACCAGCTGAAACTACGGATATACCAAACATAACCACGAACAAGCCGCTCGTTTGTTTCGCAGCAACTTTAACAAATATTGGCTAACTTGACGGCAACTATGGGTGGATAAATCCACGTAGATGCGCCTTAATAATTCGTGTTAGCTTAATAAACTGAAATAGAACATTTCCTATTAGACTTGCTAATCCATATTTGTATATTAACACGCGTCTTTAACTCGTATGTCATACAACTAAACAATAGTAATAATTTATACTGCACACTCGCGCTGAAGCGCTTTATTTGTAAAGTAGAATAGAATATATTATATTACAACAATACTTACATATACAAAGTCATTTATGATCAACCACTGGTTCGTAAAACCCTTTTTCCAGAAAAGAACTAGCAAGACTCCCAGCGAGACCTTTAAAAATTTACAATATAGATGATTTTTTATACAATTAGTAAGAAAATTTTTATTGAGTATAATTTCATCTCAAATTGTAAGTTCCAGTTTTTGAACTGCAATATCATCGTTGATGTCATAAAATGTTTCATTTTGATAGTTTGTATGCAGCAACGTACAGCAGGTTTCATAATGATATAGTCCGATCACTGCTTTAACTATAATTCACCTCTAAGCCCTACACTCACATTTAATTGAAGGATTTCCTTAGCTGTGGGGTCTGTATGGTTGCTCTTAGCTTATTAAGTACTTCTTCAGACGGATGCTACGCTTGCGCGTTAGAGGTCCGCATCCAGTAAGAATGTGCACATGTGTGTGATGTGTGGATAATTTTTTGTAAATATTACGAGAAGCCAAAGATGATATACTTATTTCTTAAAAAATTCTCTAAGTGAGTCCTTTGGGCGTAAGTTATAATTTGCTATTATTGCTCTCTTTTTCAAAATAAAGATAGTTTCAATGTCAGTCTCATTAACCCATAGCAAGATTCCATGTGACATTATGCTATGGAATTGTTGTCTCAGAATAATAATGAACTCTTTTAAGTTACGCGCAGTCAGGGTTCTTGCCAACAACTATATATATAATTCTTGTGACATTTCTTAATTGAAACTTAATATTAATAAAACTTAACGTAACATAACTAGTGGCAGACGTCACAGACATCCCAGTGATAAATATCAAGCGAGATGGTTTAATCAGATATTAAAAGCACTAAAACCCTTAAGGCATCTAAGTACGTCGTCACTTACAACACCAACGACACGGATAGTATGATAAATTTTATTCTCGGATTAGAAAACATGCAATTTTAATAAAAATTTTGACGTTTCAATAGTAAAAATGTACAAATGAATATGTATATTGTTTTAAATAACTTAAATGTATATCGTAATGGTAAGTGGATGCTGTGCCCCATAGACATCTTTATGTATGTTCGATTAAGAATTAAAATGCAGATGCGTTGCAACCCTTGAAGTTTCCGTTTTTCTATACTCACTATACAAAACACGATTACGAATTACGAGGTTAATATCATAAAATCATCATTGTATAATTTTAGTAGATATTAAAAGAAAAACCGTTGCCGTTACAACCTAATAACATCCACTGCTGAACATTGGCTTCCCACGTAGATTACACTTCAGGGGCCATACCATCCTA
This sequence comes from Parnassius smintheus behrii, assembly GCA_036936625.1. Taxonomy (NCBI): domain Eukaryota; kingdom Metazoa; phylum Arthropoda; class Insecta; order Lepidoptera; family Papilionidae; genus Parnassius; species Parnassius smintheus. The sequence continues at coordinate 38,399,259 of JAUPFT010000031.1, read as the reverse complement.
TGGCACAAGAAGAAATTATTTTGTGAATTAACGCGACAATAAACAGTTTCAAAATTTTTAATAAATATATTCTTGTACTGAGTAGTAAACTTTTTCAACTAACAGAATCGTGGTAACTATGAAAAATATGGTATTTATGGCAAATATTACTAAAAAAAGCTCCATATTAAGCGATCTGTTATGTAATAAGAATACGTATGACTTTTATAGTATAGTTCTTATAATATTCATATTATTGAATTAGGTATCAGAGTGTTTTATTACTTTACTAAGTGTACACAAACTGCTGTGAATAAATTATATTATAGTTGATACTAGAATAGAATAGAATATTTTTTATTCAATATAGATTACAAGTAATTCTTATTGAAAGTCAATATTGGTTCGAAAAAAAAACATCTGTCCTGGGAAGAACCAGCAAGAAACCCAGCGGGACTTTATTTTTCAAATAAATTTTACAATGTCAAGGGTCAAAAATATATACAAAATATATTTTAGAAACAGCTTGGAAGCCTCATTCCCAGGGGTTATTATCAACCATGTATTCATTTATATCATAATAAACCATTTTTATACAGTTTTTGTTTAATTAAATATTTAAACTTGGTAATTATATACATTGTATATTTTTGGTATATCATCATCACCATCATCATTACAGCCCTGCACAAGTCCACTGCTGAACATAGGCCTCCCCCAAGTAATGCCACAAAGCACGGTCCTGAGCCACCTGCATCCATCGACTTCCTGCACATCTTACCAGGTCGTCACTCCATCTAGTGGGGGGTCGCCCTACACTACGCCTACCGGTACGAGGCTGCCACTCAAGAACCTTTCTTCCCCATCGGTTATCGGTTCTTCGAGCTATATGGCCGGCCCATTGCCACTTCAGCCTACTAATCCGTTGGGCTATGACGGTCACTCTGGTTTTACTGCGGATATCCTCATTTCTGAGTCTATCACGCAGAGAAACTCCGAGCATAGCCCTCTCCATAGCTCGCTGAGCGACCTTGAGCGTCCTCATACGGCCAGCAGTGAAGGACCACGTCTCAGATCCGTAAGTCATCACTGGCAACACGCACTGGTTGTACAATCTAGTTTTTAGAGATTGAGGTATACCTGACGAGAAGATATGTCGTTATTTCCCGAACGCTGCCCAGCCGAGTTGAATCCATCGATTGACCTCTCGGTCGAAGTTGGACTTACCTAGTCGGACTATTTGTCCCAGGTAAACGTACTCGTCAACAACTTCGAGCATAGTGCTCCCAACAACTACCGGCATAGGTGTGACATGGACATTAAACATGATCTTTGTTTTGTCCATGTTCATCTTAAGACCTATCCGTTGGGAGGCACTATTGAGGTCATTGAGCATAGTGCTTAAGTCCTCCGGCGATTCTGCCATAACGACTATATCGTCGGCAAATCGAAGGTGAGTAATGTACTCGCCATTGATGTTATAACCGTATCCTTTCCAGTCCAGTAGCTTGAAAACGTCTTCCAATTCAGCGGTGAAGAGTTTCGGGGATATAACGTCACCCTGTCTTACACCTCTCTGCAGTTGGATAGGTTTCGAGCTCTGGTTCTGTACTCGAATAACCATCGTAGCCCTACTGTACAAACACTTCAGCACTTCGATGTACCGACAGTCAACTTGGCATCACTGAAGGGACTGTAGCACCGCCCAAATTTCGACGGAATCAAAGGCTTTCTCATAGTCCACATACGCCAGGCAAAGTGGCAGATTGTACTCTTCAGTCTTCTGTACAATCTGCCTAAGGGTATATATGTGGTCTATAGTACTGAAGCCTTTTCGGAAACCGGCTTGTTCGGGAGGCTTGAAGTCGTCGAGTCTGCGTGCGAGACGATTCGTAATGACTCTCGTATATTTTTTGTATATTTTCTGGGACTTTATTGTAATAGCGTATACATTGCCCCAAGAATGAATTACTAACTCTGTAGATTCGAGAAACTGATATCACCAGCTTGTGTTTGTTCCTAGTGTTTATAGAGTGTATGTCACTTTTTTTAATAAAATTATCTTTATTTTTGTGAACATACATCAAATTTTATAGACATACTGAGAGGCCAAAGTTAATATACTTATTTCTTTAAATTTTTCTCTAAGAGATTCTTTCGGTTTAAGGTTGTAATAGTTTCTAAATCAGCCGCACTCCCCCATAGCAAAATCCCCTATGACATTATGCTGTCTCGACACTAGTGAGATCTTTTTTACAGCATAGGCTGCAGAGCTTAGTCTACTTGCTAGTTTAGATATATGGGGGCCCCACTGAAGCTTAGCGTCGAGAGTGATGCCAAGAAAAACTACTTATTGAAATCAAAAAAAATGTTAAAGATCTGTCAATTAATTATTAAATAATTAACGCAACCAGTCAATGGAGACTATATATATATGCGCAGTACAAGATTATAGTGAACAAGTGTTCATAGACGCTCGGGTTTACTTTCTATTCACTGAATAACTGATTTTGCCCCTGACCCAAACCTCAAGACCAGCAGTTACACTAACAACTACTAGAGTAACGGCAACGCTTTAACTCTAGTAGTTGTTAGTGTAACTGAATTATTACTTTGTTGTTAATTAGCTAATTATCAACAAAGTAATAATTTATAAATTTAAATAAAATTATTTTACATATAAGATAATGTAAATGGACAAGATATGTAGTTAGATGTATAGTTTAAAGTAAAACACAAGTAGTAAAATTAAAAATGTGGTACAACCGACTTCAATATAATAAAAATGAAAACAACAGTCAATTAAATATATATAACTCAAAAACTATTTAGTCAGATTTTGATTTAATTTATATGAGACCTCACGAGAAGCACCAGCTTTCAAATAAAAAGATTAATCAAAATCGGTTCACCCACAGAAAAGTTATGGGGTAACACACTTACAAAATTATATTATACGTGGAAGAGCCATTCTGCAGCTAAATTATGGTTGTAGCACGAATGGGTCGGATCGAACGGGGAAGAACCACGCTCTCTCAGAATACCAGCGTAAAATACCGGTTTAATACTGCTGTGTTTTGTATGGCGAGTGTAGAGATCCGCAGACCCTTTTTTACTGGAAACGAGGCATTTCGTCTTAGTCCTCGGGGGTGACAACGCATCTGCGTTTTGATTCTTAATCGATCTTATCTTAAATGTAGATGTCTATGGGCTACAGCATTCACTTACCATCAGGACTGTGTGCTCGTTTGTCACCCTATTCTATAAAAAATATAGTCGAATTGAATACCGTCTCCTTTTTAAGTCGGTAAAAACTATCACGTTAAAGTGTGACAGTTAAGTTTTAGGGTGCAAGAGGGATACCATTTTAACTTTTTCTTTACTTCACCTTACCGTGACCTACTGACTGGCCTTGTTAGTGGCTCTGGGGAACGACTAAAGATATAAGATATCCATTATAGTTCATTATGTACACGCATATTGACTCTAAAGAGCACATTTTAGTCGTTTTCATTGATTATAGCAAAGCTTTTGACACGCTAAGACACAACAAATTAATTGAAAGCTTAAATGATAGCGGAATTAGAGGAAAATTATTAGCGTGGTGTGAAAATTATCTCCATGAAAGATCTTATCGAGTAAAAGTTGGTGATGCTCTTAGTTTCCCTGTCCAGGTAACTGAAGGCACAGCACAGGGCTCAGTTCTTGGACCTTTACACTTTCTCACCTACGTAAACAATCTTTCTAATTTAATTAAACAGTGTGAGATCTATCAGTTTGCAGATGATACATGTTTAGTAGCTGCTGGGCGTAGTATACAGGAGGTACTAATGAAACTTCAAAAAGAATTTGACACACTGACGAAGTGGTCACACGACGTCGGTTTAGTACTCAATGCTGCCAAAACTAAACTTATGTATATAAGTACAAGCCACAACAGAAGTTCTTTTATACCTAAACTAATAGCGCACACACATCACTGCCTTCACATACAAAATACTAACAATTCGACACCCTGTAATTGCGATGCCATAGAAATTGTAAATAAGCACACCTATCTTGGTCTAATAATTGACGATCGGTTAAACTGGAAAGAGCATGTAAATCGTGTTTGTGATATATTAAGAGGAATATTAGCGAAATTTACATTAATCAAACAAAAAATACCTTACAAAACCTCTTTAATGCTCTATAAATCCTTAGCTGAATCTGTTATACAATATGGCTTGTCAAGCTATGGTAGAACCTACAAAACATATCTAGATCGAGTTTACTCACTTCAGCTGCGCATTTTAAAACAAATAGTCCCTAATAATCTCAAAATTAATTTTAAAGATGATTATCGAAAACTATTTGCATTTTGTAAAATTATACCTATTCACGACAAAGTTGAACTAACATTACTAACCGAAAATTACTTTACTGAAAATTTTAAAAAGGTAGATAAGTTATTATACTCCACACGCAGAACTGATCATCTAAAACTGCAATTACCTAGATATAATAACTTATACGGAAAAAGAACATTAAACTATGTTATACCTAATCTAATCAATCAGTTACCTAAATCTTTGAAAGACGTCATTACACGTAAAAACATAAAATATAAACTAAAAAATTTTTATATACAATTAACTCTTACTAAATACTCGTAACACTTTAAACAACTTCTCGTTCTATATTATTGGTTTACTTTACCAACATATCTTATTATAAATTTATAAAAATATATGTTCCTGTGTCACGATTATTCACAGAATGTAATAAGTTCACCATGTGATTTTACGCTCATCGCCTAAGACTATTTTGTATTTTTGTACCCATAAATATTTTTGTCAATTAGAAACATAACATTTAATGCACCTAATTTAAGTTGGTAATAATATTAATGTAACTTTGGTAATGTAATTTAATATAAAGTATTAATTAGAATAATGTGTCGACAGCAATGGTGTACGGAAAAACTCTAATGAGTTTATGTTTACACTAAAACTATTCATCTTTGTAATCATAAATTTCTTAAATAAATAAATAAATAAATAAATAAATAAATAAATGAATTGCATAGTGAATTTTGTTTAAAAATATTAAGTTTGATATGGGATATAGGTATTACTGGAAAAATGAAAATTTAATTAATATTAATAAAAATATGGAGTCAATTATACCTATGGTTTAACCATTTTAACCTAAATGTGAAAGTTGGGTGTGGAGGAAGTAGCATGAGAGTAAAACGAATGGCGTTGTAAATGATTCCTAAGAATATATTAAAGCTGATCCTAAATGACAAGGTAAGAAATTGTGTGATAAAATAAAAGTTTGGTTTACAAGAAGATGTTGGGACCAATATTAAGAAAGAAATTATTGGTTAGTTTGGACACGTTGAACATATATGAAGAAATACTATTTAAGCAAATTTTCTCAGCAGAGGAGTCGGCAAGAGACGCCCGAGACGGTAGTTCATCCATTAAATTTTCGATATATTGAAAATGCATGAAGTTAAGAGTACTCTTAACCGATGAGCATGTATACGTAGATATCTTATATCTTTAGTCTATAGTTTATATCTATAGTATAATAAAAGCGAGATAGGTGTATCAGGAACTTACCAAATGAAATTTCGTAGTGTTTACCTAGCCCACAGTAACAGGCGTGAGAATTTATCGTGTTATGTTTATTTTTTTGTTTTGTTTTTACCCTCTTTCTCTTTCTCTTACAGCACGATCTGGCGTAATGGATATTGTTACACCGCCAATGCACGGCAAAATAAAAATCAACACATTAACTCAGAGGGTTAACAACACGTTTGCTGTGGCAGCTATGGCAAATACCCCTTTATGAGGCAATTATGGGGGAGGATTCTGTTCAGCAGTGGACATTATTAGTCTATAGTGGTAGTGGTAATTATTTTTGAAAATTTAAATACATTTACAAACAGGCAGCTGGTAACACCAGCTGAAACTACGGATATACCAAACATAACCACGAACAAGCCGCTCGTTTGTTTCGCAGCAACTTTAACAAATATTGGCTAACTTGACGGCAACTATGGGTAGATAAATCCACGTAGATGCGCCTTAATAATTCGTGTTAGCTTAATAAACTGAAATAGAACATTTCCTATTAGACTTGCTAATCCATATTTGTATATTAACACGCGTCTTTAACTCGTATGTCATACAACTAAACAATAGTAATAATTTATACTGCACACTCGCGCTGAAGCGCTTTATTTGTAAAGTAGAATAGAATATATTATATTACAACAATACTTACATATACAAAGTCATTTATGATCAACCACTGGTTCGTAAAACCCTTTTTCCAGAAAAGAACTAGCAAGACTCCCAGCGAGACCTTTAAAAATTTACAATATAGATGATTTTTTATACAATTAGTAAGAAAATTTTTATTGAGTATAATTTCATCTCAAATTGTAAGTTCCAGTTTTTGAACTGCAATATCATCGTTGATGTCATAAAATGTTTCATTTTGATAGTTTGTATGCAGCAACGTACAGCAGGTTTCATAATGATATAGTCCGATCACTGCTTTAACTATAATTCACCTCTAAGCCCTACACTCACATTTAATTGAAGGATTTCCTTAGCTGTGGGGTCTGTATGGTTGCTCTTAGCTTATTAAGTACTTCTTCAGACGGATGCTACGCTTGCGCGTTAGAGGTCCGCATCCAGTAAGAATGTGCACATGTGTGTGATGTGTGGATAATTTTTTGTAAATATTACGAGAAGCCAAAGATGATATACTTATTTCTTAAAAAATTCTCTAAGTGAGTCCTTTGGGCGTAAGTTATAATTTGCTATTATTGCTCTCTTTTTCAAAATAAAGATAGTTTCAATGTCAGTCTCATTAACCCATAGCAAGATTCCATGTGACATTATGCTATGGAATTGTTGTCTCAGAATAATAATGAACTCTTTTAAGTTACGCGCAGTCAGGGTTCTTGCCAACAACTATATATATAATTCTTGTGACATTTCTTAATTGAAACTTAATATTAATAAAACTTAACGTAACATAACTAGTGGCAGACGTCACAGACATCCCAGTGATAAATATCAAGCGAGATGGTTTAATCAGATATTAAAAGCACTAAAACCCTTAAGGCATCTAAGTACGTCGTCACTTACAACACCAACGACACGGATAGTATGATAAATTTTATTCTCGGATTAGAAAACATGCAATTTTAATAAAAATTTTGACGTTTCAATAGTAAAAATGTACAAATGAATATGTATATTGTTTTAAATAACTTAAATGTATATCGTAATGGTAAGTGGATGCTGTGCCCCATAGACATCTTTATGTATGTTCGATTAAGAATTAAAATGCAGATGCGTTGCAACCCTTGAAGTTTCCGTTTTTCTATACTCACTATACAAAACACGATTACGAATTACGAGGTTAATATCATAAAATCATCATTGTATAATTTTAGTAGATATTAAAAGAAAAACCGTTGCCGTTACAACCTAATAACATCCACTGCTGAACATTGGCTTCCCACGTAGATTACACTTCAGGGGCCATACCATCCTATGGCACAAGAAGAAATTATTTTGTGAATTAACGCGACAATAAACAGTTTCAAAATTTTTAATAAATATATTCTTGTACTGAGTAGTAAACTTTTTCAACTAACAGAATCGTGGTAACTATGAAAAATATGGTATTTATGGCAAATATTACTAAAAAAAGCTCCATATTAAGCGATCTGTTATGTAATAAGAATACGTATGACTTTTATAGTATAGTTCTTATAATATTCATATTATTGAATTAGGTATCAGAGTGTTTTATTACTTTACTAAGTGTACACAAACTGCTGTGAATAAATTATATTATAGTTGATACTAGAATAGAATAGAATATTTTTTATTCAATATAGATTACAAGTAATTCTTATTGAAAGTCAATATTGGTTCGAAAAAAAAACATCTGTCCTGGGAAGAACCAGCAAGAAACCCAGCGGGACTTTATTTTTCAAATAAATTTTACAATGTCAAGGGTCAAAAATATATACAAAATATATTTTAGAAACAGCTTGGAAGCCTCATTCCCAGGGGTTATTATCAACCATGTATTCATTTATATCATAATAAACCATTTTTATACAGTTTTTGTTTAATTAAATATTTAAACTTGGTAATTATATACATTGTATATTTTTGGTATATCATCATCACCATCATCATTACAGCCCTGCACAAGTCCACTGCTGAACATAGGCCTCCCCCAAGTAATGCCACAAAGCACGGTCCTGAGCCACCTGCATCCATCGACTTCCTGCACATCTTACCAGGTCGTCACTCCATCTAGTGGGGGGTCGCCCTACACTACGCCTACCGGTACGAGGCTGCCACTCAAGAACCTTTCTTCCCCATCGGTTATCGGTTCTTCGAGCTATATGGCCGGCCCATTGCCACTTCAGCCTACTAATCCGTTGGGCTATGACGGTCACTCTGGTTTTACTGCGGATATCCTCATTTCTGAGTCTATCACGCAGAGAAACTCCGAGCATAGCCCTCTCCATAGCTCGCTGAGCGACCTTGAGCGTCCTCATACGGCCAGCAGTGAAGGACCACGTCTCAGATCCGTAAGTCATCACTGGCAACACGCACTGGTTGTACAATCTAGTTTTTAGAGATTGAGGTATACCTGACGAGAAGATATGTCGTTATTTCCCGAACGCTGCCCAGCCGAGTTGAATCCATCGATTGACCTCTCGGTCGAAGTTGGACTTACCTAGTCGGACTATTTGTCCCAGGTAAACGTACTCGTCAACAACTTCGAGCATAGTGCTCCCAACAACTACCGGCATAGGTGTGACATGGACATTAAACATGATCTTTGTTTTGTCCATGTTCATCTTAAGACCTATCCGTTGGGAGGCACTATTGAGGTCATTGAGCATAGTGCTTAAGTCCTCCGGCGATTCTGCCATAACGACTATATCGTCGGCAAATCGAAGGTGAGTAATGTACTCGCCATTGATGTTATAACCGTATCCTTTCCAGTCCAGTAGCTTGAAAACGTCTTCCAATTCAGCGGTGAAGAGTTTCGGGGATATAACGTCACCCTGTCTTACACCTCTCTGCAGTTGGATAGGTTTCGAGCTCTGGTTCTGTACTCGAATAACCATCGTAGCCCTACTGTACAAACACTTCAGCACTTCGATGTACCGACAGTCAACTTGGCATCACTGAAGGGACTGTAGCACCGCCCAAATTTCGACGGAATCAAAGGCTTTCTCATAGTCCACATACGCCAGGCAAAGTGGCAGATTGTACTCTTCAGTCTTCTGTACAATCTGCCTAAGGGTATATATGTGGTCTATAGTACTGAAGCCTTTTCGGAAACCGGCTTGTTCGGGAGGCTTGAAGTCGTCGAGTCTGCGTGCGAGACGATTCGTAATGACTCTCGTATATTTTTTGTATATTTTCTGGGACTTTATTGTAATAGCGTATACATTGCCCCAAGAATGAATTACTAACTCTGTAGATTCGAGAAACTGATATCACCAGCTTGTGTTTGTTCCTAGTGTTTATAGAGTGTATGTCACTTTTTTTAATAAAATTATCTTTATTTTTGTGAACATACATCAAATTTTATAGACATACTGAGAGGCCAAAGTTAATATACTTATTTCTTTAAATTTTTCTCTAAGAGATTCTTTCGGTTTAAGGTTGTAATAGTTTCTAAATCAGCCGCACTCCCCCATAGCAAAATCCCCTATGACATTATGCTGTCTCGACACTAGTGAGATCTTTTTTACAGCATAGGCTGCAGAGCTTAGTCTACTTGCTAGTTTAGATATATGGGGGCCCCACTGAAGCTTAGCGTCGAGAGTGATGCCAAGAAAAACTACTTATTGAAATCAAAAAAAATGTTAAAGATCTGTCAATTAATTATTAAATAATTAACGCAACCAGTCAATGGAGACTATATATATATGCGCAGTACAAGATTATAGTGAACAAGTGTTCATAGACGCTCGGGTTTACTTTCTATTCACTGAATAACTGATTTTGCCCCTGACCCAAACCTCAAGACCAGCAGTTACACTAACAACTACTAGAGTAACGGCAACGCTTTAACTCTAGTAGTTGTTAGTGTAACTGAATTATTACTTTGTTGTTAATTAGCTAATTATCAACAAAGTAATAATTTATAAATTTAAATAAAATTATTTTACATATAAGATAATGTAAATGGACAAGATATGTAGTTAGATGTATAGTTTAAAGTAAAACACAAGTAGTAAAATTAAAAATGTGGTACAACCGACTTCAATATAATAAAAATGAAAACAACAGTCAATTAAATATATATAACTCAAAAACTATTTAGTCAGATTTTGATTTAATTTATATGAGACCTCACGAGAAGCACCAGCTTTCAAATAAAAAGATTAATCAAAATCGGTTCACCCACAGAAAAGTTATGGGGTAACACACTTACAAAATTATATTATACGTGGAAGAGCCATTCTGCAGCTAAATTATGGTTGTAGCACGAATGGGTCGGATCGAACGGGGAAGAACCACGCTCTCTCAGAATACCAGCGTAAAATACCGGTTTAATACTGCTGTGTTTTGTATGGCGAGTGTAGAGATCCGCAGACCCTTTTTTACTGGAAACGAGGCATTTCGTCTTAGTCCTCGGGGGTGACAACGCATCTGCGTTTTGATTCTTAATCGATCTTATCTTAAATGTAGATGTCTATGGGCTACAGCATTCACTTACCATCAGGACTGTGTGCTCGTTTGTCACCCTATTCTATAAAAAATATAGTCGAATTGAATACCGTCTCCTTTTTAAGTCGGTAAAAACTATCACGTTAAAGTGTGACAGTTAAGTTTTAGGGTGCAAGAGGGATACCATTTTAACTTTTTCTTTACTTCACCTTACCGTGACCTACTGACTGGCCTTGTTAGTGGCTCTGGGGAACGACTAAAGATATAAGATATCCATTATAGTTCATTATGAATTGCATAGTGAATTTTGTTTAAAAATATTAAGTTTGATATGGGATATAGGTATTACTGGAAAAATGAAAATTTAATTAATATTAATAAAAATATGGAGTCAATTATACCTATGGTTTAACCATTTTAACCTAAATGTGAAAGTTGGGTGTGGAGGAAGTAGCATGAGAGTAAAACGAATGGCGTTGTAAATGATTCCTAAGAATATATTAAAGCTGATCCTAAATGACAAGGTAAGAAATTGTGTGATAAAATAAAAGTTTGGTTTACAAGAAGATGTTGGGACCAATATTAAGAAAGAAATTATTGGTTAGTTTGGACACGTTGAACATATATGAAGAAATACCATTTAAGCAAATTTTCTCAGCAGAGGAGTCGGCAAGAGACGCCCGAGACGGTAGTTCATCCATTAAATTTTCGATATATGGAAAATGCATGAAGTTAAGAGTACTCTTAACCGATGAGCATGTATACGTAGATATCTTATATCTTTAGTCTATAGTTTATATCTATAGTATAATAAAAGCGAGATAGGTGTATCAGGAACTTACCAAATGAAATTTCGTAGTGTTTACCTAGCCCACAGTAACAGGCGTGAGAATTTATCGTGTTATGTTTATTTTTTTGTTTTGTTTTTACCCTCTTTCTCTTTCTCTTACAGCACGATCTGGCGTAATGGATATTGTTACACCGCCAATGCACGGCAAAATAAAAATCAACACATTAACTCAGAGGGTTAACAACACGTTTGCTGTGGCAGCTATGGCAAATACCCCTTTATGAGGCAATTATGGGGGAGGATTCTGTTCAGCAGTGGACATTATTAGTCTATAGTGGTAGTGGTAATTATTTTTGAAAATTTAAATACATTTACAAACAGGCAGCTGGTAACACCAGCTGAAACTACGGATATACCAAACATAACCACGAACAAGCCGCTCGTTTGTTTCGCAGCAACTTTAACAAATATTGGCTAACTTGACGGCAACTATGGGTAGATAAATCCACGTAGATGCGCCTTAATAATTCGTGTTAGCTTAATAAACTGAAATAGAACATTTCCTATTAGACTTGCTAATCCATATTTGTATATTAACACGCGTCTTTAACTCGTATGTCATACAACTAAACAATAGTAATAATTTATACTGCACACTCGCGCTGAAGCGCTTTATTTGTAAAGTAGAATAGAATATATTATATTACAACAATACTTACATATACAAAGTCATTTATGATCAACCACTGGTTCGTAAAACCCTTTTTCCAGAAAAGAACTAGCAAGACTCCCAGCGAGACCTTTAAAAATTTACAATATAGATGATTTTTTATACAATTAGTAAGAAAATTTTTATTGAGTATAATTTCATCTCAAATTGTAAGTTCCAGTTTTTGAACTGCAATATCATCGTTGATGTCATAAAATGTTTCATTTTGATAGTTTGTATGCAGCAACGTACAGCAGGTTTCATAATGATATAGTCCGATCACTGCTTTAACTATAATTCACCTCTAAGCCCTACACTCACATTTAATTGAAGGATTTCCTTAGCTGTGGGGTCTGTATGGTTGCTCTTAGCTTATTAAGTACTTCTTCAGACGGATGCTACGCTTGCGCGTTAGAGGTCCGCATCCAGTAAGAATGTGCACATGTGTGTGATGTGTGGATAATTTTTTGTAAATATTACGAGAAGCCAAAGATGATATACTTATTTCTTAAAAAATTCTCTAAGTGAGTCCTTTGGGCGTAAGTTATAATTTGCTATTATTGCTCTCTTTTTCAAAATAAAGATAGTTTCAATGTCAGTCTCATTAACCCATAGCAAGATTCCATGTGACATTATGCTATGGAATTGTTGTCTCAGAATAATAATGAACTCTTTTAAGTTACGCGCAGTCAGGGTTCTTGCCAACAACTATATATATAATTCTTGTGACATTTCTTAATTGAAACTTAATATTAATAAAACTTAACGTAACATAACTAGTGGCAGACGTCACAGACATCCCAGTGATAAATATCAAGCGAGATGGTTTAATCAGATATTAAAAGCACTAAAACCCTTAAGGCATCTAAGTACGTCGTCACTTACAACACCAACGACACGGATAGTATGATAAATTTTATTCTCGGATTAGAAAACATGCAATTTTAATAAAAATTTTGACGTTTCAATAGTAAAAATGTACAAATGAATATGTATATTGTTTTAAATAACTTAAATGTATATCGTAATGGTAAGTGGATGCTGTGCCCCATAGACATCTTTATGTATGTTCGATTAAGAATTAAAATGCAGATGCGTTGCAACCCTTGAAGTTTCCGTTTTTCTATACTCACTATACAAAACACAGCAGCATTAAACTGATATTTTACGCTGATATTCATCCCCAGTTGAAACGACCCATTCGTACTATAAATATAATATAATAGAATGGCATGCATAATATACGTACACGTATTATATAATCACATAGCAAATCACGGAATGAAGCCTGACTGCCTCATAAACTGTTTCAAACAAGACTTCAGGGGAAGGTGTGATGCGCTGCGGTCGTAACAAACGTGTTTACGACTATTGGTTCGGAGAACCTAACGTACGCCATTGGCAATCAGTTATTTATGGATACAAGGTAGTTTGCCAATGAAACTAAAATGTGGAATACGTGAATATGATGTCAATGTGTTATATTGCCTCATGTCTAGTTCGTCTAGTGATCGTTAACGCGATTGATAATTATGAGATCCCGGGTTCGAGTCCAGGGTCGATCCAGCAATCAGTTATTGGGTTTTGTTGTTAAGAAATTCTCAGTAGCAGCCCGGAGCCAGGAACTTGATGTTTCAGCCCCTTATCTCGGAAAACGGGTAAACGCCTGATCTTTATTCGGTTGTGTTTGCATACCGTCCCTTAGGACTATATGAGAGTGAAGGGATAGAAAGTGCACCTATGCTCGCGCATACGTGTACACTCGGACACTATAATCCTGTCTTGTGCAGATAGCTAGCTTTCGTTGAGACTGGCTGCTGAGACCGAAATCGGTCTGGAGGACATTATTATATATTGAAATTATGATATGAGGGAGGTAACACGAGTTGATTCAACCCTTCAGTCTTATAAGATAAGTCTGTGCGCTTTACCATCTGTTGTTACCTCACTATTTTCTATTATGTTATAATATAAGGAGAGACGGCCTGGTAAGACTTGCCGGAAGTTGATGAAGGCAGGTAACTCAGGACCGTGCTTTGTGGCATTCCTTTGGCGAGGCTTTGTTCAGCAGTATACTTGTGAAGGGTTGTAATGACGAGATGATGATGATGGAAATCAGGTAAGATACCAGTCCATCACTAGCTTATAAGAGATAAAAAACGAATTCATGAGCCTTAGTGCCGGACTTAGCAAAACATTAGGCAATCCAAGGAGGGGGCCTATGTCCAGCAGTGGATATTTGATAGGCTGCAATGGTAACAATTTCATTAGTGCGGGCGGGGATCGAACTCTGTTTGCTCGTGTACTAACAGCTTTGAGACAAGCGCTTATTCTCTGAGTTAAGCTTTGACGACTCACTGAGTCAGTTCAGTGGCAAAGTAATGAATTGCAATCCTGGGGGCCGTGGGTTCGAATTCCGCACGGAACAATTTGTATGGCCTTGTGCAATTTATGTTTGTTAACTGTCTTCACGATAATGGATACAATTCCTGTGTGTTTTTTTTATTTATTAATGTATTTTTTTTTCTAAAAAGGAAGAGGAATATTGTTCTCGAATGCCAACAAAGGCAATCAAAATGTAGAACGTATGTGTATCTATTGCAGTGTCGTCTGCAGTACGCAGCCGGTACTTTACTGCGATCTGCAACTCAGTTGCAGCGATTTACCGCAGTGCGGTCATATGCAACTTTGTAAGCTATGCTCAGTTTAACATTAACTAGAAACATTTTATGATTTAACTTAATGAGTTTTGACGAATCAAAAATGTCAGTTTAAAATAATAACTCAATGCGGCATGTTTCGTATAACGAGTGTAGAGAAACGAAAATTGAGGCATTGCTTCTGAGTTCTCAGGGGTGGGTTCGAATTGAATTTTGAATCTTAATCGAGGATAAATGTATACGGGCTACAGCATCCACTTACCATCGGACGGACTGTGTGCTCCCTTGTCGCCCTTCTTCCGTAAAAAAGCAACCGTAAAGAAATCAGGTGCGGATCCTACGGCTTTACGTGCCTTGATTTCTGGCCAACCCAATAACTGATTTTGAGTTTTTGGGATACAAATCCGCGACCTCATGATCAGCAATCGTGTTTACAATCACTAGACCAACGAGGCAGTTAAAAACCCAAAATATCTTATAAGTCTTGAAAATACAAGGGTTCCGCCAAAAGAAGTTAAATACTCGTTAGTCATTTGTTTGACACTTGGAAGTTATACATCATCGTGAAGGCTGGGTATTTATTAATAAATTTGAAAATCGAACACTTATTTTTTCAAATTTTTATCCGAAATATGTTTTTTCGTAAGAATTAAGTGAAAATCGCCCGAAGCAATGGATAACTTTTTATAACAACTGTTAAAACACACACAAAACTAAAAAAGTCGATGTAGTTTTTGCGCACAATGATTAACTGAGATACTATATCTATAAAAAGTTTTAAAACCCAAAAAATGATTCGAAATTTTCGTGAGTCTACTAGTTTACGAGAACCAGATTTCATTTCATTCATCATTCATTGTGGAGCTTCAACGAAAACTGGTTAAATATTGGTGCCAGAAAATTATATATTGTGATACTAATTCTTAAATTGTTGTTTCTGATATTTCGCATAGTCCCTTTTTACGACACACGGTACGATGTGATGTATTCTATGATGCTGTCATCTCAAATCGGTATCCATCATGGGATTTAAAAAAAATTATGAACAAAGATATTTGTTGATTGTCAATCTAAATGGAAATGCATTATAATAAACGTACTACAAATTAAGCGGACTCCATTCGCCGACCCCACGTAGCTTCGTGTCGCGTCGCATGGGGAGATAATTGGGGCGGACAAACAAAATTAAATGACTAATTTAGAATCGGATTCAACTGAAATGCTGTTAATTTCGGATGTCACTCGCAAGCTTATTTATCTGATGCCTATGTATTACTTGTCCCAATTATTTTAGTTATTTTTGTCGTTGAATAAAACTTTTGTTTACGGATTTTATCGCGTTTAATTCAACTTTAATTTATTTTTATTATCCCGACGTTCAAGAAATCATTATTTTTGTCATATTGTGCGGAGTAAAAATCTATTATGAGATGTAAGGTGCTATTGAATAAAAAAGTATTTATGTATAGTACGAGTATATAAGATACTCATATATACTCGTACTACAGACATATAAGATACTCTCGGACCGAGCGCACGTACTTTACAGGGCTCCGTATATTTTTGGTTCTTGCTCCTTATAAAGAGCTTATTTTTGCGTCAAACTCCTATCATTGTATCCTTTAAGTATAAGTGTTAATTAACATTAATCAAATTATCCAATATAGTCGCCAGTGAGTAAATATTCAAGGTTTTAATAGTGTTTTGTTGTGACAAAGTTATCAGTGCCGTGCGTATTCTCTGTGGTGACTCATCCTTCGCTGCGCTTGGATGAAACATTACCTTATATGGTCATGCGAGTGCTATGCTTGCATTGTGCGTAAACACACCGCAATAATCAAATAAGATATTTCGCCGTCTCAGGCGTTGACTGCCGTGGTGTAGCTGTCTCTGGTACTGCGTCGTACGCCTACGACCCCCGGATCGAATCCCTGCATATCGACAAAAAATTTGTCTAGTTCTAAATAAATTTATTTTAGATGTTTTGAAATTAATTTGAACAGGAAAGGTAATAAGATTATCCAAACACAATTTATTAGGATTATTTTCAAATATGGAATCCGTCAAAGAATGTGCGGCTTGTTTGAGTAACTCAAAGGATGTTCCTGTCCTGCTCTGTTCACGCTGTGCTGCAAATTATAATCTCTTGTGCATGAACATTAGTTCGAAAGATTACAACAAGATATCACAGGAAGATAAATCAAACTGGATTTGCGTACAGTGCCGCTGCAAGGAACGTAAAGGCGACAAAACAAACACTTCAGTTCGTAGTAACCCGCCGCCGTCGCCGAAGCCTGATTACGTTACAAAGCGCGGCAAGACACGCAACACCGCTACAAACTGTTCTTGTCTGTCGGCTAGTAGCATTCGAGACATCATCCGCGAAGAGTTGCAACAGTTATTCAACCACCAGATTCACCCACACCTTTTAGAGGTCCAAAACTCAGTGTCCTCCCTCGAAGCATCTATGGCTCATTTTAACGAAGAACTTGAAAAAATCAAGGCTAGCAATACCGCACACGTTAGCATGATTGAGAAACTAAGATCTGAGACAGAATATTTGCGGGCAAATAATCTATCCTTATCGTCACGAATAGCCCAAATAGACCAACAATCACGCTGCTCAAATATTGAAATCCAGTGTGTACCTGAAAATAGGCACGAGAATCTTATCAACACTGTAGTGAAACTGGGCAAATATAAAATGCCCCATCACTGAGTCACACATTCATTACTGCTCTCGACTAGCCAAAATGAATAGCTCAAGTCCGCGCCCTCGATCTATCTTAGTAAAATTCGGCAGTCCGCGCCTGCGCGACGATTTTCTCGCTGCGACTGCACGTTTCAACAAAACCAATCGGGACGATAAACTCAATTCGAGCCACTTAGGTATCGGAGGAGATAAGAAGACTGCTATTTACGTCATGGAGCATCTCTCCCCGGAAAATAAGAGCTTGCACGCTGCTGCGCGAACCAAAGCTCGCAAACTAAAATACAAATTTGTATGGGTGCGTGATGGTGGGATATACATGCGCAAAAATGAAGAATCAAACTACGTCCATGTAAAGAACCTCGACCTTTTGAATCGTTTGTCATGATTACGCTATATTTGCTATATTTGTACTAAAAGGCACTTTTACTTGTTACTACCAAAATGTTAGGGGTCTGAGGACAAAAACCATTGAACTGTTTAATAATGTAGTTTGTTGTAATTTTGACATTATTGTTTTCACAGAGACATGGTAGACATGGAATGGCACAATTTTTGATAATGAATTATTTGATGACCGTTACACGGTCTACAGACGCGACCGCGAAAACAGCGGGTTCCATGGTGAAAAAATGGGAGGTGGTGTTCTCATTGCTGTCTCTAAACGCTTTAAATCGTGCCGTTTGAGTGCGCAGGAGTCGGATTGTGAAGATTTATGGGTTAAAGTGGAAATATATGATAGCTTTAATAAAGACAGACACTTGTACATTTGTGGCGTATATATCCCTCCTCCAGTAAAAATGCATATACTTAAGCATTTTATTAGTAATGCCAATCGCATATTAGAAAACCACAGTGGAAACACTCTTATACTTGGTGACTTCAATTTGAGTAGCTTATGTTGGACCAAGACTGTTAGTCACAGACTCAAACCTGCAACATCCAATAGTCTACTTAATAACATGCTCGTTGATTTCATGTCTCTTAATAATCTAGCTCAGCACAATTCCTGTTTTAACAATAAAGACAAACTGTTGGATCTTATAATAAGTACACTGGATATCACCAGCCTCTACGTAAGTACCGACCCATTATCGGTGATGGACCCGTTGCATCCTCCTATCGAATTCTGTGTGGGACTTAAATGTGACAATTATCTCCTAACCAAGCACGAACCCAAATTTATGTTTTATAAAGCAGATTTTATTAAAATTGTAAATGAATTGAATAGTATATCATGGAAAGACGAATTGTCGCGTTATGAAAACGTAGATGATATGGTAGCACATTTCTATAAAGTACTTCAATCCATCATAGTTAAACATGTACCCAAGTCCAAACCTCGTAATAATAAGAAATACCCCATATGGTTTTCAGACAGGTTAATTAAGGTAATCAAGGAAAAATATAAATACAGGTCTAAACACCGTAAATTTCATAACCCTCGGGATTTATTGACCTTTGAACTCCTTAGAGATAGATGTACGAAATTACTTAGCCAGAATTATAAAACTTATTTGCTACGACTAGAGACATCTTTGAAATGAAATCCTAAACTTCTATGGAGATTCATTAAACACAAAAGAGGCAGTAGTAGTACCTACCCTGCCCAAATGTCTTCTGGAACTACTCTTGCCACTACTGGCCCAGATATCTGCGAACTTTTTGCTTCACAGTTCTCTTCAGTCTACAATATTGATAAACTATCCATTCCAGGCGAGCACTATGCAGATAAATCCCCCACTTCTAACTTTATTACCAATATTTCAGTGACTAAAGACCAAGTATTTAGGGTCTTAAAGAGACTTGACTCCACTAAAGGCACTGGCTCAGATGGAATACCATCTATCTTTGCTGTAAGATGTGCTGGTGCTCTAGCTTTACCTCTGTCCTTGATAATTAATAAATCTCTTTGTTCTGGAACTTTTCCCAGCGCTTGGAAAACTTCTCTTGTTATACCGAAACACAAAGGAGGTGATATAAACTCAGTGAAAAACTACAGGCCAATATCAATTACTACGGTGTTTGCTAAAGTCTTTGAAAAACTACTGTGCCCTATAATGTCTTGGCATCTAAGACACTTAACTGCACTGGAACAGCACGGTTTTATGAAAGCCCGCTCTACCACGACTAATCTGATATCCTTCATTGAAGGCCTGGCCGAAGGTGTTGATCATGCGCTGTCTTTCGATGTCATATACACTAACTTTAGTAAGGGTTTTGATAAAGTCAATCACGATATATTATTGCACAAATTATCATGTGTCGGTATAGGCGGTAATCTCTTGCGCTGGTTCAGATCTTACCTAATGAATAGACTGTCTGTGGTGGTAGCAGGGGGATCAAATCTGGCTTTTTTACTGCCTTTTCTGGAGTTCCTCAAGGATCCCATCTGGGTCCCATGCTGTTCAACGTTTTAATTAATGATATCGGTAAGTGTCTCCAAAATTCTAAGTATCACATGTTCGCCGATGATTTGAAGTTTTTTAGATCAGTAAATTCATTAGAGGATGTATTGTTGCTTCAAAATGACTTGGAAAATCTAGTATTATGGTGCAAATCGAATGGTATGAGCTTGAATATGACAAATGCCACGTGGTACTCTTCACTAGAAAAAAGCTCTCAGTGAATAGATATTATTGTATTGACGATGTACCATTAAAAGAGGTTGATCATATTAGAGATTTGGGCTTAACTCTCGATACCAAATTGCGATTTAATTTACATATAGATAGCATCACTAAAAAAGCCTTCAAGACCTTGGGGTTTGTCTTACGTACCTGTAGGGAGTTTAAAAATCCGAGCACAAAAATCGCAATCTATATGGCACTTGTGCGTAGTAGCTTAGAATACTGCAGCGTGGTGTGGAACCCGCACTACGACGTATACAAAAAGCGTATAGAAGGTGTACAAAAAAGATTGCTCTGGCACTTGACTTACAGTTGTAAATTAGCAAAACTCTTGCCTAGCTATAATGATCGTTTGAAATACTTTCATATGAAACCTCTCGTCGAGCGCAGAGCGATGTTGGACATCTTATTCCTCTACAAAATGATAAATGGTTATATCTCATATTAAATTTGCTATTCCCAGGCGATCGCCCAGGTATAAGAAATACGCTCCATTCGTCACAAAGTTAGCACGGTCGCATCTAGGCTATTATGCTCCTCTAAACAGATTAATGAGGAGTTACAACGAGATACATAACAAAGAAATTGGTAATACCGGGAGTGAACAAATTATATTCAAAGATGGTCCATGTATTTCGAAAAAACGTCGAAAGACACAAACTTTGGATATTTACTCAGACCCCTTACGTCGCTTTAAAAAGGTAGTCTCTCAACTGATATACGATTTTTAAAATATTTATTGTGTAACTTTTTAATGTTTCTTTTTTTATTGCTGTATAAAATAATTTTAATCTTAATAATTGTATTTTAATTTTTTTTAATAAGTAATTCAAATTGATATTATCATGTTCAACATTGTTTTCATTCCTTTATTTATTCATAAACATTTTTTCCTTATATTTTACATTTTAATTCTTTGACATTGAAATTTTGTTATAGTTTTATATTTTCGTAAGCAAAACGTAACGTTTAAGAACTGTGTATTTGTAAATCTGATTGTACTGTTTTTATTGTAATGTTCCCTTTAAGATAACTATTTATAAAGCAAAAAGCAATGTGAGTATGACGCTCAATATTCATGTAGTTTACACCTATAAAAGAGGTATCACTGAGCATTAAACTATTTATTGTCTACTCTTAGAAAGCTTGTAGTGAATATCTTGTTGGTGTGACAAATAAATAAATAAATAAATATGTTCATGCACAACATCGGACAGATTTAAATTTTTTAGACGGACTTAATTTTTTATCACAAATTTTAATTTTTAGTCTGCAAAAATAATTCAACAATATATATACTACTAAAGTAATCATAGTTGATAACAACGGCTGGAAGTGAGGTGACCGTTACAATGTTGTTTTTAAATATATAATATTTAATTGAACAAAATGATATACAGTAATTATTATTTCTAAATATTCGCGCTGATTTTCTTGCTGATTATTCTTAGGGCAGAGTATTTTTCCGAACCTGTAATGAAAGATACTTCTCAAAATCCTTTCTCATTTCTCAAGTTACCTATACTTTATACATATTTATGTTAATTGTTAACTGTAACTTAAGTGTTTTGTTAATTATTAAGTACGCACACTGCTACCAATTAGTTTTACATAAAAAACTGTTTTTCTATCCCGAAGGGTTTGCTGGAAGAGAACTCTTATTAGGGTTAAGCACGCCTTTGTACATCTTATTTAAATATTTCAAATTGTTATCAACTTATACTGTGTACAATAAAAATGAAGTAAGAAAGCTTCCAATAATAATATTTATTAATATTTTCTTTTCTTTTATTTATATTTTCTTTTATTGTACTTGTCTCTGCCGCCAAAGAGCTGAGCTTGCGCACCTGTTCATCAGTCTAAGTTTAGTTCAGTGACAAACTCACTTGTAGCGTTCTTTATTTGAGTTTGGCTATGAGAGTCCCCGGACTGCTGCGGTTACTTGTTGTCAGGTGGACTTACTTACCTTCAGTTTTATATGAGCGATCTTATGGCCAGTTTTTTTAATTTACACAATATTTCAACAACCTCCATAAATAAGTTAAGTAAAACCTAAATCTTCCACTAACGGGGCCTTCTCTTATATCTTAAAGGGATTTCGGTGAGGAAAATCAATTGTTGGCCTTTATGGCTTATAAAAATATATTTTTCCGACAGAATATCAGCGCTGCAGTAACTTTGTTACGGCAGCATAATGGAGTGAGTGGCCTTTTTGTTGCTGCAGTCTTTTTTTTTAAATTTTGAGTATATACAAGGTACTTTTAAAAAATATTGTTTCTGGGTCTATTACAATAATATTGCTATTTTAATTTTTCGTTATCTTTTTCATTACTTCAAATGTTTTCTACATCAATGCCCGGTTGTTTGTGAGTTGTTTGTCATCACACAACTGCAATCACCACTTTGTAACAATTTCTATATTTCTTAATATTGTGTTCTTCATTCTTTTCGAAATTTGAATTTAAATTCAAATTCATATATTTATATGTGAATACAGTGATTTAGGTGTTAATAACATTTACAGTAGTTACAGAATATATTTTGAGAAGTAAAACAAGTGATGTTCTTTAAATATTGTAATAAAAAATTTAATACCCCACGTTTTCAATTTCTTGATAAAACCGACCGGAAATGAAACAATAACCGATCATCAGTAACAAAAAATCGCAAATTACTTGCAATGTATCAATTAACTTACCTTTTAACTATCTTAAATAATATTTGTAATATTTAATAGTGAATTAATGTAAAATATTATTAGAAATAAATATATACATTAGATGACGTTTTGTTACTACCTGCGATGTTTCAGAAATTACTTTAACTTTTTAATATCTCGCTCCAAATCCTTATTCGCTGTTGACGATCATTAAATATATTGCTAATGTCAGTCTTTTGTAGTTTTCTTTGGTGTTTTCTTTCTCAAGGAAAGATATTTCTACGATTGTTATAACTCTGCTTCATCATCATTTTAAATACGATTTTATCGAAACCATTTTTGTATTCCTATATTGTCATCCGATTCTGAGCTACGAGTATGTTCAAGATTCCAAGTCTCCAGCTCATCGGGCAGTGTTCGGAATTAGGGCCGTGATGTTGCACCCGAAGCGACACACAGACGGACAGACAAACAAGAAAGTGACTAAATAAAAACGTTCTAAAATAAAAATAAATCCTCAGTGATAGGAGTTAGAAAATATTTACAAAATTCTAGGTAGGTTATAAGTGAACACATTGTGCAATAATTTCTTGCTTTCTTATTATTTTGTTTGTAAAAATCAAAATATTATACTTTTAACTTTTCTTTTAAAACAGGTTTTTGAAAAAATATTTCGTATTTATAACCTTCATGCGATAAATCTGCATAGAGAGATAGAGACCGATAATTGATGTGAGGGGTCCCATAACTTTGCGGTTTAAGCGCAGGGACAGTCTCGGCAACTGTGAGCGCGCTCTCCGGGGACGAGTGCGGGGACAGTTCCGTAGACAAGTGCTCCATCAATGTCGCTCGCACTCCCGCCGCTGTGTCGCACTGAAACGTTATTAATGAGATGTAACGCGCGAAAATCTTTCGAACGTTTTATTTTGTTTTCTTACATTCACTCTATAAGTATTTTAATTTTATACAAGTAGTACATTCATGCGAACAAATAGCATATTCTACTCGTATTTGCCTTAAAGAAAAACAACAGATAATCTGTACACATAAATATATTATTTTATATAAGAGGGGACAAACGAGCACGCGGCTCACCTGATGGTAAGTGTCTACCGACGCTCATGAACAACTGCAACACCAGGGTAATTGCAAGCGTGTCGGCCTTTTAAAAGGGGTAAGCTCGTTCCTAAAGGTGCATAAGTCGTATCAGTTCGGAAAAATCACCGTGGCAAACTTGATGATGTTCTTTTCATCAGTCCTTGTGTTTTGGATCCGGCGTTTTATAATTTTGGTGCCAACAGTCGGTTGCCGAGGCCTCATTCGTCATTCAGCATGGTGCATCGCATGCAAGTGAGAATAATAGAGAGTAATAAGAGAAAGTTTGTGTGTACAGGAACGGGAGGCAGGTGCTCTTCAATGATTGATTTATTGAACGTTTGTTGGTTATATTTAAGTCGTCTTATTGCTAACAGGTAATAATCAAAATTTAAACAGACAGATCTTAAAACTAATTGCACGACGTGCTGTGATTGGTTGCCAACAATGACGAGCTCTGATTCGTAGATAAAAGTTTGGTGTTCCGGTGCGTCGCTAGACGGCGTTAGTAGTCGCGTCAACATGCCGGCCGCCTTGGAAGCTCCAGCTTCCAATGATGTATCTACGTTGACGCTTGATTGGAGATGCCGCAGGCTGCATTCATGTTGTCGTCCTCTGCTGATGATACCGGCAGAGGGCAGATTTTCGAGAACGCTCGTTGTACAGGACCCGTAGCAGTTTAGATGGTGGCGACACGCGACACGCCGTCCTTTCCGGGGAAAATATAGGTAACTCTGCCCATACGCCATTTGAGGGGTGGTAAATTGTCCTCCTTAATAACGACAAGCGTGTTTAATGTTATGTCTTGACTGTTCGCCTTCCACTTCGTTCTTGTCTGAAGTTCAGCAACATACTCTTGTGACCCGCGCTTCCAGAAGTGCTGTTTTATTTGTTCCACTCTTTGGAACCGTGTCAAGCTGTGAGTCCGTGCTTCGGTGAGGTCTCTGCAGGCTGGTGCAGTGAGTGGCCAGCCGATGAGAAAATGAGCTGGGCTTAGTGGACCTGAGCATGTGGATCTGAGGACATAGGACTTATAGGACGGGAGTTTAGGACTGCTTCGATCTGTGCCAACACAGGATTGAACTCCTCGTACGTCAAGTTAGCGGTACCCACGACACGCTTAAGGTGGAACTTACAGGATTTTACTCCTGCTTCCCACAATCCCCCAAAATGAGGAGCATAAGGGGGAATAAATTTAAATTCAATATTGTCAGTTGATAATTTATCAATTATTTGCTTTGAATTTCGCTCTAACATTTTCTTAATCTCTTTCATGGCTCCAATTAAAGTTCTACCGTTATCTGAGAAAATTTGAGCTGGTTTTCCTCGTCGTGAAATAAATCTTTTATAAATTCTTGAGCAGCTAACGTATATTCGTATAATAGAGAACGCTTGTAATATTTTTTATGATACCATTAATAACATAATCTCAAAATATGTTCCTTATAAAACAACATATGGCAATCATACTTATCCATTCTGGTACAACCAAGCTCTTATTAAAATAATAAAATAAAAAGCGAAAGCACATAAAGGTGGAAAAAACACACTAAAACACTTACTACAAGTTCTAGATGAATGGCCCGGGTAACAAAACAAACGAATATGCAAATATAACCCTTTTCCAATTTAGCTCCCCTTCCTTTGCGATTCAGTATGTTTATGGGACCCGCATAATCCACTCCACATCGAATGAATGGAAAAACCAGGTTCTATTCGTTCAGACGGAAGGTTGCCCATGATTGGCGTTAGGGTTTTACCTTTCATTCGAGTGCAGCGGACACATTGGCGGACAACCTTTCTAGCTAGGTTTCTACCCCCTAACGGCCACCAATTCTCACGCACGGTGGCCAATAGCAGCTGGGGACCAGCATGAAGAAGCTCTTTGTGTTGATGTTGAAACAACAATTGTGTGAAGTTGTGTTTACTTGATAAAAGTATCGGGTGCTTCTTGTCGCAATTAAAGTCAGGCGAGTTACTAAGATGGCCACCTACTCTAATTATATCCCTTTCATCTAGAAATATATTAAGCCTAGAAATCGAACCTGAAGTTTTTAAAGGTAAGTTACGTTTTAACTTATCATATTCCATCGGAAACGATTCGCGTTGAGCAAGACGCGCTAACGAATGTAATGAGTCATTCAATTCATCTACTGATAACGGCCCCTGTGTACGATCTTTCTTTGGTGTGCTTAAGTTATGTATGTATCGCAACAGGTAAGCGCCGGCGCGCACGATACGCTGATAAGAAAGAAACCTTTCAAAATTAATAATTTTATTCTTTGTTACATCACAAACCATAACCGTTGTCGTTTGTGATTTTAGTTCTGGTAAGTCGGAGTGTATAGTCGAAGATTGCTGTGACTATGCCGACTCATAATTTTTTAAGAACTCAGGTCCGCTCCACCACAGATTACTGTCAATGAGTACATCAAATTAAGACCGCGCGAAACCAGATCCGCTGGGTTATTTTTGGTTCCTACATGTAACCATAACGCATTACTTTTTATTTCATTAATCTCCACTATCCTGTTTTGAACGAATGTTTTTAACGAATGTGGTGACATACGTAGCCATCCAAGGACAATAGTTGAATCTGTCCAAAAGTAAATTTTGTGGAAATTAACACGCAATGACTCGATAATTTTCCTATATAATCGTGCGCCTATTAAAGCCCCACACAGTTCTAGTCGGGGTGTGCTGACTGATTTAATTGGTGCAACTTTACTCTTTGCACACAATAATCTAATAGTCACCGATGAGTCATCAGAGAAGGTGCGAACATATGCACATGCACCATACGCACTCTGCGACGCGTCCGTGAATACGTGTAATTCTATAAACTGTGTGTGTGCGCTCATAACATGACGCGGAATACGTAGGTTATGCAAATATTGAAGTGTGTCAATAAATTTTTCCCAGGATAAAGCAACATCACTGGGAACGGGATCATCCCAATTTATCTTGCACAACCACACTTTTTGCATCAATATTTTAGCTACTACGACAGCCGGTGTTAAAATTCCTAGAGGATCGTATATTTGTGCGATTATCGACAACATTGTACGTTTATTTAGTAAATTCGGTCTAACTACTCGTGTGGTAAAATGAAGTTCATCACTTTTATTATACCAACCCACTTCTAAAGTCTTAGTTTGGCATGTTCGCCTAATGACAAGTCTTTAGATATGTCGTGGTTACTGATATCAACATTAAACAACAACTTACACAACGATAAACAAGCCGAGTTTAAAGTATTTCGTAACTTCTCACAGATATCGAGTAAGCTATTTAAATCATTGTCACCTAGGATGACGTCATCAACGAAAAAATCCTCTCGGATTACTCTCACAACCTGCTGATCCTTACATTCCAGCGCAAGCTGACGTAAACATCTCATACTAAGGTATGGCGCAGACGCAGTGCCATACGTCACGGTGTTTAGGCGATATACACATATTGGGTCCGACGGAAGTTTACGCAATAATATCAATTGTAAATCTCGTTGATCTGGTTGTACAAGAAAATTCTGAAACATTTTCTCAACGTCCGCACAACTCACGTATTTATATTGCCTAAAGCGTAATAAAATGCTAAAAATTTCATTCTGAAGTGGTGGACCAATATGTTGAATATCGTTCAACGACTTACCGGACGACGTCGCTGCGCTTGCATCGAAAACAGTGCGCAGTTTAGTTGTACAGCTATTTTCATTAATAGCGCCGTGATGCGGCAAAAAATAGTGGGGTGACTCATAAGTTTCAATGCAACTCATATGACCGAGCCTTTCATATTCCCCCATAAAATCTACGTATTTTTCCCTAAATTGCGGCGAACGAGCGAATTTTCGTTCTAACGACAACAAACGTTTTTCAGCCGCTGTGTAACTGTCTCCGAGGACATCAGCTGATTCCTTTAAAGGAATGCGTACGGAAAACCTACCATCTTCCATACGTTTTGTCGTTTTGACAAAAATGTCTTCGCACGCACGTTCGTCAGCACTAAGGATGTTTTTATTAACGTTATTGTTTATGTCTTCGAGTTACCAAAACAATTTCAACTGTGTGTCAATTGTTTGGGAGAAATTACATTGCACACTCTTAACGGGAAGTGGGTTATTATGTAAAGGTCCCGACATTATCCAACCCAATTTTGTATTTTGTAAATAAGCTCCTTTATTCAACTTAATTTTGCCATCACACAATAATTCCCAGAACTTATCCGCGCCTATCAGTATATCGATGTCTGACGGTGAGTGAAAGTTCGGATCCGCAAGTTGAATATTATCAGGTAAACTCATATTATTTACATCGACACTAAATGTGGGTAATTGATTTGTAATGCACGGCAACACTAAACAATCAATGTTCATACAAAACGAATTTAACCTTGAACGTAATTTTATTTTACAAATGTGGATGGACTGCGAAATTGTTTGACCTACCCCAGCAACGTGATAAGTGGACTGTATTAACGTTGCATTTAATGTTTCACATAACGATTTCTTTATGAAACAATGTTGACTACCATTATCAAGCAGAATGCGTACAGTGTGATATTTGTTATTACAATCTGCTATGTCCACTAACGCTGTGGACAGCAAAACGTTGGGTAATAACGAATATTCCTGATTACTGTTTTGCGATTCTGAATGGTTAGCCGTAACGTGTAATGATGACGAGACAGTGGAGACGTTAGCGGTGATCGGCTGTACTGATGCACTCGACCCGCTCACCTGTGATGCGCCGTCTACCTGCCCATCAATGTGAAGGAAACTGTTGTGCCTTTTATCACAGAACCTACATGGCCCAAACTTGCGTACGTCAAGTGGGTGGGTTGCGCGTAAACAATTGATGCACAGCTGATGCGTTTTAATTATCTTATTCCTTTCTTGGATAGACGAATTAAGAAACCTTGAACAGGAATAAATCGCGTGATTACCATGACACATCACACACACGGGGCTTTGTTTTAGTTTCGTATTACCCTTATTGTTATTGTTAGTAACGTTCGTAACAATATGAGTATGTGTATATTGTTTCTTAGAGCGCGTTTGTTCGCCGCCTTTGTTCTCGTGGGATTTGTTATGGTTCACTTTTATCATTTCTAAAACGTTGGCGCGGTCCTTAAAAAATTTAAGTAAGTCATCCAGTTTCAAAGCTGACCTTGATTCAATTAACGAACTAGCTGTACCTTGAAAATCTTCCCATTCGCGTTCAGTGGTCTGATCTAATTTGGAAACGACCATGTAAATGATTAAAGTGTCCCATGAATCTGTTGGTTCACCTAACGTTTTAAGGGCACGCAAATTTTTCAAAACAATATCTATTAAGTTCCTAATCTGGGAAGAAGACTCTTTATTTGGCGATGGAATTTTAAATAATGCCTTCACATGATTACGAACCAATAGTCGCGGATTATTAAATCTATTCTCTAATAGCTCCCATGCGTGAGAATAGTTGTTAGCCGTAAATTCTAATGCACCTATGACGTGTGCCGCAGTACCGGACAATGACAATTTTAAATAATGAAATTTTTAAACAGGACCTAAATTATCGCGATCATGAATCATACTAATGTAAGAATTTTCAAACTCTAGCCAGCAATCGTATGAACCGTCAAAGGAAGGTATTTTAATATCGGGTAACTTTATGCCTATCGGCTTACAGGTTGAAACACTAGACTTGTCAGCTATTTCCTTTCTCAATAAAAGTTTTGCAGAAGCTACAGCACAATAAAATTAATTTTCGAAACGATCTCTCTCTTCCAGCTGTTTTACAAGATCGAGATCTTCCGCTACCTCTTCTTCAATTTTAGTCTGTATTTCACCATACATCTCTATCAAACTCGAAGTACTCTCGACACGTAAATT
Source organism: Parnassius smintheus behrii (assembly GCA_036936625.1). NCBI lineage: Eukaryota > Metazoa > Arthropoda > Insecta > Lepidoptera > Papilionidae > Parnassius > Parnassius smintheus. Next base: position 38,369,434 of record JAUPFT010000031.1, on the reverse strand, counting down.
TAATTCTAATGACTGTTGTTCAGTCAAGGGTAAAGTGCATTTTTTAACATAATTTTCAAACAGAGTTAATCGACCTTTTAAAACTCCTCTTTTCTTAATTAAATTTGACAATTTGGGCTCACTCATTTTGGGAATTAAGGAAATCAAGAGTACTTACAGTTGCCAATTTGTAGATGCGTGCGAACTAAGGTGGGTGCTGTTGTGCAAGAACCGCCACTTGAGCACTGGAAATGGAATATCAGCACGAAATCAACACCTATCGAAGGATGAGATGGGGAAACGGACGGGAAGTTCAAACCTGCCACTCCTGTCTGTCGATGCTTTAACGTTGCGGCTCTTCGCTCGATACGTGAATCTCCTCTTCGTATTTTGATGCGACGAATCTTCAGAGATTTCAAGCTTGAACTCCTTATCCGGCTCGAAGGACCACTTTATGTACAGGAACGGGAGGCAGGTGCTCTTCAATGATTGATTTATTGAACGTTTGTCGGTTATATTTAAGTCGTCTTATTGCTAACAGTGTGTATCAGGTAATAATCAAAATTTAAACAGACAGATCTTTTAACTAATTGCACGACGTGCTGTGATTGGTTGCCAACAATGACGAGCTCTGATTCGTAGATAAAAGTTTGGTGTTCCGGTGCATCGCTAGATGGCGTTAGTAGTCGCGCCAACATTGTGTTTCCCTCTTGCAGTAATTCCTTCGTCTTTGGGCGATAAGAACGCTTGTATCTAAATAAATACTTATATAATATCGTGAAAAGTTTCATGACATTTTATTAAATTTATCAACTTTTATCTGAATCTTTCCTTCTTTTATCTAAATAATAGTTGAATATCTTCTGTACCAGTTTCGTTTAGAAGTAAGGAGTATAAAACTAGTAACGATATTACAAATGTATATTTGCTACTTAATTACCATCATTAAAGATAAATCGACGACTTATGTGTACATTCTGTATGTAACACAAAGTAATTATCACGGTTAAAGACGACTAATGTATACAGAATATTAATTTAAACAATACTTTGAGGGCAAGTTTCCTTACGAACAATTTTTACTAAATAAACTAAGCAATCGTGTTGGCAAACACCGAGATTTAACAAAAATATATACAAAGAGTTATTCTGCCTGAGAATTGAACCAGTAGCCTTCACCGCCGCCATTAAACCATCGGTTACTGCAGTAACTAAGCCGCTAAATAAAACTGTTATACATTATAATTTTAATTCAAATCTTGTTAAAGTGCACATTTAGTCCCGTTCCACATGTGTATTTACATAAGTGTTCAGTTTTGCTGAAATCTTGGTCTCTAATCTGATCTTCATACCTGATAAGTTCCGAAACAAATTACTTTCTATGTAAAAAATACAGCTATTATAGCTATGATTTTTAGACTAAGGGTGACAAACAAATACACAGTCCACCCAGTGCCACGTGTGTGTCATGACACAGACATGCGTAGTGTGAGGACCACCGAACTATACACGCTTGCTTATACACTCCAGCTTAGTTGAAGTGATAAGATTCTAGTTTAGAGTTATAGAACAGAAACAGAAACTTTTTTATTAAAAGTCACTTTTTACATTTACCACTATAAACTAGAAAATTAAGAATACTGTATTTCCATTTTATTATCTTACATTGTATATTATAATCTGTACCACTTCAGCTTTAATAAAAAAATCACTTTTCATTTTCAAAAATGCACATGGCTTGTCACCCCTGAGAACAAAATATAGAATGCCGTGTTTTCAGTAAAATGGGTTTCCGGTTTTTTATATCACATATGAAACACAGCAGCATTAAGCTGCTATTACGCTGGTTATTACCAGCTTAATGCTTCTGTGTTTCGCATGGCGAGTTTTTTTCTCCACTACAACGGTTCTGTGTTCCGTGTTGTATCCCGCTTTCTATACATGTTTTTGCCCAATTAGTCCCGTTCCGTAAGTGCATCTATAATTGCAATTGCATAAGTGTTCAATTTTGTTGAATTCAGCACGTAGTCCCTTTTTCACGGGAGTCATCCTAAATAAGTTACGAAACAAATTACTTTCTATTATAGCGTATAAAAATACGGGACACTGTAATGTTCGGCAAGCAGTAAAATCCCGCCTAAAGAATATCAAGCAGATCCCATATTATATTGGGAATCTGCGTGATCGTAAGAAAAAATTGCCGGCAAGATTTTCGTACTCAAATATGTTATTATAGAGAGCAAGAATATCTTTACTCAGAAAACTATAACACAAAAAACTCTAACGTACGTTAGAGTATGTCATATTTTAATCTATTTTTTTATAAAGTATGGGTGACAAACGACCACACAGTTCGTCTATGGTAAGTGGAAGCTGTGATCCATAACCATCTAAGTTTATCCTCGATTATGTAACGAAATTTTGATGCGTTGTCACCCCCGAGGACTTAGAAGTAACGCCTCGTTTCCAGTAAAAAGGATATCCGTACCATACGAAACACAGCAACATTAAGCTGCTATTTTACGCTGGTATTCTGTGAGAGCATGGTCATCCCTCGGTCTTTGTTATAAGGGTTGCAAAGGGTGCCTTACGCCGTTCTCTGCCAGTCAACTGTTTTACGCGTTATAAGCCATGCCATGCTTAGCGTAACATCATTTTTACCACGTTTTATTCACTCGCTTTCGTGTATGTCCATTCTGGTCAAATATAGTCATTGATTTTAAACTCATTTTCCGATGAACTATAGATTGTTGATATCCGATGAGATATATAGCTTGATGAATTAAAATTTGAGATGACATTGTAAAAATATTAAAAAATTACGTAATAAAATATTTTTTTTAATTTTAACTTGTTGTTTCCTTTAAAATTAAAATTTTATTATTCTGAATTTGCTTTTTAAAGAATTTTTTGAAATTCAAGAAAGGTACGTTAACTCTTCAACTATTTCCACAGAAAGAGATCTTGTTAGTAGAATGAGCGTAAACTCACTAGTATGCTATGTTTCTCCTACAACTTATAATTTTTCCTTGAGTGATGACCAATAAAATTACTTTTGAGGAAGCATTTTTTGTTCAAATATTCATGTCTATATAAAAACCATCTTTATTTACCTATCTTCTAAAGAATCATTTTTAGATATGCTTTGAATTTGTACAAACAAACAAAGCATTCTGAAGATTACGACACATCACCTTGTCAGGTATACCTGATAACCTAAAAACGAGATTGTACAAGCAGTTTGTGTTGACATTGATAACTTACGATCTGGTAAGACGTGTAAGAAATCGATGTATACTGGTGACTCAGGACTGTGCCTTGTGGCATTCCTTCCCGAATGTCTGTGTTCAGCAGCGGACTTATGAAGGTCTGTAATGAATGATGAATGAAAAAAAATCAACCTGCAGACATCTACAGCTGGGCGAGGACCTCTTGTGCAGAGGGCTGGATCGTTACTTTGACAGGTGGATAGACCATCACAGGATCAGATGACTCACATTGTCTACATTGCTTCAAGTCTGAATATTTACATCTGATGTAAACGAGATGGTTATCCTGACCCGGTTGATGTAACGAAAGTCATAGAATAGATGGAATCACGTTAATTTAATATAGATGACAAGAATACTTATTAATAGTTATTTGAGTTTTACTACTGGTTCCAAATAAAACCTTATGTCCTGGAAAAATCAACAAACCGAGCAAGGCTTTTTTTTAAACATTAAGTTGCGATATAATATTTTATATAATTAAGTATGAAAACATTTTTCCTAAATACACTAAGAGGCTAAACCTAAGTTATAAATATATCATAAGATCTTTAATAAGATGAACAAACTGTTTTATTTTCCATTTATTACTACAATGTGAAGTTAATAACGCATAAATGCCATAAAAACACATTACTTTCATTTTTAACAAATCCAAAATATAACCGTTCATACATTTCATTTCTCACAAAATCTAAGTGGCCCCTAAACCATTGCGTCCACAGAGGGATCTGATAATGACGGCAACAGCACTTAACCGTGGTTTACGCGGCAGTAAATATATCCCACTCGACTGAAACATTAGCTGGGGGCTGCCGGGGAGATTGCTAGGCCCCCTATTATATCTAGTGTTAGAGTTGTGCAATCCGAGCAAACAAATCAATGTGGTAAAGGGAAGTTATTTCAAAGGCCATTTTCAAGTGTGCTATTTAATTTATTTCATAGCAAGTTTAGTGTCGGCTTTTGTGAAGAATTTTTATATATACAAGTACGTATCTTTTTTATCTTTACAAAACTGAAGTGGCAAATAAACTTACAATCCACCTAATGGTAAGTAGTAGCTGCAGTCCAAAGACAATTGCAGCCAACTCTAAACAAAGAAGAATACAGATGCGTCGATAGTTGTTTTGTTACTTTGAAAGGTTTTTGTTACGCTAAGGCATTGCGTTTTACCGTCTAGAGCTTTATCACCGTTTACTAGCAAGCCACATTATAACCAAGCATTGGCCCATAATCAGTAAAGGAATAGCTACGAAGAATTCAGCAGTAGTCTTAAATAAGGGAATTTCGTAATTATAATAATAATATTTTTACTATTTTTACTTTGATTGCCTTGTCGCTATAATGGTTGTAGTAGTGCGACTACTGATCATGAGGTGCCGGGTTCGAATCCCAGGTCGGGCCGAAAAATCAATTATTAAGTTTTTCTGCCAAGAAATTCTCAGTAGCTGCCCGGAAGCAGAAAGTTGGCGGTGTCTCCACCTCGTGCCTCGGAAAGCACGTAAAGCCGTTGGTCCTGGGCCTGATCTCTCTCCGGTCGTATCAGTTTACCGTCCCATCGGATTATGATAGTGAGGGAATAGAGTGTGCACCTGTGCTTGCGCATACACTTGTCCACTATAATCCTGTCTTGCGCCGATGGCTAGTCTCGGTTGAGGCTGACCGCCGTGACCGAAATTCGTTCTGGAGGATATTATCATTAATATTTTTATTCAGACTTAGTCAAACTATAACATATTCTTAAAAACTAGTGTTAGTTAATAAAAAAAAAAAAATAACACTCCCAACAAATTGAACTCACGTTGTACACTACATTTATCTTTTTAAACGTAGGCTTAAACAGTGCCACATAATGGTGATGGTAAATGGAGAACCTCATCAATCAGAAAGTATGTTCAAGATGTGTTGGTAGAGGTACGGAAACGACCCAGTACCGAAGCAGACTTTTTACATATAATGGCATGAAATTCATCGGTATTGAGACACACATCGCAGAGTCACTACAATAACGCGGCAATACCAGTATCACCTTGTACGCGTTATTAAATAAAATATTATTAATAGAACGCAGGAACAAAACGAAAATCGCAAACCTTAGTCACTAGTTTGCCCGAGTTCAACCGGCTGCACGGGTCTCACTTTGTTGGGACTACGAGAACACTTTTCAACAGCATCGTAGCCCCGAAAACAGTGCTTCTTTTCTTTTCCCGAAAACTGTGCAGCTTGTTTTCCTTGAATGCAGCTGGAGCGCTCTACCCTTTTCATTTTGGGGATGGATTGGAATGGGCAGTAGCATCTTCCTACTGCCCATTCCAATCCATACTACTACCTCCTACCTACTCCTACTCGCCGGCCAAGCATGGCAACTATAATAATATCCTACCTACGAGGCAACCTATGGAGAAGGCCTGTGTTCAGCAGTGGACCGGTGGTATGCTGTAAAAATAACCCCTAACAAAGGACAAACCCATATCCAAAAGATGATTTCAAGAGAGTAAATAAAAAAGTCATTTACTAAAGATTTTAAAAATAAATTAGGTGAGATCCACGTAATAATATAAAATGATACGTTACACGTTGTGTTTGAACGGCATCTCCTGCTCTTCCTCATCCGCATGCACTATCCCGGTCGCCGCTACTCCCAGAAAAAGAAATGTGTATCATCATTTCATTTTATATCGCAGATTTTAGGCAATTATTTTTTAACATCTTCAATATAATGGATTTCCACAAAGTAACGTCTGGTTCTGTCGTCATTAACTAAGCTATTTCATTTAATCCAAGTCTATTTTGCCACTTCCTATAACTTTTATTTTTATCAATCGCGCTATCCCTAATTGAGGTAAAAAACAACTTAACTATAACACAATATTGTTTTTATATTTCACAAAATATATACAAAAAGAAGCCTAAGTATTTAAATGGGAAGAGAAATCTTAGACAGACGTATATTGAATTTATTTGTAAACGACTCGTATTTAACAATAGAAATATGAAAAAAGAAATGAAAGGCATTTTCCGTAATAAAGTTCAAAAGTTTTTTTTATCAGGTGCTCGACAAAAGAAACTCGTAAGGAAACATAAAAAAAAAGTTTCGAGGGGTGAAAGTAGAATAAAATATAATGAAGTCCATCTTCATGTACTGTGGTGGACTGAGTGGTGGAACATAATGTACTTACAGGCTGTTATTTCACTTTAATTTTAATTACTTATGGCGCTATCGTCGCGCCACTAGCACACCGAAGCATACCGAAGCCTAAATCGTGCTATTAACATTCCGAATCATAGACAGTATATATAGAACTTCTCCGAACTATCACTCGGAGTATTGGCCGCTTCCCGGGCATAACACCTTGCCCGGCGGAAGATCTCCCCTTTTTCTACCACGGCCACAATACAAAATTTATTATAATATTCTATTACCGCTAACACCATTTTATTTTGGCGGCCTTTACAGGTATGTCCTTGAAATATGCTTTTTATTTCTTAAGCTTAAGCTAAGGTTTTCCTTCAACGCTGAGCTCTTATATCAACAATCAAAAATACGAACAATGATTTTATTGGTACTGTCGGGCATTGAAGTGGATATCCTCTGCTTTCTATGAAATTGATGATAAGCGCTCAGCTTCTGAGATATCAAGATATCATACTGATAACCTAGCTCAAACCTAAACCTTTAAAATAAATTAAGAAAAGTATTACACAAAATTGTTCCGGGTTATTGTTTATACTTGTGCAATTTATGTTTGTAGACAGCCTTCACGGTACAGCATAAAACAAAAGACAAAATATACACAAAACACATCAAAAAAGAACACCAACTAAGAATACAAAAAAGCACATCATCATCATCATTATGGCCACGCTAAATTTAGATTTTCTCTAAAGAATTCCAAAAATCAAGGTAAACGCTCAGTGCTTAATAAATCGTTTTATTTTGCTGCAATGCAGTTTATGAAGGCCACTTGGTAGTTGATTGGATTTTATTACAAAATTTTCACTTCTAGGTATTTTTACAGTAAATTCTTATTTCATTTTTGTCGACTTCAAAAAAGTCTTATAAATTTTATAGGAACGTAACAGATAATATAGGTCCCATTTTCCAATTATAGATGGGCTTCAGGGTAAGGAATAGTTCGCTGCGTTGGACAAAAGTGACTGAGTTTCTATGACTTCTAAATTATTATATTTTTCTTAGATATGCAGGTTTTTCACTCTTCCCTCTTCACCCAGCTTTCGTCCTTGTCATCGGATCGTTAAATCGACGGTAAATACTTTCTCTTAAACTATTTTGTTGTCAGACTAAAATAACCTTTTTAGTAAAATACATTAAAGTATTTTTAATGGAAGAGTCGGCGAACGATCATGCTGCTCACCTGATGGAAAATAACTACCGCTGCCCATGAACAACTGCAACACCTGGGGAATTGCAGGTGCGTTGCCAGCCGTTTAGAAAGGAGTAGGCTCTTTTCTTGAAGGTCTCTAAACCATATCGGTCCGGAAGAAAAATCCTAGTTAAACGTACAGTGGTGGAATGTCAAGCATTTAGATGGTGTGGATGGTATCGCAAGTTTTGTCGCAATGTGCGTTCGTAACATTTTGGGGATGGAATTAATCCGAACAACTCCTCAAAGCAATCTCCGTGGTAGATGCGATAGAAAATTCAGATGCAAAATATCTTCGCAGCACCAGTGTATCGAGCCGATCGGAGAAGAGTCGGTCGTCGACGATTCGAGCCGCTCTGCGCTGGATGCGGTCAAATGGAAGAAGGTGGCACTGGGGAGCTCCTGCCCAGAGATGGGAACTGTATTCCATGTGTGTTCCAAACCTGCGCCTTGTAAAGTTGCAGGCGGTATACCGGCATGAAATACTGCTCTCTGAAATAATACTCTACGGAGCACGCCAAGCTTTTTCAAGGCTAATTTGACCTTCTCTTCCAGTTCATCATGAAAATGCAAAACCTTTGATATGTCAACGACGAGGATTTCAATACTAGTTGAGGCAACAAGGGGAATGCCTTGAAACTGAGGAGATAGGTAGGACAAAGGGGTTATTTTTAGTGGTAAAAGCGCGGACTTGTGTCCTTTGAGGATATGAATTTGACTAGATTTAGTCGCCCTCAATAAGACACTTTGCTAAACAATGTCTCGACTTCAGACACAAGTTTGTTCCAGTACTTGGCGACGTTTTCCCTAGAAACATTGGCACGGCCGGTGTACAGAACTTCACCAGTGATTTCATCCTCATAGCAATGAATGTTACCGGTTTGATTAAATCGACTAAAGACAGGATTTAATGTATCACCTTACATTGAATAAAATTAGTTTTATGGATTTTAATTTTTTATCCGCATTATTTTAATCAATCCTTATGACTCCACTGACACTCCCCCTCCCAAGTTTAGCAACATAATGAGGAGATATTTTTGCATAATTGCGTGAAAGTTCTGCACTATGGAAGGTTTAAATTGTTTTTTAAATTTGAAAAAAATAAAAGCGTATCGAAAATCACATTAGACCCCAATAATGTCGAACTTTCGGCAACAAGTATCTAACGGCAATGCTTTCTCATGCCTGTCCTCAATAAATAGCAGACAATTTGAGACACGTGCCGCGCCCGCCTCGCCCCCAGCCCCCTCCACACGCGGGCCGTGCGGGGCCTCCGAATGTTTTCAGCCGAAACACAAACGCTTCTTATCTAGGGTTGCCTGATAAGTAGCCTCAGATGAGAAAACGAGGACTGAGATATAATATACGTGATGGTTATGTCGCCGTTTATCTGAGGTCTATTGTGTATGTTGTATTTATCTTTATATAATGTAATAAATAATTCTTCTGTATGTGCTTATCACTTAACTTCTCCTAAACGGTTGAACCGATTTTGATTAATTTCTTGAGTGAGACCCTGAATAGCTTAGATTCACAATTCAAGATTCAGAAATGACCTGTGTAAAGCCTGTGTGGATCGCTAGTTTTTTTTAAAAAGAATAAGGGTGACAAATGTGCAAACTGTCAACCTTACGATTAGCGGATTCTGTGTGTGGATATTTATATTCTTTATCGTGGGTAGATGTAGATGAGCTGTCACTCCTGAGGACTAAGATAGAATGCATCGTTACAAGTAAAAAGAGTTTCTGGTTCTCTACTCGCACCAAACAAAACACATTACCGCAAGCTGAACTTGCTCATCGATTCAACTTCCTGGAAACTTCTCTATTTCCGACTATCATAAATCATCAACCATTCGCCTTCCCTGGCGAGAGATTTGTATCCTCATTCTCATTGCTGGGAGATTAGTATCTATATATCTTATTACTTATTATTATTAATTATTATTACTTATTTTATTTACGATATAAAAACAATTAAGAAACTGAACGAGATATTACATAACTCTAATGTGTCTAGCAGATTTCACTCAACCAAGCTTGCGGTCACCGACAGTATTAAGTTGTTATTCTACGTTGGTATTCTTTGTTTTTTTTTATATAAAATGGGGTGACAAACGAGCACACAGTCGACCTGATGGTAAGTGGTCGCTGTGGGCCAGAGACATCTACATCTGTCCTCGATTACGAAACAAAATGCAGATACGTTGTCGCCCGTGAGGACTTAGGTGATTAGGTGGAATGCCTCGTTTACAGAAAAAAGGGTCTCCAGTTCTCTACACTCACCATACGAAACACAGCAGCATTAAGCTACTATTTGACGCTGGTATTCTGTGAGAGCGTAGTTCCTCCACGGTCGTGCTGACCCATTTGTGCTACAACTATACTATTAATATAACTGCAGCATAGCTCTACCACGTGAAAAAATGTGAGAGATTGTGAGCATGGTCCTTCCCCGGTCGAGCCGATCCATTCATGATGCAGCAATAATATAGCTGCAGTACGACGCTATCACGTTAGAGTTAGAATTCTTACTTCTCTCTTTGTTGCCTAATATAACGCGCTCAGGAAGATGGCGTAAGACATTCTGTTACCCGCCGTCTGTTGGATTCTATTACGCCGCTACTAGATGGCAAAATATTTCTTCAGTATCGTATAATGTGATGTTGTTCTTTCTACCCAATATCAGCAACAGCTACATTTCTTCAAACTATAGGAATGTAACTGTTGTTGTAGGTAATGTAATATAAAGTACTTCAATGTAACTATCTATCATCTCTCAGTACTACAGTGTTCTGTATCTAATATAAAACCTCTACATAAACAAACCTGTAACTCTCATTAGTTTATTTTCAAAATCGGCATGTTTAATGAGGATGACAAATGAGCACGTAGTCCATCTGATGAGAAAGCGGATACTACGGCCCAAAGTCATTTACATCCATCCAGAACTGAAATGGAATGCCTTATTTTACACAAAACAGAGAGTTTGTTTTCTGCTTCGCAATGGTAATAATATATATATATATATATATATATATATATATATAAAATTGTTGTATCTTTTGTTCACTCGAACTTGTATCACTCGAACAATGTATCTTTAAAATCGATAGTAAAAAATGTTTTATGTGGTAACCCTGTAGAATTTTTTCCGCCCCCCAACTCACGACCCTGATACGATGGGACGCGAGGATATCGGGGGGTCGTTCGATACGGTAAAGACGTTAGACAATAGCTTTGCAAGCGTATCTTCGGTGCTCCTGTTAACGATAAAATGCTTCTTTTCATGCATAACTACGTACGTAACATCCACGTATAAATGTTCTCAGCGGCACATTCATACTCCGCAGTTTCTTTTTTCATGAACAGACAGATATTGGTTTTTTCAAGTCGTTATCCGCGTGTTTATTGCTCTGGAGATCTTGTACAAATAAAGTTTTTGTAAGTGGCACTTTGCGTGGGTAATTTTCTGGATACATTTTTGCTGACTCAAAACCTTTTTAACCGACTTTAAACAAAGGAGGAAGTTATCAATTAGACTGTATATTTTTAGTATGTAGTACGCTACGTGATATCGTTGCTAGTTGTGAAGTGATTTTAATAACATTTATTAGAATAGCTATCATATTTTAATAAATATTATAATATAAGAATAATTTTTATTCAATATAGATTACGAGAATACTTATTGAAATACGACTGGTTCGTTCACAACCTCTATCCTGAGAAGAACCTCCAACAAACACAGCGGGACTTTAAAATATTAGCAATATATTTTTTTATGTTGTATTAAAAATTAACTGACTTTTGACCTTCATCTGGCCCGGGGGCAAAGATGAGGTCTACGATGGAGCAAGTTTGCCCGGGAGAAGCCTGTTAACACGCACCTTTGAAGAGGTCCAGGTAATAGGTACTCGGCAAAACAGACACCGGCAGGGCATTCCACTCCTTGGCTGTGCGCATCATAAAAGATGATTTATAGTGCTGATGATAATATTCAGAATATCAACCAAGTATAGATGGTAACCTACAGTACGTCCGGTACTCCGATAGGCGAACGAAGATGGCAGTATGACCTTATAAAACTCATACGCACACTCCCCGAATAATAATCTGTAGAAGATCGACAAACGAGCACCTTGGCGGCGCTGAGCTAACCTGTGAATCATAGTTTCAACCAGTTTTTTGTCGCCGATAAGCCTCTTGGCTCTGCTTTCCATTGCAAGTTGATATTTTGCTGAACCATCCCAAAGGTGACGAAAATACTCCACGCTTGTGCGGACTTGAGCTTTGTATAAAGTAAGAAGCTGATGAGGCGTACAGTCAATCGCTTCACCTTGTTTAGATATAATATATACCTAGCTTACCCAGCTTTTTTTCTGCAGTTCGTGCTTTCGACTCAATGTTAACGCCAAAGTTGAGGTTAACACTCAACTACAAGCCGAGAAGCTCAAGATGATCTGTAACCTCTTCAGATGTACCTCGGAAAATAAGAATCAGATCAAATGGATTCCGTTTTGCGAAGAACAGACATGCCTACGTTTTGGCGGCGTTGAAAGTGGCCAAAGTTTCGTCACCCCATTGAGCTACTTGACTTAAGGTTGCATTTATCCGCTCCATAATGTCCTCTCTAAATAAACGTATTACTGTCCCTCTGTCTTATGCACTGTACTTAAATCCCTCTGTAACTGTGCTATCATCTGCATACTCAACAATACCGGGTATAATGTTTTATACAATTAAATACGGAAAAATTCAGAAACAGCATTGTAGCGTCTATAATTTGTCATTATGAAGCAATTTTTAATTATGGGGTTATTATCATGTAGTATTCAGTAGTATAATAACCCGTACCAAACAATTTTTGCTTAAAGTAAGTTTTAAACTTCTTATAGATAACTTCAACATTTTTTTTATCTGGACCTAGTCGTAAATGCGTATACGTTGCCCTCTGAAGAAGTTACTGAATCTTTGGAGTCAAGTAACCGGTGTAACTAATTTGTACCTAATTTTTACAAAATATTAAATAGACTACGGAATTAAAATACGAGTAATTAAAGTCGGTTCTTGTTAAATGGTCTCATTTTTTTAATTCTAATACTGAAGGAGAAAAAAAAATAGATAATGTTTTATTTTAACAGTTTAAACGAAATTATAGTTGATACCATTTTTGGTTAGTACCTTGACACCCCGTGGCACATTGGTTAAAAAATGTGATGCGGCGTTGAGAGCCGCACCTTCGAACTCCGCACGGAACGAGTATTTGTATGCCCTACTAATTATTGTTCCGGGTCTGGATGTTTGTCCTTGTGAAATTTATGTATGCAAACTGTCTCCGTGATACAGGAGAAAATCCTAGCGTTAAGGTAACGTTTAAAAAAACTTGTCGGTTTTTGCTCTTTTATGTTTATTTATTACGACATGGTATCTACCACTATATACTTCATTTACACTTATATCTGGTATTGATGGTATCTTACTTTACTTACCACGTGGTATTGTAAAATGGTATACATCTGCATAGGACTCCGAACGGATTTGTACCACCCTTTACTGAACTGCCTTCGAGAAATTGACTTATTGAAACTGACATAATATTATAACAAATATCAAATTTATTATTACCAAAAAAATTAAAAATATCTAAAAAAGTTTTACATAGTAGAGTCTCGCTGCAATCCGTATTATGTTTCATGATGTAGGGTGGTATGGCGGCACGAAATTGTTAGGCCAACCAAGAAAGAACCCTGCTTTAACAGGAAACCAGCAGAAAATGTTATTGAATTGAAAATAATATAATGCTACTATGTTTTGTAGGTGTCACAGCCACCACTTACTGTCAAGTGAACTCTGTGCTCGATTTTTAATTGTTAAAAACGGTGTTATATTATTGCTTGCATACTCACTATAGTACACTTGCTGATAGGTGGAATTCTGACATTATTACACTGGTTAAACCTACATGTAAAAAAAATGTTGTGTACACAACGTGCTTATTTCATTGGGGTTGTTCTTTACCTTTTTTTTAAATACTAAAACTTTATTTTATTCTTATACCACGGATTACTGCTCTATGAACTGTGTGAATTAAATTATTATTATTATTTAATATTCGTTATTATTGTGCCGATGTAGATTAATGAATCTGGAGAATATACTACATTAAATCTCGATGGTTTACTTTTTTTTGAAAAGTCCCGCTGTGCTACTTGCTGGTTCTTTTCAGAATAAAGGTTTTTTCCGAATTAATGGTAAAGCCTAAATCATTTTAGTAAGTATTCTTGTTTTCTATATAGAATAAAAATGATTACATTCTATCTTATTTGAGTCCTAGAGGGTGATTCGCACTGTTTTAGCGAAACAAAATCTATTAATCTATTAATCCTTGCCTCAAAGAAAACCACATTGTATTCGGATGGAAAGATACACGCCAGCTATTCTACATTTACTGCGCGCATTACGAAAGACGAAGCAAAGCGATTTCTTTTAATGCGTGGAATATTGACAACAAAAGGGAGACTACCCGAAATGCATAGCCGAAACTTCACGAATGTGAAAGACACACAAATTCATATTTTTGCCTTTTCGCCCCTCATGGGATAACAACTAAGATCATAGACGATAATGTTTTAAGTAGTTTTAAGAATAAAACTTAATTTCTTGAAATTTTGAGCGAGAGATCTAAAAGGAGCTCCATAATTACAAATTGTAAAAAATTATGATTTAAAGTGACTAACAAAATTTGAATACATCATATTTTGTAAACTTGCCTAGTTATAACTAATGATTTGTTATATTTTGACGTCGTGATGTCATACGTTTTGTTCTCATCTACGTACGAGTAAAACAAGCTTACAGTACCTTGAAATCTTGCAGTTGTTTGCTTGGGTTCGGACTTAATTTTGTTAATTATTTGATCTTAAGAAGATGACTGATATATTAACGATATATTATGTCAGCATATATTACATATTAATTTTTCTTTTATAGAATAGGGCTGACAAACGAGTTCACAGTCCACCTGATGGTAAGTGGATGCTGTGGCCCATAGACATCTACATTTATCCTCGATTAAATATCAAAACGCAGATGCGTCGTCAACCCTGAGGACTAAGATGGAATCCCCCGTTTCCAATAAAAGGGGTCTCCGGACGCTGGTATTCAGTGATAGTGTGGTCCTTCTCCGGTCAAGCTGACTCATACGTGCTCTAACCACAATATAACTGCAGCATGGCTCTACCACGTATGGAAAACGAATTATATTCGACTGTAAAATGAGTCGGAAAAACGGAAAACGGGTCGGATCATCATGACGGTGCCGTAAAGCAAAACCGGTTGGTTTTATAATTAGTGTAATAATCATTTGAAATAAATATCCTTAACCGACGAGCATGTATGCGTAGATATATGGATGTAAAGGAGGCGAAAGAGGTATGTCAGGATCGCGCCAAATGGAAGTCCGTAGTCTCTGCCTACCTCTCTGGGTGACAGGCGTGAGTGTTTATGTTATGTTTACTAGTGTTTATCCAAATCACAAAAAATTCGTGATCGTATGAAATCAGTCTATATAAAGAATTCTTAGAGTGTACATAGTTCTAAAGGTCAGCTAAATCAAAAAGATAACGGGCTGTTTGTCCTCAGATGCAACGTCCGTGGAGATGAGCGCGTGGTGCGCCGCGCCCCCTCCCCGCCTATCTCCGTCTCGCTCGCACACCCCGCGGCGTGCTCGCGCCCTCTCCGTCCTGCGCCATGTCGCGCTCGCACAGCCTTCTTTCGCCGCTCTACTTCGTACTTCTCACTGGTAAGTTTTATTTAATCAAATTAGCTAATTTCAACAGTTTACTTTATTTAGCGTCTGCAAAATAAACATTTATTTTAGCGGCAATTCTTGAGGATTGGCTACATGTTTTATTGTTTAACTGAAAATTAATTAAGAATGCGGACTGAGGGCTTGGAAGGTCGTGGGTTCTAGTCTGCTATTCGACTGCCGTCGTGAACCACTCCTAGCAGTAGCTTACTTGGATAGATGTGTCATCTCTGAGAACTAAGAATAAAATGCCTAACAGCTCCTATTTTTTTGTAGAATAGGTGTGACACAAACATACAGCCCACCTGATGATGACAAGTGAATATTGTAGTCAATAGACCCACAGCTATCTCTGATTAAGAATCAAAACCAGATGCGTCGTCACCCCTGAGGACTAAGATGGACGAAGAGTCTCCAGTTAAAAGGGTCTCCGGTTCTCTAAACTCACCACATGAAACACTGCAGTATTGGGCTGCTATTTTACGCTAGTATTCTGTGAGAATCTGCTTCCCCGGTCGAGTCGACTTGTACGTGCTACAACCATAAAATAGCCGCAGCGTGGCTCTACCACGTACAATACTAACGCGCTTCTATGGCGGGATATCTTGACATCGAAATGTGGTTGACACTATAAACTCTATGTGGGATAAATATGTCAACACATCAAACTGCCAATTTCAAAAATCAGCAAACCGGCAGCTAACAAACAAACATTACAAAATTGAATCATAAAAGTTTTTACCGCATTTAATATATACGTTAAAATAGTTTCTAAAGTTAAATTTTATTTTTAGATAATATATATTCTTTTAAATTCAATTCTTTACACAACATTCAAATATATAAAATATTTATTGCCGTAATAAAAATACTAAGACTAAAAATTACTATCTACTAAATATACTAATAATATTTATTAGAATAAAATTCATAAACTAAAAAAAGGAAACTCTTTCAGTTTTTAGTTTCCTAATTTTATATTCGGATTTCAATTTTTATAAAGTTTAATTTGTGACCCTTTTGAGTAGATTAAGGAAATATCACAAGCTTAAGTTAACAACAAGTCTATCGTCTAAATTGTTACATGAAAAGTTTCGCCCCTGTTTTCCCACCATTAAAGCTAGAATTTTTTCTCCTAATTTTCATGTGATAACTCTGAAATATATACTACCCTGAAGAATACTATTTAATTAAAAAAGATTAATTAAAACACACAGTATACAGTTGCCGAAGTATCGCGTAAACAAAAAAAAGTAAAACGACAGTGGAATTGAGAAACTCCTTCATTTTTAAGTCAACTAATTAACAAACAGTCCTACACTTGGCGCTATAGACTCAAAAACGCTGGATGCGTTATGTTTAATTAAAAATGTATTATCCTTCAAACATATGATGTACTATAAATTAATAATTCATGGTAGATTCACACTGCAGCTATTATATTGTTGCAGCATCAATGGGTCGACTCGACTGGAGAAGGTCTAAGTTCTCACAACCAACCAACGAAAAGTAGCAGCAACATTATTATGTTGTGTTTCATGTGGTGACTGTAGAAAACCAGAAACCCTTACTATTCGAAATAAGGTATTATTAAGTACAACGAATCTGCATTTTAATTTAAGAATATAGTTGAAGATAGATGTAGATGTTTATGTGCCACAGCATCCACTTACCATTAGGTGGGCGGTATACACGATTGTCGACCGACTTGTATTATTATTGGGTCCTTTTACTTTTTAATATCAACCCTGCGATATCTGGAATTTCTGGATTGTACATGAGTAACGCGTTTTTTAAATAAAATTAGCATTTGCTCCCTTTTTGGTCAATCGGTGTTCGATCGATGCATTTATGTTGCATCCTTGATACAACTATAATGTGGGGCTACCACGATAAAAACTCTATGCCCCAGTAGCAATCGGTTTGAAAACAAAATTTCAAAATGTTTTAAACGGATTTTCAGATTCAATTAAGTAGGTATCGTTTCTTTTGTACTCTTTTTGATTTAACCCTTAATAAGTATAAAATAAGGTATTGTTACGAGCTTGAGGTTCGTGATAATAAAAATTGCCGATAGAATTACCTAAATTTACACTTTAATTTACTTTACACAAATTAAAGTTAAAAACACTAATAATTAAACACACTAATTCACTTAATTCCGCTCCGAAGCTTCGCTTGTGTCGCCAATTCAATACTTTTTCGATCGCATCTTGCAGCGCCTATTTATATAAATTAGAAAAATATCCAGAATGTTCAAGTAAACACGCGCAAGGTACCGAGAGTTCGAGTTTTAAACTTCAAGAAGTTTAGTTCTTCGGTTCGAGACTAGATGGCGCTAGTACGCCGATTTGAGCGCGTAACAGTATATTAGGTACCAAAACTCAAAATTTAACTTACACTAAGTTTTATAGACAAAAATAAAACAGAAATAAAAATAAATCTAAAAAAACGAAACGTATAAATAAACTAAGCAATAGATGACGCTATTCTAGAACCCTGATATCACCCGCGTGAAGCCAGGACATATCGCTAGTCTAATATAAAAAAGTGTGCTTATAACCACATCATATCATTTATATTTATGATAATATAATATGTGTAATATATACATCTATATCATCATATTCATCATCATTACAGCCCTTCACAAGTCCACTGCTGAACCTATGTACAGGCCTATGCCTGTATACGTATATAAATATATTAATTTTCTACAAATATTTACATTTATTATCGGCTTCCTTCCATAATTTGTTATCATTCACCCGAAAATTCTCAAAGCATGAACTTCAAAATGCATTTACAATTTTATTCACTTTTAAACGTAGAATTTAATGTATTGATCAAAATATTAGTTCATAAAATTGTTCAACCCGAAATAAAATTACTAAAATTACTGGCTATGAGAGAAAGAGAGAAAAAATGTGAGTGCGTCCTCTCTTTTGCTTATACCACTCAACTCCCGTTCGCCTCGCACGATCACACTTTTCGTAACGCTTTCGTCCCGCAGTTGCCACCTTACTCCCCAAATCAAACGTGCGTAAAAAGTTTTACTTCAAAAAATATTATTTGTTTGTTCGTATTTTATGCGCTGTGATAACGTTAATCTAATTGCGATAAAACTTGGTCAACATATTGCTTGCACTTCCGCGAAGGTTATAAGCATAGTTGAATTCGGTAGATGTCGCTGTTGACCCAGATATTACCCGTGCGGAGCCAGGGCAGATCGACAGTCATTCGAGAATAAATAATTTTATGTTTTATCATTTGTGAATATGAATATCCTGACTATTCGGAATAGTTACTAAGCCACCGTCTTGCACGGAATAATAAAGTTTTTCCAAGCTACTATTCGCGTATAATTATTCTAAGTGTTAGGTTGTACAGAAAAACGATACACGACCTTACTCGAAATGTATACTGCGGAATAGCTTAACCTATACATACATTCATACATGAACACTCACGCCCGTCACCAAAAGGGGTAGGCAGAGATCACTGACTTCCATTTGGTACAATCCTGACACACCTCTCTAGCACATGCTCGTCGGTTAAGGGTACTCCTAAGGTTAGCTTAACTTTAGTATAGTAAATCGGAGTTTGGTCGAATCCACCCTTTAAGATATATGCCAGTAATTACTCGGAGATAGTAAACTATATTTTGTAATATGACAGTATTAATTTTAGACTAGATACACTTTTCGGTTTGCTATATGATTGTATCATTAATATGCAACCGCATCGTATTAAAATTTCGCAGAAGGTCTCAATTTATTCCAGTCTGGCAAGGTATTCTCGCAATGAGATAAAGCAGTTCAGTGATAGCAGAACGTCGCCCTTGTGACCCGCGAGGAATTCCTAATAAGTGTTTGTTTGTTGGAGCGTTCAGAGTCACGGAGCTAATTACACTGCGTTCTAATTAAACTGCCGAAGGAGCGGTTAAACTGTGGCTCACTGCGAGGGGATTATGCAAGCTGCCGAGCGATCACGGGGAATTTATTATCACTCTCTCTAAGCACTGCATTCGAAATAAGTTTTTAGTATAATCCTATTGATTATATTTTTTTTAATTATCACTTCTTAGTTATACCATATTTATAGATCCTATGTAGAAAATAAATATCATATAAAATAGCATTCTAGACCTAGACTAGTGCCTTGGACTTCTATGACTCAATTACCTTTTCTATAATGATATAGCTGAAAAATGGGACGTGGTCATAGTTAATTTATGTTATTAAATTTAAAATATATGTACTGTATTTAAACTTTTAATTTATTAGCATTATTTTATTTAAAATAGAAACAGATATTCCACATTTTTTTTAAATATTACTGCTACAAAGCTACTGTAGCGTTGATAATTTTACAATGTCTTATATTGTCCGTATTCGTCTGGATAGAATAAGTTTTTTACAATAAATTATAGTCTAGATCCCTGCTGGATCCCGGAGATACTCCTCTCTATCTATTCGTAAATTTTAATTACAATCGGTTCTGCTGTTCCGAAGGTTAGCGCAGACAGGTACAAACAGACGGACAGACGGACAAATATTTTATATATGGTTGTTTATATCTTCATAGCATGCAAACTATCTGCTGTGGTTAACAGAAGCCAGTTATATCAATGTTACCGACAGACCCTTCCATTTCATTTATACCTATACATGAACCAGTGCTTGACTACTTCCAACCTGGTGGTAAGTGGTAATGAAGCCCGAGATCATAAATTGCTATTTATTAGCGTAACAAAAACTTATTTACTTTTGCCTTGAAGACGCCCAGATTGCAATCGGATGGAGAGACAGACGCGGGCAGATTATGCCGCTTTTTGACTGTACGCATTACAAATGATGCGAACCGTAGAGTACTGTTCTGTGTATAAAAGTATATTTTTTATATGGGATAGGGTGATAAACGAGCATACAGTCCACCTGACGGTAAGTGGTTGCTGTGGCCCATAGACATCTACATCTATCCTCATACTGCAAATCAAAATGCAGATGCGTTGTCACCCGTATGGAATAAGATGGAGTGCCTCGTATCCAGTAAAAGAGTCTCCGGTTCTCTACACTCACCATACGAAACACAGCAGCGTTTAGCTACTATTTTCCGTTGGTATTCTGTGAGAAAGTGGTCCCTCCCCGGTCAAGCCCATTCGTGCTACAACTATACTACTAATATAATTGCAGCATGGTTCTATCATGTAATACCCTATAGAATACCGTTAGACTGGCTAATCTGCGCCTGTGCTCGAGGTATTGTCTGTCTCTGTTCATTAATTTCAAACTATTAAATATGTTAAAAATTTATTGGCTAAGATTGGGGTAATTAAATAAAATTATACCAGCCACTCAGCACCAGTACTCCCAACACCATTACAATAGGAAAGGCTTCACTGTTGATAATACGGCATACGTTTCGCCTCGAAACTCTAAACGAGGCATCCTCACGTGAGATAAACGTTAAGATGGTCACCTACCGCAGAGTCTACTTCCGTCTCTTGTTTCAACTATAGAACGTAGAAAAAGTAATTCTAGTAGTATTCTTTACTTTCGGGTTTCAACCAAATGAAGGTATTTGTATGGAATATATTTTTCCTTAAGGGTGTTAACACATCAATTGACCGATACCATTTATATCGACCGATTGTTGTGATGGCTTTAACTCATAAACAGATTCTGGTCGGTAAAACGTTGTTTAATCATCGATCGACAATGAATCATCGATCGAAAAATAAATTGTGGGTCCTTCATCGTACTCCAATGGTTTGGGCACGTTGAACGAATGAGTGAAGACCGAATGGTGAAGAAAATATATAGAGCGAAAGTAAATATTAAAAGGTGTCGAGGTAGACTGAGACTAACTTTCGAAGACCATGTGAGCAATTTGCTCGAAGAGGGGAGGGTCTAGAGTACTCGGATACCTAGACGTGCATGTATGAAGAAGTTAATGAACCTGAAAGAAGCGAAAGAGGTATGTAAGGATCGTGACACTTGGCGATCTGTTCTCTCTGGCTACCCCGTTAGGGATTGTGCGTGACGATAAGTAAGTAAAGTAAATAAGTAAGGGTCCTTCATCAGTATCTTTAAAAATGTATTCAGAAGAGGCCACATTATTGTTGGCCAGTACGCTCTTGCTCGTATTGTTATTATGAAGAAGTAAGCGCAGAAGACTCTGGATGCGACGGTTTTGAAGGTAAGATTTAAGGTCTAACCTTAAAGTTTAAGGCTAGATATATCTAAAATGTATCTAGATGTCATTTTAAATAGCGGTCGTTGGAGTGGAGTGGGTTCTCGAATAATCAAGCAGCTCGATCGACTTCGACTAATACATTCTACCACCGATCTGTGTGATAGAAACTATTGATCGATGTCGACTAAAACATTCCACCATCGACGATGGCATCGATCGACTACCGATCGATTGGTGTGGTAAAACAATGTATAAGATCGATTTAAACATAATTAAAATAACAATAAAATTATATTTTACAATGTGTTGGAAACCATTTGCTGGACAACTCGCTTGAAATCGACCTATAGTTGTGTCCTTATGAGATTGCCTACTTTGTGTAAGATTTTAAACTCCATCGTATAAGCTTGAAAACAAGGGACAAACATGAACAAACAAGTTTTGCTCAAGTGAAAGTGCCATAAACATTGGTCCTTAGGCGCGAGTTCGCTGAACATTGCAAAGGTTATTACAGTTCGATACGACTTTAAGGACTCCTCGCGTAGACACAAGCTTCATATAAATTTGCATACTATAACTAAACCATATCGGATCTACTAGAGCACTTCGTGAGCCTGTGCTAAGTAAGCTCGTGGTCGTCCAGTAGTTGAAATATATAAAATAAACGCTTTATTTTTCTTGAACTTGTAAAAGGAACATTAGAATTATGTGTATGAAGCTAATTACTTGGATTTTAGTTTTTCATTCTAAAGGAAGGGCTGAGGTGTTTGACGTCCTAATGTAATAGTTAACAAAAGCTTAACTTTTAAATATTAACATTTAGTCCGATCTGTGCAAAATGAGCTTACAATTTCTTGAAGTATTACAGATATCGCTCGAGCTTAGATTTAATCTTATTAAATATGGGACTCCTAGCAGATGGTAAAATCCAGCGATCTTCTCTATTAAAATATGTTTTTTTTTATTTGAATAGACCGGAATGGAATTTCAATCATCCTTGGGCTTGGGAATCTGTGTTTGATTTGGAGGAACTTTGTTCATCAAATATGATGTAGTAGTGGGGACGATCGCGGGCATGTTTACGTATTGCGGGATAAGTTTTCGATTCCAGAACAATACAATAAGTTAATGATTATTAATTTATTGTTTATCATTAGGTATACTTACAAGAATCATCACAGTACATGAACAATGCATGCTCTTTTAAATTCGTATTAATGCTTACCACGATGTATTTCAATCCCTTTTTAATTTTCAAAAATACAATAAACTAATTGGAATTATAAAAAGTAATAAACGACCAATTAAGCGGTCCATATGGGATATTATTGAAGCCTTTCGCTGCGTTTGAATGCCCCAAGCGATGTTTGAAAAACATGCTGACCGCAATTTATTGTCACCGGCAGAGCTGTTCATATTAACACAATTATTTAAATGGGGGTGGCAGCCCTCACTCGCTACCGTTATGCGGATTTATTGACCCGTTCCCGTGTATTGCTGAATTCCAACGGCTTAATGCTTTTGTTTACAATGTGTTCAACGTTCTTGTTTGTTGAACCGTGAGCCTGAGTCTGAAAGTCAACCGAAGGTAATAAAAAAATTATCTTCACGCTATGTAGTAGACACACATCAATAGCACACAGACAAACATTTATTTTTAGGCCATATTGGGACTGAGGTGATTCTTTTTTATTTCATGCTATCGCTTATTCGAGAAATCGCGTTTAAAATTAAAAGTTAAAATTAAAAAACGTTTCTAAAGTACTATGTAAACACACAAAACAATTCCTCATTGGCTTGCTCTCTATATTTTTAGACATTTTTTATTTTTTATTTTTGAGAATATCCGTAATCATTCAACATTCAGTACATTCATTTTTAATCTAACTACTATAAAAGATAACTATCATTACAGAGAAAAACATTTACCTTTAGAAAATAAAGAAAAACCTCAATATTATAATAACCCTTTTTATACAAAGTTCTAGTTTAATAAAGTTTCTAATAAAGTTTGTGCAGGTCAATATTTGTATATTTTCTAGGATTTTTTGTAAAAGAGTATACATGGTCCCAAGAATGAATTTCTGACTCTTTTATTTTTGTACATACTTTAATTTTCATAAATGTATTGGGAGGCCAACGTTAAATATATTAATTTCCTTAATTTATAATAAAAATATTATGTAATTTCTTTAATTTCCTGCAGCACCATTGGGTCGGTTCCACTAAGGTAGGTCTACGTTCTCATAGAATACTTGCTTAAAATAGCGCAATAATGCAGTTTATCATATGGTGAGTGTAGAGTGAGAACCTAAGACCATTTTAAACGGTAGTGAAGCATGTCATCTTAATCCTCAGGGGTGACGTCGCATTTGCATTTTGATTCTTAATTGAGGATAGATGTAGATGACTATGGGCCACAGCATCCACTTATCATGTATGTGTACCACGTGTGGGTAGACGGTGTGCTCACTTGTTACCCTTGTTTTATAAAAGAAATAAAAAATGCTAAAATAATTCCACCTGTTTAAGGACCAACATCTTCTTTTAACGTTCAGTTATAGTTTAACTACTGTTTTTATACTTCTTGAACAGTAAAAAAATTTGGTTGCGGTATTTTTATTTAATTTTATTAATGGGCTACATTTTTATTAACAGCTACAGTAATCACTTACCATCAGATACAACGTTTTTACATTAAATTTAACGAAATCATTTACCTAGCAAATTAACTTCCTTCCTAAGTGACACCGTGGCAGAAAAAGTCCTGGATGCCCTGATTGGCTCTTTAGTAACGACCACAGTACACGCCTTGCGTCTTTGAGTTTCCTTCCCGTCTCTTGTTTGTGATTAGGCTTTTACAACCCATAGTTCAAAATGGTGTAATAGATTACACGACCAAGTTATGGTGTGCATGATTTACTTTTTATTTTTTTTTGAACTTGCGTCGCATGGTGGCGTAGATACAATTAGACGAAAATTTGTTAAGCAAGTGTGACAAAGGAGCATATGATATTAATATCTTTATACACATATATCACAGCTTAAGAAGAACATACAGTCATCACGTTTGATATTGCTAACAATAAATTGCTAGGGTTGTCAGAAAGGGCAGAAATAAAAAAAATTAAAACTGATATTTTATGACACCTTTAAACACATTCCCGTATATGTGGAAATTGATGAAACTTTAATTCCTTATCTTAAAATGAGGAAAACCTACAGTTTTTTACCATGGACATGGTGTGAACCATTTTGATTTATTTGCGTGACGGAACAACCCTAGCGGATAGCTTCCGAGCGAATAAGGGCCGCTGTGGAGCACTCCGCTCCCGTTCGCCCTGCACCGCACTGTACAATTGCTAGTTAGACTGTTGAACTAGTTGACTAATGAGAATGCTGCGGCCCGATCACATCCACGTCTATCAAAAAATCAAAATAAGAGCAGATGCGTCGTTGAGGACTAAGATGGAAAGTGTCTTTACCAAGAAATAATAAATATTTTAATATACCACTTCTCTTCCATAATCCTACACTATCATCCGATTCTGGACTACTGTCAAAATATCATGTCTCTAGCTCATCGGGAAATTAGTTTAAATTCAATGGATAAATTGGAACGGGTATACATGACAGCGAGTTAATAAGAACGTGGTGAAACAGTGTAGTGGCGGTGTGAGAACGTCCACCACCGCATACCGTCCCGCGGGTGTCGTGAGGGGCGACGGACGGAAACCAACCAGGAGATGGGCAGCAGCGTCTTCCCAATAGACACTAAAGTTAATAGACTGCGGTTGCCAACCCGGTTGCCAAGCGTGGCAACTGTGGCATATATCTCCCCTATGAAGCTATCTTTGAGGGAAGCGAGAGTTCAGTAGCGAACATTAATAGGCTGCAACGGTAAAGTAATTTTCAGTTCTTACCACACAGTTTTCGAAATACAGTATTATTATTATTATGTTATGTTGGTGCTTTGCTCGAGCTTAGTCCTTTCTTGTTTAATTCGATCCCTTCATGCTGCAGCTATAATAATGCCTGCCGGCTATAATAACAATGACTGCCTCGTTGGTCTAGTGGTTGTAGTAGTGCGGGTTCGAATCCAAAAATTAATTATTGAGTTTTTCTGTCAATAAAATCGCAGTAGCTGCCCGTAGTCAATAAATTGGGAGTGTTTCACCCCCGTGCCTCGGAAAGCACGTAAAGCCGTTGGTCCTGCGCACCGCAACCGACAACTAACCAACTGACACGACCGGAGAGAGATCAGTCTCTCCGGTCGTGTCGGTTTACCGTCCCATCGGATTATGAGAGTGAGGAAATACAGAGTGCACCTGTGCTTGCGCATACACTTGGGCACTATAATCCCGATCAGCGCCGATGGCTAGCCTCCGTTGAGATAGGCCGTGGCCGAAATTCGGTCTGGAGGGCATTATTATATTAATACCCCTACCACTTAAAAGATATGATTTGTAATCAAGAATATTTGTAACCATTTCGTTTACTTGTAGTTTTTGCTATTCATTCATTATTTTTTTTAAACTATTTTTACTCTTTTACGAAGGCTAAAATGAATTTTAAAGCATATAACAAGCCATCTCGGACTTTGGCATGAGTTTAGGCAAATTCACTGTTAGTTTAGTCTGCAAAAGTTTTACGAAGTTGGCCATTGTCACCAAACGGCTGTACAAAGATTCGCCATCTCTTGCGTCCTTGCTTTGTTGTCTCACTTTAATGCGATACAATTCATTAAGTATTGTGAGCTTGATAATAACTTAGCAAGTTAAGTAATTAAAGTTGAGTGACCCAAGCCCTAAAGTAATATTCAAAACTTTTAATTCAATATAGGCTAGATTTAGGGTCTTATTAATGTTAGAATTTACGCCAATTCACAGACAACAATCTATAATCGAAATATACATCGTAATTGGCAGGTTATTCATTAATTTTAAAGTAGATAAATCCAGCATTTTGTTTCTATTGATTATATTATGTAACTTCGGATCTTATAAGGTACTGTGTTAGAACAAGGACTTAGCTCATAATATCAGGGTTACCGTATAATCATTATTATCACAATCATCATAGTCAACTGCACAACATAAGCCTCCCCCATATATTGTTCTGAAAATAATAAAGTTTTTCTAAGCTACTTTTCGCGTATTTATTCACGTAATTATTCCAAGTGTTAAGTTGTACAGAAAACCGATACACGACCTTACTCGAAATTTATACCGCGGAATAGCTATACCTATACGTACATACGAGTACATCAAAAATCACGACCGTCACCCAAAGGGGTAGGCAGAGACCACTGACTTCCATTTGGTACGATCCTGACTCACCTAAAACAGACGATTGCCGTTACTCAGGACCATATTATCTGTACTATGGCCCTGAGTAACGTCAATCATCTACTTTAGGTACAGGACTTGTACTCGGGTGGTTCGCGTATTAAACTTTTTAAGACAAATGCGTAGGTTTAACTGATAAAATATCTCATTGCCCTGTATAATATAGTTTCAAAAGTAGTGCAAAAAGATTACACGAAAAGATAATTACAGAGAGGGGAGTCATAGCAGCACTATTTTCATGCTATTTAGAATCCACTAGCTGTCTAAGGTTTATTAGCTGTAACTTAACTATCCCAATGTAATTTTTTACGTGACAAAATGCGTATGCATATCTGCATCACGGAGGTTAGGACGAAAACCCCATTGTGTTCCATCATCATCGCATATTAGCGAGGCCCCGGCGGTATTTGAGCAAACATTCGCGCCTCACCAGTGCTGGCCGCCCCATAGCAGCCCCTCCTCGAAAGATGACTACTCCTTCCCCATCTCCTTCTCGGGTTAGGCTCACCAGAATACACGGTGCACCTTCCTTCGTGGCCTCCATCTTAACATAACAGCTGCATAAGCACTAGCCTCCTGACCCCAGCCTTAGATCAGATCCGCTATCTATCTAAGGCTCCGCCGCCGACCAAGATTCAGCTGCGAAGTGTAGGAAGAGTGGCGTTTCGCAATATCGATATTGTGTGCCCCCGCATCCTCACTACCACCGCATCAAAGGTGCGGGCCCACCAGAGTTGCGGAGGATAGGATGAGTAGTGCATTGCCATACTTCACTTCGGCTGCAGCGGTAGGGGAGGGAGAGGACACTCCTAATGATTTCTTATATTTACGCGAACACTACACATTGAAATAATACTAGTTTTTACGGAATTTATCGCGTATATTTAACTTTTTAAATACCCGAGGTTTCGAACGCTTTACAGCACTCATGGTCACGGGCGGGACTGATATGTTCAACGTCCATATGTCATAGTTAACCGTTGTTACCATAGATTAAAATTTAACTTTTGTTCCGATCTATACAGTATGAACTTATGGTATCTTGAAGTCTTGCAGTTGTATGCTTGGGTTGGGATTTAATTTTATTTATTATAGGATCCCAAGCAGATGGTAGCACCCAGCCATCTTCTCTGTTGAAATTAGGATGTTTTTTGATTTTAATAGCCTCGCGAATCATCCTTGGAAGGAATCGGTGTTCTTTAGCGAAGATTTGTAGTCTATCAAATCTGATGTCGTGACGAGGGCGATCCTGTACGTGTTCACAGACTGCAGACTTTCCGGAGCGTCGATTCTTCACATCAGCTATATCTTCTTTAACGTGGGTTTTAATTGATCTTTTACTTTGTCCTATGTAGGAGAGACCACATTCACAATCAAGCTTGTACCACTCCTGCATCTTGCAAAGGGACATTACACTTGACCGATGGTAGAAACTGACCAATTTTCATCAGCGGCTTGAAGTATGTTTTGATGGAAGCGCGCTTCAAGATGTAGCCAATCTTGTCAGTGACTCTCTAACATATGGCAGTACAGCGGGTACACGCTCGACTGTGGCTGGCTACACTCGTTCACTGTGACGTAGGCGCGGGACCCGAGGCGTGATGTCATGTAAAACTTGCTTGACATGTTGAAGCTCGGCAGCCAGGTGTTTACTGTCACAGATCCCTCGTGCTCTCTGAAATAAAGACACTCCTCTCGTCACAGCCCACTGCCACACGTCGTGGGCTCGCTAATCCCACTCGAAGTGGCCACCTCGGGCTAGCCAAGTGGGTTCCACTTTGTTCACCACGGGTGACCAAGCGACGGCTACTAAGCCCCCCACCACGACAAGTGGGAACCTGTTCGGACAAGGGGGCTTTCCTAATGTCCAAGCACAACCTTATTTCTTTATCACCCTAACGTTAAATATAACTCCATCTTATATATACATATACATTAGTGCTGGATGTCTGTTCTAATTGCTAATCTCGCTGACTCACGAGTCCGTTGTTAAGCTAAAGGAGTGTTGAGTTGCATGTGTCGAGGCGAGCCCCGGCTCAACGACCAACAACAGTCTCCAAGGAATTGTCATCAATATCCCAATCCAAAAAGTATCTTTTTAAATTATCTGACTATTTAAAATAACCGTGTAGTGGCCTTGTAGGACAGAAATATATCCCGTGGGTGACGTGAGGCGACAGGGGGAAACAAATCAGCAGCCGGGCAGCAGCGTCTTCCTAATAACGACTAAACAAATCAGCAGCCGGGCAGCAGCGTCTTCCTAATAACGACTAAACAAATCAGCAGCCGGGCAGCAGCGTCTTCCTAATAACGACTAAACAAATCAGCAGCCGGGCAGCAGCGTCTTCCTAATAACGACTAAACAAATCAGCAGCCGGGCAGCAGCGTCTTCCTAATAACGACTAAACAAATCAGCAGCCGGGCAGCAGCGTCTTCCTAATAACGACTAAACAAATCAGCAGCCGGGCAGCAGCGTCTTCCTAATAACGACTAAACAAATCAGCAGCCGGGCAGCAGCGTCTTCCTAATAACGACTAAACAAATCAGCAGCCGGGCAGCAGCGTCTTCCTAATAACGACTAAACAAATCAGCAGCCGGGCAGCAGCGTCTTCCTAATAACGACTAAACAAATCAGCAGCCGGGCAGCAGCGTCTTCCTAATAACGACTAAACAAATCAGCAGCCGGGCAGCAGCGTCTTCCTAATAACGACTAAAAATAAAAAACTGCGGTTGCCAACCCACTTTCCAAGCGTGCCAACAACGGCAAATATCCCCACTATGAGGCAACATAATGGGGGGCCTGTGTTCAGCAGTGGCCTTTAATAGGCTGTGACGGTATATCGTTGGGAGTGTCCTCGTTCCGTTCAGTAAATTCGACTGTTAGCAAAATATTATACATTACTTTTTTATCAGAAAGTTATTTACTTCATCGAAATTCGCGTAAACATATATTGTCTACCATTTTATCGAAGTAACACAGTCAAAGGTTTCCTGTTTAAGGAAAATGAGGGATGTGCTCATTGACCTGGATTGTACGAAAAAGGAGTTAATAAGGTCAGCATGCCAATACAATATGGCGTCTTTTTTTATAACGCGATGGTTTATATTCTGGCAAAATAACTGATTAAAATTTCGAAAATTTATTGTAAGTTAAGTGATATTATACATGTGATGTTTTTTTTTAATGAGACATGCCTTATAAGTTAACCACCCTTTTCGAGTAATACAATATTATATTTAATGGGCCTGTGAGTAACATAAGTAATATACTGTATAAAGGTGGTAGTTATAGGAATAAAACAATAAATTAAAATTATAAAAAATAAAATAATAAAATGTTCAAAAATAAGAAACAAAATAATTATTTCGAAAATATATGAATTTCGCCAACACGCATTAGGGCGGCGCGGCAGACATTTCCTTGCCCTAAAACCCTCTCAGAAATTAGGTGAGACCTGTGCTCAGCAGTGAGACGTATATAGGCTGTAAATTTAATTTTGGAAAATAAATATGTAATAAAATTTGTTGTTATATTTTTTACATTATATAAGCTTCATCTCTTGTTTACCCATTCTTAGACGTGGACTAGTTTCTTAAAATTTATAAATTAACTTGAATTTTATAAACAAATAATCATTATACATGCATTATTAATTGGTTAGATTTAACAAGAAGTTGAAATTTGAAAAAATACTGGCATGCAGGAGTGGATTTATATAGGCTAAGAACAACTTTACTGTATTTGTATGTTTTAAAAAGCCACCAAAAAGTGAATATGCTTAGAAGAATTTTTCTCGATTCGCAACACGGGTAATGGCACTCCCGACAAGTATCTATTACACCGAGAGGTTCCTTTTAGAAAGTAAAACATTTATTAAAACGAATAATACTTGTACCGTACACGGAACTAACTCTCATTCCGCTCACATAAATCGTACAGAATCATATCGTACAACAGTGTATTAATCGGAGAACATAGGGGACGCGGAATGAGGGTTGATCCTAGTTAGTGCTTCGGAGCGCTTAAATTGTACACTCATGCGTGTCTCCCGCTCACCAATTTAGTTTTATGGTGCGTTAGTGATTAAAGAGATGCTGCACAGATTTCTATAGGATTAACAGGAGTTATTATTTAAAATACAAAGCTCTCTATGTATAGTGTTACGTTGACAGTTTTATTTCATTGCATTTGTTTACATTATTACTTCAGTACCCGGTGACCGAGCTTTGCTCGGTATTTTTCGCTCGGTTTTTTTTTAATTCGTGTGTTTTGGAAATTACATTTAGATACAAATTACATACTGATGAAATACGAATAATATTTTTTGATCTTAGCGATATAATAGAAAGAACTGAACTGGTTATTTGAATATAAAATCATGAGTGTAATTAGTTTAATTTAAATTTTCGTGTTTTTAGAAAATACTAAAAAAAGGGCTCGAAAAAGTAGATTTTCTCGAAAAAGAAATGAACTTGAAAAAAAAAAATTAAAAAAAGTCGGTCGGTCTGGGCTCGAACGGTATTACGATTTCGTGACCGCCCAATATACCAATTAAGCTATTTGTAATCATTATCAAACTGTCAAAATTTACCTTCTTATTATAACTATATTGTAGCAGTTTTTTATTGCCTAAAACATGGACAAAAAGACATTTTCTAAAAATAAATCCTAGCAAGATCGATTTATTGCCCCCGAAACTCCCTGCACACAAAATTTTATGAAAATCGTTGGAGCCGTTTCCGAGATTCCGGTTATATATATATATATATATATATATATATATATATATATATATATATATATATATATATATATATATATATATATTTATATACAAGAATTGCTCGTTTAAAGGTATAGGATGTAGAGATAATTATATACGTGGTAGAGCCACGCACTAGCTATACTGTGGTTGTAGCACGAAATGGTCGGCTTGACTGGGAAAGGACCATTCTTTCACTGAACACCTGCGTAAAATAGCAGCTTAATACGGCTGTTTTGTATGGTGAGTATATTCCATACACACTATACCGTACCGTTCTTTGAATTTTGATTACTAACTGAAGATAGGATGTCTACTGGCAGTATTATCATTCATGTATTATCATATATCTAGTATACAGTATTATCATCAGATGGACTGTATGTTCGTTTCTCACCTTTAAATATAGGCAAACATTCAGACTGGGAACAATCAATTGTGGGCTACACAATAGTGAAACAGCCAAACATATCAGGCACTACGCTGCGTAGCCTTTATAATCGACCCTTTCGTTGTCGATTCGACGATTTGGACTAAATGATTTGCTTGGTCGTTCGTTATGCGAATAACAAAGAAGTGGAATAAGTTGCTAGCAACTGTTTTCCCATCTGATTACTGTGTGGGCGTCTTCAAGGCAAGTGTGAATAGTATTTGATTAAAGGCAGTGCACTTTACCATCTTCGGCTGCATCAACACTTACGAGTAGCAGCAACTTTTTAATAGTAGTCAAGCATTGGTTAACAATAAAAAATGAGAATTTCTGAGAACAAGAGCGCGATGGAGCAGAAAAGGAGAGCTCTTTTGTTAAATTGGGGAGCTCTTCTAGCTCTTATATAACTTTAGGACCAAGTTTTCACAGAAGTTCAAACGAGAATAGGTAACAGAGATGGAACAGAGATCGTCAAAGGCCTTCTTCAGGTGTAAGAATATTGTCAAGCATTTGGCTCCACTGTCGAACTGCTTAGTAACAGAAACGAAAACAGAAGCAAAAACTTTTTTATTCAATTTAGATTGTAAACAATATTTATTGATAGTCACTTTTTGCAAAAACACCTCTGCCCTGTGAAGAACTAGCAAAAAAACCAGCGGGACTATTCTTTGCCAAATAATAACTTGCAATCGTGTACGTTACAATTAACAACACAAAAAAATTAGAAATAGCTTGGCAGCGATCACCTTTCCCAGGGGTTATTATCATCCATAAATTCCTAAATATTATTTTAACCCTCTTTATAAAAAGCTTAGTTTAATAAAATTTTTGAATTTTGCGTATGACAAATTTTGTATATTTTCTGGGATTTTGTTGTAAAAGCGTATACGGGATGTATCTATATACAGAGACTGTACAGAGACTGTACCGCTGAAAGAAGTTTCGGTACCCATCTTGCACTCACTTTTTTCATGTGAAGATGTTCATGGATCGCGCGATGACCGGTACTCTTAGAGAGCCCAAGCCTTGCTGCAATTTCTCTAATCTTCAAATGGCGGTCACTCAGAACCTCCTCTTCGATAAGAGCAATCGTTTCGGGAGTGAGCACTTCCACAGGTCGACCGTCGTGGCCAAAGTCTTCGACGGTTTCTCTCCCGAGGCGAAATTCTTTCACCTAATTTTTCACTGTGCTATAGGAGGGGTAATACGTGGTAGAGCCATGCTGCAGTTATATTAGTAGTATAGTTGTAGCACGAATGGGTCGGCTCGACCAGGGAAGGAAAGAGTGCGCTGCGCTTCGGAATTTTTGGATCTTTGTGGCGAAAATCCAAAGACTGTGATCGAGCGGCTAGTGACTGGTGATGAAACTATGATCTTGTATTATGATCCACAAAGCAAGCGCGAGTCAATGGAATGGCGTAATAAGGGTGAAAAGCTCCCTTGAAAGGCAAAGGTGCAACAATCGACTAAAAATGTGCACAATATTTTGGGATTTTCAAGGCATTTTGATGGTGGATTTTAAAGAACGTAATACAGTCGTGAACAGCGAATATTATGCTTCTTTAATATATAAATTACGAGACAAGATAAAGGAAAAACGAAGAGGCAAGCTGTCTAAAGGTGTCCTGCTGCTCCATGACAACGCCCCTGTTCATACCGCTGGTGTTTCGAAGGATGCAGTTCGTCAATGCGGGTTCACAGAAGTTCAACATCCACCTTACAGTCCAGACATGGCCCCGTCCAACTATTATTTATTTCCAAATTTAAAGCGGGACTTAAGAGGAAGAAAATTTTCAAGCGATGAAGAGTTGCAGGCGGCCGTCTTCAGTCATTTTGAGGATAAAAAATGTGATCATTTTTATAAAGGTTTATAGATGTTGATTCACAGATGTCAGAAGTGTGTTAGTATTCATGGTGATTATATTGAAAAATAAAATTGGTTTCGTTTCATTTCCTTCACTGGTTCATAGTTAGGCCAATTCATTATGGGACCGCCTACGTATATTGTTATTGCGGTTTGATTGATAGTCTCAATTTGTAAGCAAGAAGCGTTATCCAGCATTATTTCTTTAACATTAGTTTTTTAACATTTTTAACATTTAATATAAACGATGACTCCATTATTCTGGTTTAAATAATGATTACTGTAATACGAAACATAGTTTGATAAGTGTTGGATTGGTTTATATTCATTTATCCTACATTCCTTCAAAATAATAGGTCAGAATTAAACTTTAACTGAGTAATGGAAACAGTAGAATCGTCAAATCGAAGAAAATGTAATTTCAATGATGTCTAGGTCACCTCACTTTTTTATTATATTAAATATAATAAAAATATACTCATGCGTAACCAAAAACAGAAAACTATAAGTATAATGAGATATAAGAATATATAAGATGTATATATCTTTTTGTATACTATAGAGTTCGATAGTGTAAAACATCATAAAAGTTGTTTGGCAAAGCAGTAAAGTTGTGACATCGTTTTTTATTCGGTAGCAGTTAGTTGAAGGGTTTTTGCATCATCAAATACAGATAAAAAGAATAGTCTATCCGCAAAAAAATATTTTCTGTGTGGTGTGATCAGACAATTTCACGTGTTTGAGCGTAGTGTGCAGTTGTAGAGTGGAGAGTGTGAGTGTGTGTTATCGAAACGTATTAATCTGAGTGGGTGAGCTTAGATGTACTCGTACATTAAATATATGTAAGTTTTTTAGAGTTTTAAGGCAAACATAAAACAACAATATCAATAAAATTAATACCAAAATAGTACATTATTAAGGAGATTACACAAAAAAGAAGTATCAAAGATGGTATCAAGGATGGTTTGGCACAACGACCCTCCAATACTTGCATATATACATAGAACCATTTCAATTAGGTAACGTAATTTCATTTTTGCCCCGAGGGACATTTTTAATTTCAATATGAGCATTTCGATAGGCTACTTGCAAGTCTCGTAATTATTTCTCTGGGAGAATACCTGTGGTACTATTTTACTCAACTCCTCATTTTTAGTGGAAAGGAAATGAATTAAATTTTCAATACTTGTATTACTTTTCTGTATCTCCTTTGAGGTATCCGATATAGACTTTATTTATTTTTGTTGCACAGTTCACAGAGAAGAAATCACGATTTTCATTTCCTTCCTAAAACTATTGAAGTCCTCCATAGGAACGGCTCCGCTGCGTGCAAATACGCAGGTTAATGGAGTCGTTTCGCTACGAGTATATAGTACGCGTCTGATACGATGTATCAGACGCGTTCGGACCCTCCATTATACCAGGATACAATGAAGTTGCTACAGGTCAGTGGCGAGGGAGCGTATATTATTTTGTGTGATAGTAGCTTCAGTATTGTCCGGCACGTATTGCGCATACGCAGGTAATCGTTCATTATAGAGCGAGTATTGTGTGGGGTCAAGATGGAGACGTCAATACAAGATATCCGTGCGTCGTGCTCCCTGCTTCTTAATGAACCAAGTAATTAGCGGGCGCTAACTAGCGAGTGAGATGTCTTTAAGTGTATGCGCACTTCCTTGTCACACTCTCCTATACGTCAGTTGAGTGTAGAAAGTGATAACTAAATGAAGCACGAGTTGTTTCTTATGCATTCGTAGGTGTACGCATGGTATAGTAGAAATAGAAAAGCAACACTTACTCTCACTGTCCCTCGACGTGCTAACTTGCTAAAGATTGACGATTTTATACGTGGTAGAGCCATGATGCAGTTATATTAGTAGTATAGTTGTAGCACGAATGGGTTGGCTCACCGAGGAAGAATCACGCTCTCACAGAATACCAGCGTAAAATAGTAGCGTTAATCGTAATGCTGCTGTTGTTTCGCATAGTGAGTGGAAAAGAG
This sequence comes from Parnassius smintheus behrii, assembly GCA_036936625.1. NCBI lineage: Eukaryota > Metazoa > Arthropoda > Insecta > Lepidoptera > Papilionidae > Parnassius > Parnassius smintheus. The sequence goes on along the minus strand of JAUPFT010000031.1, from coordinate 38,333,384 downwards.
GCATTCCATCTTAGTCCTCACGGCTGACAACGCATCTGCATTTTTATTCGTAATCGAGGATAGATGTAGATGTCTATGGGTCACAGCAACCACTTACCATCAGGTGGACTGTGTGCTCGTTTTCACCCAGTCTTATAAAAAAAAAGATCTCTTCGTAGGTTATGAGCTCTTATTTTGTGCATTGGATTACTTCACATATGACATTTATGAAAACCAATAAGTCTCAGTCGTAGTAATTTTTAATTTACTTGCACACAGAATGGGGTTCGGTGGGGAAGAGTATCCAAAATACAAATTAACAAAATGCCTTATTTTACTTAAATGACAGACCAGCGACAATAGAAACACATTATATGAAACGAAAGATATTGAGATATAATACTGTGTGTAAATATATATATATATATATATATATATATATATATATATATATATATATATGAATAATTAAAATGATAATTTTACTATCGAAATACAAATATCATCATCATCATTACAGCCCTTCACACGTCCACTGCTGAACATAGGCCTCCCCCAAGTAATGCCACAAAGCACGGTCCTGAGCCACCTGCATCCATCGACTTCCTGCATGTATTACCAGGTCGTCACTTCATCTAGTGGGGGGTCGCGCTACACTACGCCTACCGGTACGACACTGCCACTCGAGAACCTTTCATCCCCATCGGTTATCGGTTCTTCGAGCTATATGGCCGGCCCATTGCCACTTCGTCTTACTAATACAATTAAATAAAAATATACAACTGATAATATCCGTTGGTTTCTTCACTAGGCTAGCCTGTATCGAGTAAACCTGAGACCAAAGTTCATTAAGCGTTATTTCATACCTGTCATCAGACAGATTGTATTACACACAAAACAGCAATAACAGAACTGCTAATTGCTTAAGTTCTTTGAATAAAAAAATAAAAGAACCTAGAACCAAGTCAAGTTTTATATAACTGGAATTTATTGACTATATGCATTTAAACAATTAAAACAATAATAATATTTACCTAATTAATAATAATATATTCGTACACTTACATATATTGATAGATATCCTTAATATAAATGTATATGTATATATGTGTATATTTATATATACATAAACAAATGTATAAATACAATATAAATATGATTACTTAACAACACTGTATTTCTAATGATTCTTCAGTAGACTTAATGAAGGCGTATTCGTTAGGCGCTTTTCTGATGTTATCGGACAATGAGTTGCATACCTCAATAAATCTAAAATAACAATATTACCATGAAGTGGTAATATTGATATTTTAGAGGCTAGCTTGTGAGGCTATTACTGGAACTACTAAAACGATTTCATAGCTCAAGTAGATGATGAATCTGACAACAGAAAAAAAAAGCTTCTGCACCTTCACGTCTACTCTTTTCATACGTAAAAGGTGCACCGTCAGAAATATCAGGACGAACTCAGTATACGCAAGCTTACTCGTGACCCCAATATGGTTAGATCCAATTTCATCAGTCTCAAGCATAGGCGCAAAATGACCATTATAATGTAAGGCAGTCCATATTGTTCCTCAGAGGTGATAACCTATCTCTAGCCTCCTTTGTTTGAAGTTTGCTGCGGGTGTCCAAAGACAGTAGCAACTTACCATCATGTGGACTGTAAGTTTGTTCATCACTTCTATTTTATTTAAAAAAATCATCAGCGGTTTTTTGGACCAATACGGTTTAGCAACTTTTACGGGAAAGCTTATTCTTCCCTCGAATGCCTGCAAAGCCTCTGCAATGCGATGATATTGCACCTGTGCATGATGCGCCGGCAGCCACTTACTATCAGCTGAGCCAAATGTTAATTGCTCTTTCTTTTTATAAAAGAAAAATAAAATCAACAATCCAGTTCGTTGCAAATATGTTGAAGCTGACCTATTACTTCTGACCTCTTGGCTACGTGGTCGGCATACGAATGTAATGCTATGAACTTGTATTTAACACATTTGATTATCTTTTTGCTCGACCTTTTGAGCTGAGCATGTAATCTCGATAGATCAACATCCTCTCGGTGGAACCGCACTTATTTTGAACCCTTTATTCTAATTACATTTCGGATTCCAATGTTATATACTCAAGCATAATCCGAATTACATTATTGCTGTTTAATTAAGTACAGATGATCCCTTGATTAATGGAGGCTTATTTGCTTAAGTTGGTTGATATATGCTGCGACATTGGCTCAAAGAGGCGATGGGGGATTTGAGGCATTCACAATTAATGAATCTGTCTCGTATATAATTGAGGTCGGTGCTTTAAACGTTTTAAAATATTTATTTTATAATTGCTTTTTGAAATTTTATACGTGGTAGAGCCATGTTGCAGCAAAATTTTAGCTGTAGCACGAATGAGTCGGCTTGACCGGGAATGAATCACGCTCTCACAGAATACTAGCGTGAAATAGTAGATAAATGTGTAAATGTGGAATTTCTTCATAGTCCTTAAGGGCGATAAGGCATCTGCATTTTAATTCTTAATCGAGGATCGATTTAGATATCCATGGGACACAGCCAACACTTAAATTTAGGTGTGTGCTCGTTTGTCAATCATTATTTATATATATATATATATATATATATATATATATATATATATATATATATATATATATATATATATATATATTGAAGCTCGCTTCCATTAAAACATACTTCAAGCCGCCGAAGAAGATTGGTCAGTTTTTACCATCAGTCAAATGTAACGTCCCTCTGCACGATTTAGGAGTGTACAAGCTTGATTGTGAATGTGGTCTCTCCTACATAGGACAAACGAAAAGATCAATTAAAACCCGCGTTAAAGAACATATAGCTGATGTGAAGAATCGACGCTCCGGGAAGTCTGCAGTCTGTAAACATGTACAGGATCGCCCCCGTCACTACATCAGATTTGATAGACCACAAATCCTCGCTAAAGAACACCGACTCCTTCCAAGGATGATTCGCGAGGCTATTGAAATCAACTAACATCCTAATTTCTATAGAGAAGATGGCTGGGTACTACCATCTGCTTGAGATCCTATAATAAATAAAATTAAATCCCAATCCAAGCATACAACTGCAAGACTTTAAGATACCATAAGTTCATACTGTGTAGATCAGAACATAAGTTAAATTTTAATCTATGGTAACCGCTGTTAACTATGACATCTGGACGTTGAACATCTCAGTCCCTCCCGTGACCATGGATGCTGTAAAGCGTTCGAAACGTCGGGTATTTATAGTTAAATATACGCGATAAAATCCGTTAAAACTAGTATTATTTCAATGTATATATATATATATATATATATATATATATATATATATATATATATATATATATATATATATATATATATATATATATATATATATTTATATATTGATCTGGCTCTAAAGTTAATGAAAAATTGGTATTGGATAGAAAAGCATTGTTGTTCTAAAACTACCTGTATACGATGTACGCTCATTTTCAAAAACGAATCTCATGACTATGATGAGATTTTCAGTTCAAACTGTGTATGAAAATACTTTAAAATGAACGCAAGACATATAACGCCATATTGGTGTTTTAAATTAAATTTATTCCGTGTAAGATTATCCACAATCCAAAATATATACAAACTAAAACAACGTTTCATGAAACATGTTTTTTTCTTTGTTAAAACAAACAGTGCTTACGTGAAAGACTGAAAATTTTCTTGAATGCTGTTTTGGAATATTTCTTATTCTTAAGCGACCTTTAGAATGTATTGTTCGAGTGTAAAGAAAGGATTGCAGGTACATTGCCGGCCTTTTAAAACAGTAAGCGCATTTTTGAAGGTCTCTAAGCCGTAACGTGAGTTGTGTTGCGATATATGTTGTTCTAATAATCAACTACCCTCAGTTAAGACTCAAAATGCAGATGCTTTGTCACCCTTGAAGACTAAAATGGAATGCCTCGTTTTCTGCAAAAAGAGTGTTTGGTTCTCACCATACGAAACGCAGCAGCATTAAGCTGCTACTTTACGCTGCCGAAGCCATTCACGTAAAAAACAGTTACAGTACGGAATATCTTATGAACTTCATTCGTATGCAACATCTAATAGGTCCACGAATTTCAAATCCTACGTACCCCAAGTTCTTTTACAATACAAAGAGACATTCCTCGCTCCCGATTTCTGGCCCTTTGGGGTAGCGTTTCGCCGATAATCGCCATAAATGGTGTTACTTTTATATTTAATATATATTTTTAGTTTAAGGTATATATTGCTATGGGCCAATGTTCTTAATTTTTAAGTCCTTGATGCCTGAAATAAAGTTACTGTCTTGTATTGTATCAATATGATCAATATGAGCTTCAATCATAAATCGGAGAATAGTCCGTACGATCAAGTTCTCGTTGAATGTTTATTAAATACCTCAACGAACCATGCGACACTACCGCATCTGTCTGAAGATAAAAAATATTTCCTTCTTATAAGCCACTCATTCCATAATTGCTATTACTAAACTAAACACTACTACTAAATAGTGTACGTATGCAGAAAAATAAACAAATTTTTAGCTGCTGGCTGCTTGCGGCTGATCATCTTTTTTCGTGAATCATCCGCCGCAACGCATATGCGCTAATGGAACTGTCGTAGCGATGTCTTGATCGACAGGTCGTATTATCGCCGTTAGAATGACGTATAATTACGTCAGAAAATTGAGAGTTTTTATTATATTTTATTCATTGAAATCCCAGTTTGATCCCTAGAGAAGCTGAAAGTTTGCGCGAATATTACATATGAAATAAAACTAATTTTATAGATTTTGTTACGTTAAATAAATAAAAAAATTAAATTCCCGATGTTTTGGGAACATTAGTATACCAATAATTACATTGGTAATAATTTTTGGGGAGCTTTACTATTTTAAAACCTGCGGAAAGAAAGGCTGCTTCACTATTACGTTGCTTGCTTCCGTAATATCGGATAGGTTCACTTTACACGTTATAATATCGGAACCGTGTTGATGTGTTTTTTGATTTGTTGGATTCACTGTCTATGCCATTATGTTCATGATTATGGCAGATTTATAGTTTTATTTAAGAGATCAGTGCTGTAAGATGGAATGAGTTCGCAATGCATCACACAATTTCTGTGCAGTCGGATGAGCACGGACAAAGAACCATTACTTTCCTTTATTTGAGATGTCTGAAAAGCTTTTCGGGTGAAAAATGGAACGAATCATAACTAGCAGCAGCTCGAGGTTGTCGTGATTCATTTGTTACGATAAAAAATTTAAGTGTAATACATTTTAACACAAGTATTCCGTACCTTTTTGACTGTTTTTTTAAATTACTAAAATATATAAGTCATTTAGAACCAGTAGAAATTTTCCTCGTATTATACATGGATATTCATCCGTTCTATGGGCAGCTGTACACGTCATTGTTGGAGCCACATGCATGTGTGAGTAACGATCCAAGATCAAATCTTACCCGTTTTCGAGAGTCATTACAAATCGTCACTCACGCAGATGTGATGATTTCCAATGATTTCCAGCCTCCTGAACAAGCCGGTTTTCTAAAAGGTTTTAGTACCATAGATATAGGTAGAAATATATTTCAGCAGATTACCCTTCAACAGTGCGTGTCGCCAGTGATGACCTGCGAATATGAGACGTGATCTTTCACTGCTGGCCGTATGAGGAAGCTCAACGTCGCTCAATGACCTATGGATCTGGGGGTCTGGGTCTTGGGACCTATGAGAGCTATGCTCGGAGTTTCTCTGCGTGATAATCATAGAAATGAGGATATCCGCAAAAAAGCCAGCGCAACTGACATAGGCCAACGGATTAGTTAGCTAAAGTGGCAATGGCCCGGCCATATAACCAGAAGAACCGACAACTGATGGAGGAAAAAGGGTTCTCACGTGACAGCCTCGTACCGGTAGACGAAGTGTCGGGCGACCCCCAATAAATGAAGTGACGACCTGGTAAGAAATGCAGGAAATTGATGGGTGCAGGTGGCTGAGGAATATTTTTGTGGCATTCCTTAGGGGAGGCCTATGTTCAGCAGTGGACTTGTGAAGAGCTGTAATAATTTATCCACACCCTGCACCCTGCACCTGCACCCTGCACCACTGCAATCAAACGATTATTTGAGTCGCTCACCACTTTATTTTTATTTTATTTTATTTATATGGTTAACAGTTCAGTGGTTAACGCTCGCTGTAAATATAACAGAACGCGAGTACCTGAGTTCGATCCCCGCCGGCACCAATGAAATTGTTAATTGCAATTTTAAGTGCTGATTTACCACGTGCTCGGCGGTGAAGAAAAACATCGTGAGGAAACCTGCATGTCCGAGGAATAAGAAAATATTTCGAAGACATGTGAAGTTCGTCAACACGCATTTGGGCAGCGCGGCGGACACTTCTTTGCCCTAAACCCTCTCAGAAATGAGGGGAGGCCTGAGCCCAGCAGTGGGACGTATATAGGCTGTATTTTTACTTTTTTTTACTTTATATGGCTAACAGTCAACTTAAACAATAATGATCTTAAATAACAGAAAGTTTCTTAAGCTATGCGCAGTGACTACTTACTAGTAAACACGCATTATAACTATATCTTAAGTATCGTAGGTTTTGATTCATAATTTGAATTTATAACTTTAAAAGAAAAGAACGTAGTTCATTCGTAATGTAATACAAAATACAAGCTGGTTTCAGGATCTTAAGTACTAGGACTAGCCATACTGTCAACAATCCCTTTACGGAAACTGTAAGCGGAATCAAAGTTTACATCAACTATGTCCTTGTAGCTATTTAGCAGCTTACACAGTCTGGGTAATGGAGAATTGGAGCCAAGAACGGTTCTGCAGGTTGGAGGCTTCAGAGGAGCTACCGGATGACGCGGATATCTTGAATGAGCGCTAAATTCAAACGCGTTCAGTAACTGTGTGCAACTAGTTCTATTGTTGAAAATTTTATACAAAACAACAAATCTGTTAGCTTCCTACGTTTATCCAAGGATAAAATTTCGAAATTTTTTTGTTGCTTGCCTCTACTCTGCCACTATGGTAACTGATAGTCATTTTTATTTATCTTTTTAAATAAAAAGAAGTTACCCCTACACTAGGATTTTCTCTTGTATTGAACGTGTTTCGAGCGGGATTTAAAATCGCAGCCGCCAGCGCCGCAATTCATTTCTAAGCTACTATCACGCAAACATTTGTTTGATTTTACAGCTATGCGTATATTTTCACTGATTTTGATACTGCATTGAAGCATATGGTTAAGCTAAAGGTTTGCTCGAACACTGGCAGGATGAAAAGGGTTAGGTATTGTATTAAGTAAAACTTATCCGGCACAATCACTCTGCTACAATATTTAGGAGATCATTAACTTGTCGAAATTTTCTTATAGATCATTGTATACAATAATAATAAAAAATTGCTTTAAGATATTAAAGAATATATCAAGTTTTCTTTAAGCGATAACCTCACCTATATTAAAAACGATCAATATTATTTCAAGTTAGGATCCAGGTGAATCTTAAAATAAAAGGCAAGAATGAATCAGGACTAATCAGGACCAAAGTAAAAAGAAGTAATCTCGTTCGTCATTCTGATTGACAAACGTTAAATTTAGTTTGATTAAATTCTCAACACAAATAAATTCGATCAGCATTCCGAAAAGAAACAAGCCCATTCCCAATTCCATCTAAACAAGAATTTATCCCGCCTCAAATGCGACCCGTTTACTGCCGCCCCGCAAAGACATCACTCTGCCCTACGACTCGATTCGAAGCGATTTTATCGCAAGATATGTTCGCACTGGAAGCCGCCGTCGTATCTCGTTTCCATATAAATTCGAATTCTACTCTTTTGGGATTAGATTCGGATTCGCTTGTCTAGCCGGATCGGATTTGGTAGTATCGCGCCCATCTTTGGCTAATCCGCACAATCAACAGAATTTCATTCTCCCTAACCTCCCGCCATCTCCCCTCCCACTTTGCTCCTAGCCTCACAACGTAAAATAGGGCTGTTATAAAAATGTACCGTATTGGAAAACTTTTTCCAATCTTCCTTTTAATTTTTGGTTTCTTGTTTACGCGTGTTATCAATATTACAATAAGAGGTAATGGAGCTTGTGAGAAAAATTTTAATTGCTGACATTTATTTTAGAGCAGCAATTATCAGCCATTACATCTTAACATGTGCGACTATTAATAGTGCAGATCCAAAAACCGACAACTGTGCAATTGTGCTTAAAATTGTTTTGGCTACTAAATATTTTTATACAACGACCCTAACTCAATTCGGTTGATCGTGATGAGGCTGCCTAAAATTGCCTTAACCAATTAAAACAAGGCAAAAGTCCTTTTAGGTAATATTTGTCTTACTCGTGTTTGTAAATAAATTTTATCTTATAGAATAAGGGTGATAAACAAGCACACAGTGATAACACCTGATGATAAGTGGATGCTGTGTCCCAGATATATCTACATTTATCATCTATTAAAAATTAAAATGCCAAGGTAGGTGGTAACACAGGCGTTGAATCGATTTAGGGACCCCACGGTTTTGGAAGCAGAAATCACTGGAGGCACTTACTGGTCAACTTCCTCGAGAAAAAGAGGCTATTTCTGATGAATTTGTTTTTAGAAAAGAAGCTTCAAAGTAAGTGGACCTGGTGCAGTCCCGATAATATTACAAAATACTTGATTGACTTCATAATGATGGATAAAATGCAGAGATGTCTCAGTGATCAACAAATTCAATACCGGAAGCGATCACTAACTTATTAGAGGTACTCTGAATATCTATTTTATGCTTGAAAGGTCCCGATTGATGAAGTCTACGATTTGACCAAATCGTAACTGGCTCACAACACTTCCAGCTAAAACTTAAAAAGGATTCGATGCTCTAAGATCCACGTTGGGTATTGACAAGGACTTTATCAGCGTGATCAAGATCTTAAGGGATGAGGGCAACAGATTGTGGCAAGCAACATATGGGCCGAACATTGAAGTTCTCAGATGAGACAATTCAGCTTATGAAAAGAAAGCGTAAGTTAACAAGAAAAACACCATCGGAATTGGTGACACTAACCAGGTTAGTGAGGAAAGCTCTAAGGCGAGACCTGCGTCGCTCTAATGCAATTGCTATATAAGCGAAAATAGAGCAAAATAAGGGATCCAAAGTCTTTGCTTCGGAACTTGGGAGAAGAAACATCGCAAAACTTCAGACGCAAGATGGCGATGTCCTCACGTCAGAGACTGAGATTATCTCTGAGATCTTAAATTATTATGACAAACTATATGCCTCACATAAGCCACAACCCCAACCCAATTGCGATGATCCCGATATACCCACGAGCTCCCAAAAAAATCTGCCTTAAGTATATTGAGCTGGCCCTCGGCCAAAAAATGGAAAAGCTCCTGGAGAAGATGGAGTTACAATAGAGCTCATAAAAGCTGGGAGTCAACCCTTGCTAAAATATCTCTGTTGAGTTTTTAACTGCATCTTACGAGATGAGAGAACTCTAAAGGCACAAGAAAGGTGACAAGACTATGCTGAAAAATTATTGACTCATCTTGCTTCTGAGCCACGTCTTGTTTTCGAGGGTCATTACAAATCGACTCGCGCAAAGACTCGATCGAGATTATAGACAAAATTCATATACAATTCATATTCAATTCTCATTTTCCTCATTAACAATACATTAAAAACACAACTTATTTCGCATTTAATCGTGTCCGAACAACCTTAAAAATGAATCGATTATAAGGTTTTCCAAACTTTCAGCTGATCAGGCTGATTGTATGTGGTTATGCTAACCTCCGATAATTTTCTTTATCTTACTCTCACACTATAAATATTTTTATTTATAATTATGTGTTCCGTAGCCATAAATTTAATCACATCTTTCACTTCGTACCATAAAATTGTCTCGTATAATATTTGGTTACAGTGTCAACCGTGTCCGTGTCAGTGTCAGGAATTGAGACTCACAATATGAAAACAACAAAATTTTAATCAATTAATCGTATTAATTATGTTGTGAGTTTGGAAATCGTATAAAGTGAAAAAAATATTTACATAATCCATACAAGTAAGGTCCATTTTCCTAAAAAAAATTAATCAAATTCTAATAGTTAAAAGCTTGAGTTTTAAAAGTTCACACAATATAAAACCGAAAACAAATTACTACATAGCATATGAAAATGAAGAGAACAAAGAAATAAAAACGAGAAAATAAGTCATCATTACTACCATAACAACAGACAGATCAAAATACAAATTGTAATCCTAGCGGCGCAAGCAATTTAAGACACCTTTACTTTAAATTCCATAGCACTTATAAGGCTACGTTTGCAATTACATCGGACTATGATCACAAGGTGTGATTCACACCTAATTTTAAGTAACTTGCATAATATGTTATAATATGAATGCAGGTAAAATATACCTTAAAATGATAGTTTTAAATATGTTTTTAATTGAAACAGATGTTTAGAAATAGTTACATTGTTAATAATAAAATATTACCTTTACATAGATATATAATTTTACATTAAAAGAAAAGTGACAGGCGACAACTGTCTTATATTTTAACCAAATATTTTAATTAAAAATATATTCATATTTTATTCCTGAGATTCCAAAAAATAATGTTTTGTGTAAGTAATATATTTCAATATTAATGAATATGTGATAACATATTTACAAGTTTGTTTGCCTGAAGTGATGACACGTAATAACGATGGCCGAATACACCAAAAATATATTTTATTTTGCAACAATAATGCCAGGGTGAACTTTAAAGAAATATTAAATGAGAAAATAGAACAACTTCAAAATAACAAAATCAATGCTCACTACACTTCTTGTGATCCCAAGAAAACAACAAATGTCGCGTTTTTATTGAGACGCTTGAGCGTTTTATTGAGATTGTCACCAAAAGAAGCTTTGAAACCATCAACTGTAAGCGGTTATAGTTGTAGGTCACTTCAAGATGCAACGCCTGGTGATTCATCGTACACATTATTAATATTAAATTAGGTTTTTCTTCTAATTTTCAAGATTTTGATTTACACTAAATTATAGACTTTTGAGTGCTGTCATTTTTTATTTTTTACTTTTTCTATGAATATTATCGCTCCGATACATTCACAGCCGGATTCCCTACGGTGGCAAAATTGTACCGACGGTAGGCTGTTTAAAGGTAAAAAGGAATTAAATATACATATTAAACGATGCCATAGTAAAAGTATTTCGGCTTCACAGCCAACCGTAGAAATTCATGACTCCTCTAGTAATATACACAATGACACAAATTCTTCACTTTTTTCGGAACAATTATACAATTTGTATAGTAACATACCAGTGGTTAAAAGAATTCCTAGAGGTGCGAGGATGCAACGTGCTAAAGCATTATCATTCACTATTCAAAATTGTCTAACGAATTGTGAAAAGAGTTGGCAAAAATTATTTACATTCGCGTATTCCCATTTTCATTTTAATAAAACAATAAATAAATCAATTACGTCTCAACTAAAAGAAAATTCTTTTCAAAATTTGGATTACCCGATTAATACTCATTTCTCTCGACCTTATTCTAAATTTGATTTAAAAAAAGTAGTTGAATCAAAAGTAATGAACGGCGACTTAAAAAATGCATCCCATATTCTATTCTCAGATGACACCCTCGCTCCTAGTAATGTCGAAACTCTTGAAGGCCTTCGTCAGAAACATCCTTCCCAGAATTTACCGCAGCCTCCCAATACTTCTATGCAACCTTTACAAATTTCTGAAAAAGACACTTTAGAGGCAATATTGTCATTTTCGAATGGCTCTGCCGGCGGCATTGACGGGATTACGCCTCAGCATCTCAAAGATCTTGTAAGCGTAATTGCCGGTGACGCCGGTAGGGTACTTCTTAATGACATTACAAAATTATGTAATTTTATGCTTTCTGGTAATGTCAATCCCAATTTCATTCCCTACTTATATAGGGCAAGATTGTGTGCCTTCCTAAAAAAAAGAATAACCGTATCCGTCCTATTGCTGTTGGTTCTACATTTCGACGCTTAACTTCAAAATTAGCTTACAGGCACATAATCTCAAACCTGAAGACAAAATTTCAACATACTCAACTAGGCTTTGGCACCAAAGGTGGCTGTGAGGCGGCGGTACATTTGGTGCGTAATTTCTTAACTAATTCCAATGCAGATGTTCTTCTGAAGGTTGATCTTAGAAATGTTTTAACTCTATTGATAGGATAACCCGCTGAAAGAAGTGGCTAACAATACCCCCGAAATATATCATTACGTTTGGCAATGTTACAGTCATAATTCAAACTTGTTTTATCAAAACCATATTATTACGTCCGCTGTCGGTGTTCAGCAGGGTGATCCATTAGGTCTAGTTCTTTTCAGTTTGAGAATTCAACCTATTATTTCAAATTTAAAATCCAAGCTGAATGTCTGGTATCTGGACGACGTTACAATGAGAGGTAAAGCAGATGACGTCCTCAATGATATGATGAATGACTCATATTTTTCAAAATTTTAAAAATATTGGTCTTGAACCAAATACCAATAAATGTGGAATATTTATTTCTAATAATTTATTTAACTCTAACAGGAATAAAAACTGTCAATTCGGAATCGCTTTACCTGCTCGGTGCTCCGTTGTTTTTCGATAGTATGAAACCTGTTTTGAAAATAAAATTTGATCAATTTTTAAATTACGTTGATAAATTATATATTTTAAACCCCATATTGCCCTTACCATTTTAAAATATTGTCTCCTTGTACCTAAATTTACATACTTGTTACGCTCAAGTCCAGTCTAGAAATGTTCGAATATTTTAAAAGATATTGACAGTAATCTTAAAATTGCCTTAGAAAAAATTCTAAATTTGAGATTAAATACAATAGCCTGGAATCAAGCCACTTTACCTATCAAATTTGGTGGTATTGGTGTAAGAAATATTTCTAGCGTCGCATTGCCTGCTTTCCTTGCTTCCGTGCATAGTGTCAATGATCTATGTAACACAATTTTAAATAATAAAGTAGACCTTTGCTTTGCTGCGGAGGCAAGGCAAACATTCCTAATGCTCTGTCCCGGCGAAAATGTCCCACTGGAAGTTAACCAACAAAAACAGTGGGATATTTCGTTGGTACGGAGTGTCCAGAAAAATTTATTTCAAAATTTCTACAGTCAACAAGATCAGGCTCGCCTTCTAGCTGTTTCGACTAAGGAATCTAGCCACTGATTACACGCTCCACCATCAAGTAATCTCGGCACATTGCTTAATGGGGAAAGCTTGCGCATCGCCATAGGAATCCAGCTAGGAGTGGCAATTTGTCAACCTCACCAGTGCACCTGTGGTAGCAGCGTCGATGAGTTTGGGCTCCACGGACTTTCATGCAAGAAAATTGCAGGTTTTCCCTTTACGGTTCTTTGAACGAAATCATCCGAAGGGCTCTTGTCTCCATAAATGTCCTCTCGGTTTTAGAGCCTTGCGGGATATTTAGAGACGATGGCAGGAGACCCGACGGTATGACTTTGGTCCCTTAGGAGAGAGGTAAAGCCGTAGTGTGGGATGCTACTTTCGTTGACACTTTGGCAGCCTCTCATCTCAAAGGTACCTCTTTTAGAGCCGGGGCGGTATCAGAGGCAGCCGAATTTAGTAAATGGCGCAAATATGTGTCTTTGAGAAATGACTACATATTTGTGCCATTTGCTGTAGAGACTATCGGTCCGTGGGATCCGCGTGCAGTGAAGTTTCTCAAGGAACCGTATCCACGACTGGTCGTCGCTGCTGGTGATGGAAGGGCTGGTTCTTTCCTCGCTCAAAGGCTAAGTATAGCTATTCAGCGAGGAAACGCAGCCAGCGTTCTTGGCACTATACCACGGGGAGCAGGTCTTTTTGACTATTTAAATTTTCAGTTTTAGATTTTCTATGTTATAGTTTCTTCTTTTATATTGTATATAATAAGTTTTAATCGTAAATATTATAATTTTAATTTTACATAGAAGTATGACATTTATTATACCGTATACACAAAATTATGGAAATTCACTATAACACTATCAACTTTACACAATGATACATTATCTAAAGATTCAAAATGACAAGTTTAATATTTCATGTTGGTTATTATATAAACCAATTTAAGATTTATTGCATATAGAAAAGAAAAAAAAGAACTAAAACTATGTAGTAGATTTAAATAAAATTTGATATCCAAAAAAACAACTGAATCTATTACTGATGTGTTACAACAAAACGTGAAAAATTTACTGATATGGTAAATTTAAGTATGAAATGTAATACATCATGGTATTTCTTCTTTTTTTCAATAATAATTGATTGTAATAAAATAAATATAAAACAATAACGGAATTAAAGGGATTATAAAATCGTCTTGTGCCTTAATCGAAGTGTTTAAGTGCATACGTAACTTAATTTATATTAGTGCGTTTCGATTTCTATTTAGACACATTACTAGGACTATTAAAAAGCTACTTAATCGTTAAGTATCTGATGAATACTTTCAAATTAAACATAGGTATATTGAATACAAAATATTTAACACTTAACTTTAAAAAAGTAAACTAGCAAAAAGAACATAAAAAAAATTCAAATCGATAAATATATTCCGTTACTCAGCCATAAATTTAACTATAATCCATACAAGTATTTAATGGAATTAAAATCACACAGGTGCAAAGTTACCTCTTAATTTCTCTGTTCATTTTGCCTTATATTTCACATCTTTCTGGTGATGCTCGCTAGAATACAAGTGCTTCTTTCCCTTTTCAATTAATCTGCCAGTTTTAATTTTTCAGTCAACTTCTAAAAAAATAGTATTGTGGTCTCTTCTCGTCTTTGTTATATTATAGTTTTCTTGTCTTGTCTAGTATTGAGTCAATTCTTCATTGAAATAAATTATTTCTCCATTGTTATTTTATTTGGACAATTTTTGCAGGCCTCAGCGGTGCGTTTGTATTGACGCAGCGCACCACCTAGTAGGAACGCCATGTATTATAGGAGAGCGTGTCGATGAAAGTGAATGTGTTACTTGTTCTATGTAGATCTTTAATTGTACTGATCTTTATTGTACACTTAACACAAATACGAGAATATAATTTTTTTTATAGAAGAGCTCGCTCTGCTGAACACGCCAAGCTTTTTAGAGAACAGACTGCAACTATTCGATATGTCAACGCCGAGGACACTGATGCCACCTGAGGCAGCAAAAGGAGTGCCTTCAAACTGAGGAGATACGACAAAATGGATCTTTTTAGCGGTTAACGCGCAAACTTGTGTCTTCTGGGGATTGAATTGGACTAGATTTAGTCGCCCTCAATCATAGTAAAGCAAGACTTGACTTCGTACACATGTTTTTCCCGGTACACGGAGACATTTTTCCGAGAAATATTGGCACGGCCGGTACATAAGGCATCATCAGTGCTGTCGTTTGCATAGCAATGAATGTTATCAGTTCGCAACATATTATTGATATGCAGAAGAAACAGCGTTGGTGACAGCACGCAGCCTCGTGGAACACCAGCGTTAATATATTTAAAATCAAAGCAAGCACCGTCTACTACAACCTTAATGCTCCGATTAGCAAGAAAACTAGTGATCTAATCCCACAATTTCTCGGGAAGCCCATAAAAAGGAAGCTTCGAAAGAAGCGCTTTGTGTCAGACCCGATCGAAAGCCTTCACTATGTCCAAACGAACGGCCAATGCCTCCCCCTTGGACTTTACTGCCTCTGCCCATCTAAGAGTAAGGTAGACCAGAAGATCACCAGCTGATCGACCACGACGTAAATCGTATTGGCGGTCACTGATCAACTAGTGATTCTCAAGGTACCTCATGAGCTGGCAGTTTAAAAAAAACTCCATTATTTTGGAGAACAAGGAGGTGATGGCGATAGGTCTGTAGTTGGACGGGTCTGAGTGGTCACCTTTTTCGGGTATCGGGTGGACTAAAGATGTCTTCCAAGAATTCGAGACTACGCCTTGGAAGTAAGAGTACCGGAAATATACAGTAAGTATTATGTAATAATATGTATTGAATAAAAATAATTCTATTCTATTTTAAAACAAGAATATTGGCAGCAGCGCCTTCTTATAACATTTTAAAAAAAACTGCCCTTATCAAACCGCCTGCTAAGCAATCATTATTTATATCCCCTGTATAATACAGAGCGACAAGTATAGATTCGAATTAAAATTAGTTAACCAATCAGATACAATAATATGAGGTCTGAGATAACCAGAAAGCTGACGTAAACCAGCATCAAATGTGCAATATCGGATACCGCTTTTTTATAGGATAGGGTGACAAACTAGCACATTGTCCACCTGATGGTATGTGGTTGCTGCGGCCCATAGGCATGTACACCTATCCTTGATTACAAATCAAAATGCAGATGCGTTGTCACCCGTGTAGACTAAGATGAAATGCCTTGTTTCCAGTAAAAAGAGTCTCCGGTTCTCTACACTCACCATACAAAACACAGCAGCATTAAGCTACTATTTTATGCTGGTATTCTGTAGGAGCGTAGTTCTTCCCCGGTCGAGCCGACCCATTCGTACTACAACTATACTACTATATAACTGCAGCATGGTTCTACCACGTATAAAACCTACCCTTTCCTGATTCTATTTCCTTCTGTTGCCTCTTACGATATCCAAAGGGATGATGTGGGCTAGTGGACACCCTGACACCGCTACTGCACGATTTATGATAATTAATTAGTAGTACTAAAATTAAAGATTTACTTCGTGCTCGGCGCCGAATCCAAATATTCATACAATTATGAGAAACAAAACATTTCAAGGAAATGTTTTATCCGGCAACACGCACTGGAGCAGCGCGTTTCTAAACCGCACCGCGAAAGCCATATTAGCACTTGTACTGGTTGTAGTACGAATGGGTCTGAATACCAATGTAAAATAGCAGTTTATTTTTGATATGTTTCGTATGGTGAGTGTGGGGAACCGTAGACCCTTTTTTACTGGAAACGAGGCAAACGATCTAAGTACTCAGGGGTGGCAACGCATCTGTATTTTGATTCTTAATCGAAAGATATAGATGTCCATGGACCACAGAATTCACCTATCGTTATGTGGACTATTTTTCCGTAGGTAATAATAATAATAATAATAATAATATATTTTAGAAATGTGGGTAGGTCCGTATCCACAGTTCCAGAAAATATGCATCTACGAGTGTCAGTGGTTAAAAAAATATTGAGCAAAAGTTGTTTGATAGAGATTATACTACTAAAGAGGACATAATCCTTGGGAATGAGGTGATCGCTACTATACTGTAGTATTACTGTAGTATTTAAATTAATGTTTAAAAAAAGTACCGCTGAGTTTCTTTCTGGTCTCTCCCAGGACAGAGGTTATTTTCAAGCCCGTGGTAAAAGTTTCAATGACTCTCAAAAAGGATTCTTGTAATCCATTTTTAATAAAAATTATTCTATTCTATTCCAGTTGTGGGACGTATACAGGCTGTAACTTTACTTTTCTGTATTTTTTTAACCTCTTGCTTCGGAAAATAGTATAAATTTTGTGTTGCGTAAAGACAAATCTCAGTTTGCCATTGTTAATTGAACAAGTTTTGTTTGTAACAAACGAATATTACGATTTCATTATATTATTTTAAAGGATTATACATTTTATGTACCGGATGACTTTTTATCGTGAAGAAAAAATGGGAGAAAATGGGAGTAATAGGTGAACGAAGAAAAATTCTTACATATTTTTCAAAAGTTTTTTGAAATTAATATTTACAATGTTGAAAAATTAAATAAAAAGGTGACTGTAAATTATTGTTATATAATATTAATATATTAATAATCTAGTATAGCTCATTTTTTATTATATTTTATTTATTTCAATCAACAAGGATCATAGGATAGGGTAAAATTACATTTATTAAATTTAATTATAATACTTTAATAATCTTAATTATATCAAATGCCTAAATATTTATAACAATACTAAAAATATAATAATATTTTAATAATCTATATACCTTTAAACGAGCAATTCTTGTATATATATATATATATATATATATATATATATATATATATATATATATATATATATATATATATATATATAATCGGAATCTCGGAAACGGCTCCAACGATTTTCATAAAATTTTGTGTGCAGGGAGTTTTGGGGGCAATAAATCGATCTAGCTAGGATTTATTTTTAGAAAATGTCTTTTTGTCCGTGTTTTTAGGCAATGAAAAACTGCTACAATATCGTTAGAATAAGAAGGTAAATTTTGACAGTTTATTAATGATTACAAATAGCTTAATTGGTATATAGGGCGGTCACAAAATCGTAAAACCATAGTTCGAGCCCAGACCGACCGACCGACTGTTTTTAATTTTTTTTTCAAGTTCCTTTCTTTTTTGAGAAACTCTATTTTTTCGTGCCTTTTTTTAGTATTTTTTAAAACACCCAAAAATTTAAATTAAACTAATTGCACTCATGATTTTTTATTCAAATAACCAGTTCAGTTTTTTCTATTATGTCGCTACGATCAAAAAATATTATTCGTATTTCATCAGTATGTAATTTGTATCTAATTATAAAAACACACGAATTAAAAAACCGAGCGAAAAATACCGAGCAAAGCTCGGTCAACCGGGTACTATTTTAATAATAACCGTACACCGTACCCGAATTACCAAAGTATTAATAATGATATATAGATACTAATAATAATTAATGATTATTTTGTTAAAAATACAAAGAAAAATTTCTAAATATATGTGAGTAAAAGTAGGTAATCTCAGCTATGGAGTGGGCTATGCTCGGAGCTTCTCTGCGTGATAAAATTAGAAATGAGGATATCCGAAGTAGAACCAAAGTGATCGACATAGCACAACGGACTAGTAAGTTGAAGTGGTAATGGGGCGGCCATATAGCTCGAAGAACCGACAACCGTTGGGGAAGAAGGGTTCTCGAGTGGCAGCCTCGTACCGGTAGGCGAAGTGTAGGGCGACCCCCCCACTTGATAGAGTGACGACCTGGTAAGACATGCAGGAAGTCGATGGATGCAGGTGGCTCAGGTGGCATACCTTGGGTGAGGCCTATGTTCAACAGTGGACTTGTGAAGGGCTGTAATTATGATGATGATAATGATGATGAAAAGTTGGTAATAAATTAAATAACATTAGTTCATATACCTGTAGTGCCTGTTCGAGGTAATGGGTATATGGACATGAATACAGTGCCTCAAAAAGCACACCCGGGTTTTTCACTAATTACGTTAAGAATGCTGTAGGCGCTCCCACGAACCCTGTGCATCAATGATGCAGTTCTTTTGCAAATAAGTGTTGAAAAATTGTCTACTTGTCAAATATACCTGATGAACTCCAGTAACATGGGAGCCCCAGCAACAATCTAAAAGCGTTATTATATTGTGTACGTAGGGTGTTGTATGCCCGCCGTTTATATCTAACTCATAAGGCGTACTTACATTATATATATAAACATATATTTACATTACGTGAACCCATTTTAAAGTACATGTTTAGCAGTGAACTTTGTTTGAAGATTTGGTAATACTGAATCTAAATCGCTTGATCTGCTGAAGGGCACCAGTTTTACCAATACATAATCAGCTTTGTTTGCGGACTGAGTGCTTGCGACGACACTACATATTGCTTCATCATTTGGTAGCTTCTTTAAAAAACTGCATCTGATAATAGATTCAAAAAGCTCGTAAAATATTACCTTAAGTAATACCTGGTACATGATTTGTTCCGTACTGGAACCATATTTTTTAAATTAATATTTATTTGTACATATAGTTATTTTCTTATAAATTTTCGAGTGGCAACAATTACTAAATTGATAGGGATTTATGGAATTCTTGGTCTGGTAACAATCCCTTTTAACGCTAGAAGCTTGCTTGCGTCTGATTGGCCGAACGGCGGAGTCGCTTGCGCGCCGTACGCCGAAGCGTATGAACATTGCTCCTTCGAACAATTATTGTGTGTGTCCCTTTTAAACTACAACGAGTACTAAACAATTCCCGAAGATACTGTGCCAGTGACCTGTGGAATGTTCTATTCGGAGAGACAGGGTTATATCCCTTCGAGTCACCTAATCAGCCAGCCATCTCGCCGAGCCCCAGCAGCGTGAGGCAGTGGAAGGAGAAAACCGGTGAGTTACCAGACCCTTAGCTTTTTCCATAACATAATATTTTTTGATCATTCGAGCCGCATTTTTATTTATTGTTCGGGTTTGTTGTCACTCGTTAATTACATTAATTTCATATTTCATTTCGTTACCTGTTTACAATACAACATGGCGGAATCATCGTTGCATTCCCACGACATTTTCGAACGCGATATCGTTTTAGAGGAGGTAAAGCATACTTTAGAAATTGTAGATTCTAACAGAGATGAATTTCTTGCGCGTTCAAAAGATATCGTTTCCCAACAACGTAAATTTAGTAAAATTCAATCAAAGATAGAAAAATCTTATTTGAAACAAAAGAATTTTGACAAAGAGGAACAGTTAGCCATTCGTAAACAGTTTAACAACTATTACTATGCAATTATTTCCCATTTAAACAAGATAAAAGGTTTAGAAGAGGAGAATAGGCGCACAAGTCGCATGAGTCATGAAAGTACTATTAGAGAATTTCATCAACCTCAAATATGTACGCTTAACAAGTTACCCACTTTGCCATTACCGTCATTTTCCGGCGATTCAACCGATTGGCGATCGTATTTTGATTTATTCAGTGCGTTGGTACACAACAATGATGCTTACACGAATGCAGAAAAATTTAGGTACTTATTGTTGACCTTGAAAAATGAACCATACAATCTAATTAAGTCGATTCCTGTCTCCGACGACAATTATCAAATGGCATGGCTCACTTTAATCACACTATAAAAAAAAAAAAAACGTTACGACAATAAGCGTTCTAAAATCTATAAAAAAAAAAAAAAAAACGTTACGACAATAAGCGTTCAATTGCGTCTAAACATATTGATCGTATTTTGGATATTGAATGTTGTTCTGAAAAGTCGATTATTTCGTTACGTAATCTTCTGAATATCTACCAAGAAAATATAAGGGCATTAGAAGCTATGGGGTTTCCTGCAGTGGAATGGAATTTTTTATTGTTCAGTATTTTATTACGTAAAATACCAATTAGCATTCGGAAACGTTTTGAATTATCTTTAAGTAAGCCATCAGATATTCCACAAGTAGACAATCTCATAAAATTCATTGAGCGGGAAGTTTCGGCTTGTGAGTTTTCCGAATGTGGGCAGTTAAGAAAAACTTATGCGTCATCGAATACTACGAGAATGCGCGTTGACGGCGGCGACAGCAAGGCGCGTCGAGTACTCGCGACCAAGGTGAATTCGACGAACTGTTCAAACGATTCTCGCACGTGCGGGCAAGGAAATAAGGTTAAGCATTGCATGAAATGTGAAACATTCGTTGACTAAATGTCCTGAATTTTTAAACTTGTCCCCTAGAGATAGGTACACCTTTCTCAAGGGTAAAAATGTTTGTTTTAATTGCCTGAATTTGGGGCACGATGTTAAAAATTGCAAGTCCATTTATGTTTGTCGTGCGTGTCATAGGCGTCATCATAGTTTGATTCATTTTGAATCTCAAGCGTTACCGGTAATTGTAGAGGATAGTAGTTCTACTTCACTCTCTCCCGCGGATCACGTAGTCGAGCGAGAATCAGATGATACTCGGGTAGCAATGACGACGTCGATGAATTCTACGCCTTATTCTGATGCGCGCGCGCTGTCCAATGCGCACTCGATGTGTGCTAAAACTGTACTCTTATCTACGGCGCTCGTCGATGTATACATAAACAAACAAAAGCGGTCTACGATCCGATGTATAATCGACACGGGTAGCCAGGCTTCATTTATAATTGAATCGTGTACAAATCAGTTAGGTTTAAAACGGCGAAGTGCCCGTATACCTACTAGTAGGAAAATAAGCCAGTTTACCCTAGGGGTGTAGTTACAGTGTGCATAAGTGCCACAGGAATGGATCAACCTTCGATTCCGGTTGAAGCATTAATTTTGCCAAAACTTATTTCGCGCACGCCTAGCGTGCCCTTACCGTATACGGGTTGGTCACATATAAAAAATTTAAAACTGGCTGATCCTAATTTTCATTTACCGCAGCCCGTTGAAATGCTGCTAGGTGCGGATATACTATCCCATGTATTATTAAGTAACGTAATTAAGGGGGAGCCCGGCTCACCGATAGCTATGAATAGTATCTTTGGTTATTTATTGTTGGGCAACCTCGAATTCAAATCGAATACCTCACCTCCCATCCGGGTCTGTTTTAGCTCATTCTCCGATGACATTGACCTCCGTAGGTTCTGGGAGTTAGAATCTTTACAGAAGGAAGAGAAAACCTTCACTCCTGAGGAAAGTTTATGTGAGTCTATATTTACACACACACATACTCGTGACGAAACAGGTCGTTACGTGGTTGCTCTGCCGATTAAACCCGATGCACCACCTCTTGGTGAGTCGCGGGATATTGCGCATTCTAGATTTTTAAAACTTGAAGCTCGATTAGAGCGAAACCCGTCCCTTAAGGACGAGTATCACTCATGCCTTCAAGAGTATATGGATCTCAACCACATGGAGCTGGTTGATAGTCCTTCCAAGAATGGGACGACCTATTACATTCCCCACCATTGCGTGGTTAAAGAAGCTAGTGAGACGACAAGGACTCGCGTAGTCTTTGATGCTGGATGTAAAAGTTCAACCGGCATTTCCCTCAATGATATTCTTTTAACGGGTCCTAAGATGCATAAGGATATTATTGACGTTGTTTTAAAATTTCGTATACATTGTATCGCGCTTACAGCTGATATAAAACAAATGTATCGGAACATTTTAGTTCAAGAGGCTGATAGGGACTACCAGCGCATTCTGTGGCGCACTTCACCACATAATTTATTACGTGAATATCGTCTTCGTACCGTGACGTTTGGGATTAGCTCTTCTCCCTACCTCGCTCTTCGGGTTATAAAACAGCTCGCTCTTGATGAGGCTGAACAATTTCCTCGAGCTTCTCGGGTACTTCGAGACCAGGTCTTTGTCGACGATATTGTCAGTGGCGCAAATGACCAGGTTGAGGCTCTTGTCCTTCAACAAGAGCTGATAGGTATTTGTCAATCAGCAGGCTTCGAACTCCGAAAATGGCACAGTAATTCGCCCGCGATACGCGCGGCGGCACAATCACCAATTTCTCACGGTGAGCGGGAACTAATCCCAGTTGCACCCATGGAAAGGGATACGAAAACGAAGGTTTTGGGCCTCCAGTGGGACCCCCAGTCTGATCAATTTAGTTTTAGTGTTTCCGTTTCTATACAAAATGTGACTAAGAGAGCTATTCTCTCACAGATCGCAAGGATCTACGATCCTTTGGGATGGCTATCCCCGGTCATTGTATACGCAAAACATTTAATGCAGTTGTTGTGGATTTCCGGGGTCGATTGGGATGCTCCTCCCCCTATTGAAATTGACAATGCTTGGAATAGCTTCATTCAGGAGTTGATGTTCTTATCCGACATCACCATACCAAGATACATATTTCCTACTCATCGCGAAAGTATTATTCAACTTCACGGGTTTTCTGATGCCTCGGAGAAGGCCTACGCTGCATGTGTATATGTCCGTCATATAGAAAACGGTATAATCAAATCATATTTGTTACTGGCGAAATCACGAGTTGCACCCATTTCACCTTGTTTGTCCATCCCTCGCTTAGAGCTTATGGCAGCTTTATTATTAGCCCATCTTATAGTCAAGGTGAAACGAGCATATGATCACATAAAGGACGAAGATATATATGCCTGGTGTGATTCTTCCGTCGTTTTGGCGTGGCTTCGCTCACCACCTTACGAGTGGAAGACGTTTATTTCGAATAGGACAAGCGAGATTTTGTCTATAATTCCTGCTGCTCAGTGGAGACATGTGCCCTCTGCTGACAACCCGGCAGATGCACCATCACGCGGAATGTTACCATTAGTATTCACCTAAAAATAATACCGTGTGGTTTTTCGGTCCACCCTGGCTTTCTCAGACAGAGTCCCAGTGGCCTGTTCAAGGAGTGATTTTTAAAACGAACAACGAAAAACGTAATCTACCTGTAGCGATAGCTCGCGTAGCAATGGCACAACTTCTTGACGTCGAAATCATACCTAAATTTTCTTCATTAAGGAAACTTATTGGTGTTACAGCGTTTGTATTTCGTTTTTATAATATATTAAAACATAGAGTGAACAAATTAAAACCAAAATAAACATATCCGCCCCATATCACTGTTTCTGAATATAGATTCTGTCTTAAAAGACTTATTCGCCAGGTTCAACATTACAGTTTTCATGACGAGATTAATTATATTTCACAAGGGAAGGTTCCTTCTCACCAACTTAGAAAATTAAATCCATTTATCGATGAAGATCAAATCTTACGTGTAGGTGGACGGCTACATAAATCGCTTCTGCCATTTGAATCCAAACACCAAATGATATTACCCAAAAAACATCCCTTAACTTTCCTATTAATTGACGACACCCATATAACTCACTTACATGCAGGTCCGCAATTTATTCAGTATCAACTTGTACAGAAATACTGGATTATTTCAAGTCGCGACGTTATTAGACAACGTCTGCATCGGTGTGTTCGTTGTTTTCGTGCGCGTCCTGTGCATCCCCAACCACGCATGGCCCCGTTGCCGGCGGTGAGATTGAAGCCGGAGCGTCCGTTTCTTAAAACAGCGGTAGACTTTGCTGGTCCATTTTACGTGCGCGCTAATAAGGTGCGAAACGCGAAGGTGGTTAAATGTTATGTCGCAGTGTTTGTATGTATGAGTGTTAAAGCGATTCATCTAGAAATAGTATCCGAATTGTCTACAGAAGCATTTCTGGCAGCGTTACGACGTTTCACGTCTCGCAGAGGCCTTTGTACCGACATTTACTCAGACTGCGGCAAAAATTTTACCGGCTGCGACAACTATCTTAAGGGTTTATATCAATTTTTACGGGATGACGCAGTTCAGAGTCAGCTTCATAACAAAACCTTACAACAAGGCATTGCATGGCATTTCCAACCCCCATATGTGTCACATTTCGGCGGCTTGTTTGAAGCAGGGGTTAAAAGCTTTAAACATCACTTTTACCGTGTAATAGGTACGAATACCCTGACTTATGATGAAATGCATACATTGTTTTGTCAGATCGAGGCAGTGTTAATTCACGCCCACTTTGTGTGTTAAGTGCAGATCCTATCGACCCTCTGCCTTTAACACCTTCTCATTTCTTAATAGGTGGACCTCTTACTGCTATCCCGGATATTTATCCAACCGATACGAATGCCAGTAGGCTTACTAGGTGGCGCTGGATACAACAGAATGTTCAACACTTTTGGAAGCGCTGGAGTCATGAGTACCTTCATGAAATTCAACAATTAAACAAATGTTTTTCGGATCGGGGTACTCCCATTCGTGAAGGTAGCATTGTTGTGCTGCGAGAAGATAATCTCCCTCCCTTACAATGGAGACTCGCTCGAGTTCACGCATTACATCCGGGCACTGATAGTGTTACTCGCGTAGTAACTCTACAAATAGGAAACAAATTTGTTAAGCGTCCGGTCGTAAAAATTTGCCCTCTTCCAATGGAATAAAGTGAATTACGAATGTCCAACCTAGTTCATAATTTATGTTAACCCATAGCTCCATATTTAACTTCTCTAGTTTCATATTTTATTTATTCAGTTAGTTTAACGATGTTTTCCTTTCAATACTTTTAATTTGTGTTTAGACTTGTTAAAAGCCTCACGTCTTTTAAGGTGAGCGGCATGTTCCGTACTGGAACCATATTTTTTAAATTAATATTCATTTGTACATATAGTTATTTTCTTCTAAATTTTCGAGTGGCAACAATTACTAAATTGATAGGGATTTATGGAATTCTTGGTCTGGTAACAATCCCTTTTAACGCTAGAAGCTTGCTTGCGTCTGATTGGCCGAACGGCGGAGTCGCTTGCGCGCCGTACGCCGAAGCGTATGAACATTGCTCCTTCGAACAATTATTGTGTGTGTCCCTTTTAAATTACAACGAGTACTAAACAATTCCCGAAGATACTGTGCCAGTGACCTGTGGAATATTCTATTCGGAGAGACAGGGTTATATCCCTTCGAGTCACCTAATCAGCCAGCCATCTCGCCGAGCCCCAGCAGCGTGAGGCAGTGGAAGGCGAAAACCGGTGAGTTACCAGACCCTTAGCTTTCTCCATAACATGATTAAAGTTCTAAAAATCATCATATAACCTCACTTCTAACGATAAAGTACGATGAAAATTGTGATGTACTTATGATTTTTACCTGTGTAAAATATGTGAAATATTTTAAATCACTCTCTCACCATCATTCATGTCTAGTATGATAAAATAATCGATATTGATATACAAGACCTAAATTCAGAAACGAGGGATAATTCCTGAAATCCTCAACATAAGACTAATATTGTTTTAAATGCCTCGGTATTTCTAAATTCAATATTGAAAATCTGTCTATATTTTCAATTCAAAGGATCCATTTAGCTCATTTCTAAAAGGAATCTCCAGTGGAATATCGTACGTAGGTAGTTTCAATTATTCGCTTTACCCGGAGTCCCATTTACTCACTCATGCATGCCTGAATGGCGATTCATATGCGGGGATTACAACGTTTCCGTAGTTTAATTTGTTTCGGCCCATCTGTTTCCTTTTAAAGCGAGATTTGATTTCGAACATTGACATAGTTCATTTTATATTTTCATTTGTCAAAAAAATGTTGAGATGTTGCCAAAGACTTACAACATTTGGATACTACTGGACGATCTCTACGGTCTTAATAAATTTCGTACTCATTTACAGTCAATTCTCCATAACATCTTTAATCGAATACGAGTGGTTGAGTCTTCTTGGTAGTTGTTTGTTCAACCACGCGCGTTTTTCCCGACAATCTAACAATGATTTTGTTTAATGTAACTAAGAAAACCTTGTCATTCTTTGTGTGCACTCTTTTTTATTTATTTATGTACACACATAAAGATACAGAAGCAGTCTTATCGTAAGTTTGTACAAAGGTTCAAATCAAATCAAATCAAATCGGTTTATTTTGTGAACATAGGTTATTTTACAGATCTCAATATATGTCATAGTAAAATATAAGGTAGGTTCTATATGTCCCGCCAGTAGGCATACAAAATATAAAATAATAATTGCTTAATATTCGTTCTTCTTTTCTGATAACAGTTTTTAATTGAAATAATGTATTAATATAAGAAAGTTTTAAAGATAATAAGGGTATTATCTTTAAAATTTTCTATCATATCGGATTATTTGAACCTCCGTTTCGGTTATTACGAGCAAAGTATGTAGCTAGTTTATAGTTAGGTATACTTAGTATGTTTACATCGCTCTGTAACATATTATGTTCGGTGAAGCATAAAATACTAACTTCTACTTACTTACTTCTCTTTCAACGTGATTCGAAGTTAATTTTTGGATAAGTATGTAACTTTAATTAGTATTTGTCCAATGATATATATATATATATATATATATATATATATATATATATATATATATATATATATATATATATATATATATATATATATATATATATATATGATTTCTTATATTTACGCGAACACTACACATTGATTAAAACTACTTTTACGGATTTTATCGCGTCAATTTGTCTAATAACTAACTGTCAGAAATAAAAATCTAACTGCCATCTTAATTATTCTATTTCGCTATTCGCCTGCGTCCGCTCCCTCACCCGCTCCCGCATCCCCTCCCGTACCAGCTCCCGTGCAGTTTTTGTTCTGAATTGCCGATCCAGTAGTATGCATAGAAGTCTTTGTTGTATGTTCTTCTAATATTTCACAATGAATGAGATGTAAACTCCAAAACCTCTCCAAAACCTCCAAAAGTCAAAAAAATGAAAACTTCTGTCGTTTTGGAGTACCTTTGGAAATTCACAGCGATCAAGGAAGGAATTTTGAGTCTCAAATATTCCAGGAAACTTGCCGAGTTATGGATACTCATAAAACAAGAACAACTTCTTATCACCCGCAATCTGATGGAATGGTAGAACGATTTAATCAGACATTGGAGAGGTACCTAGCAAAAGTTGTGGACAATCGGCAACGAGATTGGGCCAAGCACATACAACCGTTTTTTTTTCATATCGATGCGCTGTTCACGAAGGTACAGCAGTAACACCAGCTTTCGCAAACTTTGGAAGAGAATTACGGCTACCTGCAGACCTGATCACCGGGATACCACCTGATGCCCCACGCATAATAACCGATTATGCAAATGACTTGCGGAATAAAATGAATGACATTTATGAGCACGTCGGACAATCGGGCCAGCAAATATCTGAGAAGGTGAAAACCCGGTATGACCGCAAAATGAACAATAAAGGGTTCGACGAAGGTTCACTAGTGTGGTTGCACAATCCAGTCCGCAGCAAAGGAAAATCTCCTAAACTTCAAGCTAAATGGGACGGCCCGTACTGGATTGTAACCAGGATCAACGATGTAACCTACCGGATACAGAAAGGCGCAAGAGGGACTCCTAAGATCGTCCATGTGGATCGCTTGGCGCGTTATTATGGGGCCGATAATGCTCGGGACGAGCATGTCTTAAGGGGGGTGTAAAATTACAAGTTGATCCATGAACCAATTACTTGTTTCAAAAACGTTTTGAACGTGTTGAACAAAGCCTCGTATAGAGGGTAACTAAATTTGGTACAGTTTAATACCCAGAAGACACAAGTTTGCGCGTTTACCGCTAAAAAGAAACCCTATGTCGTATCTCCTCAGTTTTAAGGCACTCCCCTTGCTGCCTCGTCTAGCATTGGAATAGTGTGAAGTTTTGTGGTCGCTTAGAAGGGAAGACCAAATTGGCCTCTAAAAAGCCTGGCGTGTTCAGTAGAGCGAGACGGTATTTTGTGCCGGCACATCACTTGCAACTCTACAAAGCGCTAGTTTAGCATCACATGGTATACTGTTTTTATCTCTGGGCCGGAGCACACAAGTGCCAGCTCCTTCCACTTGACCACATCCAGCGCAAAGTGGTTCGAATCATCAACGAGCGAGTTTTTTCTGATCGGCTCGATTTGCTGGCGCCCTTTGAATTTTTATCACATCTACCGCGAGATTGCTCTGAAAAATTGTTCGGATTAATATCAGCCGCCAAATTTCACGAACGCATCCTCACCAGCCTCCTCCATCAGCCATCCTCACCAACTGGATGCTTGGCGGTCCACCACTGTACGTTTTACTAGGACTTTTCTTCCTCGTACACTTTCTCTGTGGAATTGTTTATCACCAGCGATTTTACCGGACCGATACGACTTAGGGACCTTCAAGAAAAGAGCTTACTCCTTTGTAAAAGACGGACCACCGGTCTTGCAGTTTTTCATGAGCGGCGGTAGTCACTTAACATCAGGTGAGTCGCATGTTCGTTTGCCCTTTCTTCTATATTAAAAAAATGCGCTTATAATATCTTGAAGTCCTGCAGTAGTTAGTTTAAATTCTATTTTATTAATTATGAAATCCCAGGAAGACTATGTCACCCAGCCATTTTCTATTTTAAAATTAGGACGTTTTTTATTTCAATAGCCTCGCGAATTAACTTTGGTAGGAATCAGTGTTCTTTTGCAAGGATTTGTGGTCTATCAAATTTGACATAATGGTCGAATTGAACCTAAACATGTTTTTTCTGTTTTTTTTTTGTTTGAAAGTGAAACTTTTCGGAGAGTCGTTGTTTCCAATATGTGTAGTAGAGTACGTGGGTTTTTATCGAACACAAACACCGCTCATTCATGAAGATAGGTGCTGTAAAGTACTCAAAATATCGGGAAATAAAAAACGTTAAAATTAAATACGAAATAATTCGTAAAATTTGTTTTATTACGTGTGTAGTATTGGCAATTTATAATTTAAATTGTAAAGAGTCATTTAAGAGTGTTTGCATAAATATAAGAAATCATTTTTATACGTAAACCAATATTTATCAAAAGATTTTTCTGTCAATTCCCATGACCGCCTTTGAAGACACCCATGAGTCGAAATAGAGTGTTAGATTCTTCTACGCAACTACCACCATGACAGATATTACACCAATATTACAAAAAAACAAGATATAATTTGTTTTATTACATTCGGGATACCACTAATCAAAACCAGAATTTAAAATAATACATCATTGATTTGATTAATTTAATATCAATAACAATTGTGTATTACAATATAATACATTCTTGAGTTTAGTGTACGTATTTTAAGTCTGAAAGGGATAGATTTCTTGTATCTCTCTCTCTCTCTCTCTCTCTCTCTCTCTCTCTCTCTCTCTCTCTCTCTCTCTCTCTCTACGTGCCTCGAGTTTTAACACTTTCAGTGTCGATCCAACGACGATTTCAAATGAGATTTTTTCTCAAAGTACGTTACTTTAAGATTAGATCCGAGTCAGCTACTCTGTGCTGTTATTTGAGAATTTGCGTGTGTTGTTCTGAATCATATTGCTTATTCAAGCCACGCTCTAAAATAAACGTGTTTTGTGAACGAGTTCTTTTTTATGTGATGTTGGATGCTGGTTTATCAATTTTGCTGGTTTGATTTTCTACACACACCGTGACACACATACAGTGTCAGTTAGTTGCAATTTTACAGAAGTTTTCTCTCTCGTGTGCCTACTTCGTAAAATCTGCTTTCATCAGCGACCAGGCTATACGGCTTAAGTAACAAAACCTTTTAAATATAACTGCACGCACCTGCAACTTCTCTCGTTTTCTATATGTTCATCGGCGCCTGTAGTCATTTACCATTATTTTATAATAGAAGGGATTACAGAAGAAGAAGAAGAAGGGTTACAAACGAGTACATAATCCATCTGATGGTAAGTGGTTGCTGCTGCCCATAGACATCTACATATATCCTCGATTACGAATCAAAATGCAAAAGCGTTGTCACCCGTGAGAGCTAAAATGAAATACCTTATTTCCAGTGAAAAGGATCTCTGGTTCTCTACACTCACCATACGAAACACAGCAGCGATAAGCTACTATTTTACGCGAGTATTTCAGTGAGAGCGTGGTCCTTCCCCGGTCGAGCCGACCCATTCGTGCTACAACTATACTACCAATATAACTGCAGCATGGCTCTACCACGCAATAAAATAAGTAACCTACGTGATCGTTTGTCCGCTCTTCTAAAAGAAATATTTGGATATCTATAAAAACAAACATCATTGTTAATTTTTTCTTTCTTATTTTTTTCCTGGCTACTGTCCCAATTTGATTGCAGTCAGCTCTCCTGGTAATCTTACAGCACATTGTGCGGTTGTGGGTGGTCCCTTCTGACAGGTTAGTAAAACTCAGGTAGTTTTGTAGTGTTTGCAACCAGGTTATTGGTGTTTCGCCAACAAATAACTATGGTGGTTGTGGTGGTGTATTTTACCCTCTTATATGTTCCTAACTCTTTTATTCATATGGTCATCATCCCGTCTAATCACGTGCCCGCATCAGCGCATACGGTTTTCTCCAAATTTTTCGTGCACCATGGTAACCTTTAAACTTTCAATTGTTTCTTATTATATTCGTTCTAGAAACTTCTCAAGACCAACGTAGCATTTTCATCTCAGTGACGTGAATTTTCTGTTTATCCGTCTTTCTCACCGGCCAGCACTCAGATCCATATAGCAGAGTTGGTCTTACTTCTCTTTTGTATACCTCGCCCTTTATTTTATTAGGTATGCGAGAGTAGCATACTCGTGGAATGCCAGACAGTGATCTCCATTTCAACCAAGCTGTTTGGGTTTTATTTTGTATGTTTCTTTCTATACATGCGTTTATCCGATATAATACTTAAATTCTTAAACTCCCTAAAGAGGTCTACCTTCAATAGATGGGCATGGCATAGTACCTATATGGACGGTTTCAGTACGTGTGCTCAGTCCTCTCTCTATTGACTCTCATTCCTCTTCTTTCTCAGGATTCCTACCATACTGTCAGGTCTGATTGTACTTCTGCCAACGATTCGGCTATAAAAAATACATCATCGGCGTATAGATGTAATCACTCAAATCAATCAGATTTCTGAGTATCCACAGTGATATATTCTATTAATAGGTTGAATTGAAGTTGAAGCTCGAGCTCTGGTGAACCTCCAGTCCAACTTTAAATGGTTAACTTGTCCCTGCTGGGGTGACCACTTTTGTTGTTACATTGTGGTACAGATATTTAAGGAGCTCAATATAATGCTCCTGCACCAATTGCGCTCTTAGTGCTTGCCAGATTAGTTCTCGAGGGACTTGGTGGATCGCTTTTTTAAGATCAATTATAATAATGTGAAGATCTTGTTTGTGTGACTTGTACTTTTCCATAAGTATTTTCACCGAATGATTTACATCTGTAGTGCCCAAGCTACTAGTGAATCCACACTGGTTCAGTGTAAATTTTAAGATTTAACATTCCCAGATGTTAAGTGTCTGAGAAGTTAGTTTAATTGTTCTATAATATCCACAGTCCTTGAAACAATACGAGACAGTACAATCAATTTATGTTGCCAGTGATAACTTATGGAACTGAAACGTGGTCCTTCACTGCTTGCCGTATGTAGACACTCAAGATTGCTCAGCGAGTTACGGAGAGGGCTATGTTCGGAGTTTCTCTGCATGATAAACTTAGAAATTAAGATATCCGCAGTAGAACCAGAGTGACCGACGTAGCCCAACGGATTGGTAACCTGAAGTGATGATAATGAATGATGAAGTAGTTATTAGGTAGAAGCTGCTGCTGACCTCCTTTTTGTTTCCCTTTGTCGTCTCTTACGACACCCACGGGACGGTAGTGGGTAGTGAATAATAAATCTGGAAAAATGTTTTATCATATTTTATTTGTAAAAAATTAAAGAAAATTCTCTTTTGTTGTACTGTTTGTATCTGGCTGGTTTTAATATCAATATAAAATATATACATTATATATATATATATATATATATATATATATATATATATATATATATATATATATATATATGTACAGATCAAGTCTTTTTTGTGCGTTCATGGACTTGGAAAAGGCCTATGACAGAGTGGGTGGGGATGTGCTATGGCAAACACTGAATTCATTTGGGTTGAACGCTGGTTTGATACAGGCATTGGAGTCGCTTTACAGGGACTCTAGTGCTTGTGTTAGGAGCAACGGGGTCTACTCGGACTGGTTTGGAATCCATAAAGGTGTCAGACAGGGCTGTGTGGCTTCCCCGTGACTGTTCAACCTATTTATGGACAGTTCTTTGCAAAATGATTTCTTATATTTACGCGAACACTACACATGATTAAAACTACTTTTACGGATTTTATCAAGTTTTTTTTTACTTTTAATTATTTTATTTTTAATTCCCGACGTTTCGGGCGCTTTCCAGCACCCATGGTCACGGGGGACTGAGATGACTGACGTCCCGATGTCATTGTTAAACCCGGAGT
This sequence comes from Parnassius smintheus behrii, assembly GCA_036936625.1. NCBI lineage: Eukaryota > Metazoa > Arthropoda > Insecta > Lepidoptera > Papilionidae > Parnassius > Parnassius smintheus. Next base: position 38,299,785 of record JAUPFT010000031.1, on the reverse strand, counting down.
ACCTTCAGCTTTTTTAATTATTGTTTATGGTCCGATCTATGCGAAATGAACTGACTATGTCCTGAGGTCTTGCAGTGGTGTGCTTGGGTTTAGTTTTAATTTTATTGATTATAGGATCCCAAGCAGGTGGTAGTACCCAGCCTCCTTCTCTATTGAAATTAGGATGTTTTTTAATTTCAATAGCCTCACGTATTATCCTTGGTAGGAATCGGTGTTCTTTCGCGAGGATTAGTGGTTTATCAAATCTGATGTAATGGTTGGGGCCGTCTAGGATATGATCACAACGTTCCGGGAAGTCTGCAGTTTGTGCAGACAATTTGTGCATAGATCGGACCATAAACAATAATTAAAAAAGCTGAAGGTACTCCGGGTTTAACAATGACATAGGGACGTCAGTCATCTCAGTCCCCCGTGACCATGGGTGCTGGAAAGCGCCCGAAACGTCAGGAATTAAAAATAAAAGTAATTAAAAGTAAAATTAACGCGATAAAATCCGTAAAAGTAGTTTTAATCAAGTTCTTTGCAAAATTTGAAAGTTGAAGAATGCGGATTAAGAATGGGTGAGTTAACCGTCAAATGCCTTCTGTACGCCGACGATCAAGTAATTCTTGCGTCGTCGGCGGCCGAGCTGCAAATAATGGTTAAATTAATGAACAGATCATTAAAAGAAAGGGGTATAAAAGTGAACGCAAGTAAGACGAAAGTTATGGTCTTTGAAATAGAAGAGAGTAAGACGATATGTGAAATAAGAATAGAAGGGGAGTTGATCGAGCAGGTAGATAAGTTTGTATATCTGGGTTGCATATTTAGCAGGGATGGGAGATGTGATAAGGATATAGAACGACGAGTGAATTCAGGAAATAGAATAAATGGGGCCCTACACTCTACTGTGAAGAGTCAAAATGTGTCGAAAAAGGCACGTATGGCAATTTACAATGCTGTGTTGGTCCCTACTTTAACGTATGGCAGTGAAAGTTGTGTGTGACAGAACAAGCACTAGAGTAGAACGAACGCAGTAGAAATGCGGTCGTTTAGAAGTATGTTAGGGCTGAATCTGAATGACAGGGTAAGAAATTGGGTGATAAGAGTGTGGTTTGCAAGATGATGTTGTGACCAGGATTAAGAAAGGAATGCTTCGGTGGTTTGGTCATGTGGAAAAATGAATGAGGAAAGAGTGACAAAGAAAATTTATGTTGCAGAAGTGAATGGCAGAGTCGGAAAGGGACATCCTAGGCGAAAATGTATCGACCATATTGGCGATTTATTGAAAACGGGCCAAATTAGGAGTACCCTTAACCGACCAGCATATATGCGTAAGTGTAGGGATGACCTCGTACGGGTAAAGTCGAGCCATTTTTGAAAAGTGAAGCAAGATCGGCGTATTAATAATTATAACATAGTCGACGTCGACGAATTGAGGATTGACCAAAAAATAGTTTCGACCCATTTGAAAAAGTCTGGCTATACAAAAATCTCGATATTTATGAACCACATGATCTCACTGGAATAAACCTAATGAATCGTGTACTTATTTGCGATTATATTTTGAAACGTAATGAAACCGAATCATTTTTGAAGTGATTAATCACTTGTGATAAAAAGTGGATCACCTACGACAACAACGTGCAAAAAGATCACAGTCAAAGGGTAGTCAAGCTCCAAAGACTGTGGTGAAAACAAGATTAATTCGCAATAAGTGATGCTGTGTGTATGGTGAACTTGGAAGGAAATCGTTTATTATGACTTTACCGCCGAATAAAACCATCGATTTGGATCTCTACTACTAACAACTAATAAGAATCAAGCAAGAAAATGAGTAAAAACAGCTGGAATTGATCAACACAAAAGGAGTGTACTTTTATAATAATAACGCTAGACTACACACATTTTTGGCCTATCAGAAAAAAATGACCTCAGAATTGAAATAATACTAGTTTTAACGGAATTTATCGCGTATATTTAACTTTTTTACCCGACGTTTCGAGAGCTTTACAGCACCCATGGTCACGGGAAGGACTGAGATGTTCAACGTCCAGCTGTCATAGTTAACCGCGGTTACCATAGATTAAAATTTTAACTTTTGTTTTAATCTATGGTAACCGCGGTTAACTATGACAGCTGGACGTTGAACATCTCAGTCCTTCCCGTGATCATGGGTGCTGTAAAGCTCTCGAAACGTCGGGTAAAAAAGTTAAATATACGCGATAAATTCCGTTAAAACTAGTATTATTTCAATGTGTAGTGTTCGCGTAAATATAAGAAATCATTATGACCTCAGAATTTCACTTGTTTCAATGGCTTCAGAATTCTAGTTAGTTATTCAAAAGATAGTTACTAAACAAGATGGCATACATACAGGGTGTCTCACGGCAGAGTTAGGATTTTGAAATGAAATAAAAGTCAATTTGCATATTTTTGTAAAAACATTTTTATTGAAAATTATTGAACTATAATGCGGATTTTATTTTTTAAATATTACATCTTCCAGATGTCTTCCATTTCGTACCACGCACTCGCGGAAACGATCCATCGCATTTTGTATAACGCGCCTAAGCATAGCCGGCTCGATGTCGCGTATTTCTCGTTGGATATTTTGTTTTAGCTCAGTCATATTCCTCGAAATATTGACGTAAACTTTGCTCTTAAGGTACCCCCATAGGAAAAAATCCATGGGGGTCAAATCTGGTGATCGCGGAGGCCACGCGATATCACCAAAGCGGGATATCAATTTTTGAGGAAACAATTCACGAAGTTGGTCCATAGTGGCTCTTGCAGTGTGGCAAGTGGCTCCATCCTGCTGAAACTACGTTCTTGAGCTGTAGGCTGGATGTTCTTGAAGTTGGGGTATAAAATAATTGGATATCATTTGCCGATACACCTCACCAGAAACAGTTATCGTAGCATCTGTCGCATTTTCAAAAAAATACGGCCCGATTATACCATTGACCGAAAGAGCACACCACACTGTCACTTTCGGGCTATGCAGCGGTCTTTGATGTTTTTGTCTGGGATTGACAACTGACCAAAAGCGATAATTTTGTTTGTTAACATTTCCATTTAAATAGAAATGTGCTTCGTCACTCCAAAACACAGTATTCAAAGTGTGAAATCTCTCAATGATTGTCTGGCAAAAACTTTTACGTAAATTGTAGTCATATTCATTTATTTCCTGCACTATCTGTATTTTATAGGGATAGAATTTCAGATCACGTTTTAAAACCCGCTCTACGGTTGATTTGGTGACGTTTAAAGCCGCCGCTCTTTTGCGTATTGACAAGCGTGGATTGCGACGAACGCTAGCTGCCACTTCGTTTATTGTTTCTTCCGTCCTTGAAGTTCTGCTTGGGCTCGGTCGCGGTTGATTTATAGCGGAACCGGTAGCTCGAAACTTGATAATCCATTTACGAATCAAATTTTCGCTTGGTCCATCGTGTAAACGTCCGATATTGTAGTGAGAACAAAACTGTCTCCGAGCCACAACGTACGATTCTCCACCTTTCAAAAACACTTCGATAGCGAACGAGCGGTGATTACCCGACCACTGCGACATTATAATTATATCTGATTAAACTTTGAAAAATTATGTCTCCAATTTGTATATAAAATTTTTAATTAAATTTAATTTAATTATTTTTTTTTTCGTTTAAATTACCACTTTTCGTAGTGATTAATATATGTTTTTTTTCCTTTTTTTCAATACGTATGATTTTTGTTGTCACTGCAATTGTAAATAATTAAAATTAGATACTTTCTTGTAGTAAGTAGGTATTACTAGTTGTTTTCGTGTAATATTTTAATTTTTCTTTTTGTAAACAGTTTACCGGCACGTTTGTTTGCAGTGCAATTACCAGTTAATAGGGTTTTTTTTCTATTTTTTTAGACTGTATATATATATATATATATATATATATATATATATATATATATATATATATATATATATATATATATATATATATATATATATACATATATATATATATATACTTTACATAAATAATATATATATATATATATATACATATATCATAAGTATAATCATATATTATGACAGATTTTGATACCAATGAACTATTTCTCTCTGTTGATTCAGATTCTTCTTTTTTTCACTAAATGACTCTTTTTTGGAACCTACTACTCTCCGTTATCTGCTTACTCAAAAGTTTCATGGTTTGACTAATAACTTTAACGTTTGTTACATTAACGCTCAGAGCATTCCGCAACATTATAATGAACTTGTTGATACTTTTCATAATCAGTCTATTTCTGCGATACTTGTTTCGGAAAGCTGGTTAAAACCTACCTTACCGTCCACCTCCTTTAGAATATCTGGTTTTGTCCTCTTAAGAAATGATCGTACGGGCAAAAGAGGTGGTGGTGTAGCGGTATACTTACGTTATGGTATACCCTATAAACAATTATGTGCTTCTTCTTCTGTTTATTCTGGTACAATAGAATACATGTTCTTGGAGATTACCATCAGTTGGACTAAGACTGTTCTCGATGCAATTTACTACAGGAGTTAATTATTTTTGTGACCTTGAATCGGCTCTTTTTTCTATCGGCTCTGATTATCTGCACTTTATTATAATGGGAGACTTCAATACCGATATTCTCTGTAACTCTACGAGGTCACGTGAATTGTATATAGTTATGAAATCCTTTAATTTGTCACTTCTTTCTCTCGACCCCACACAACATAATCTTGATACTGCTGATTCTTTAATAGATTTAATAGTGGTCGCTTCTGAAGACCATGTCGTTGGCCATGGTCAACTCTCCGCCCCTGGGTTTTTGCGGCACGATTTACTGTATATTTCTTATAGGATTAAATGTCCTAAGGTCAATCATGTGGTGGTGCATCTGCGTAATCTAGCGAGACTTAATGTTGAAGAACTTCATCAAGATGCTTGTAGTATAGATTGGAGTGATACTTACAGCGTAGAGAGTGTTGACGAAAAAGTAGCTCTTTTTAATTCAAATATACAGAAGTTGTTTGATAAACACGCTCCTCCACACAAAGTCAGACTGAAACGATCTCCTGCGCCGTGGATTACTGAGGATATCCGCAGGGCTATGGCAAAGCGTGATTGAGAATTTAGTAAATATAAGAGTAATCGGTGTACTGTTAACTGGGCTCGATTCAAAGCCGCTAGGAATCGGTGTAATCAGATGGTGCGGGCCACTAAACGCCGTTATATTCATCGAAATATCCTTAACGCTTCTATGGCTGATTCGTGGAAATTTTTAAAATCAATCGGGATAGGTAAACCTGCTTCTAACTTTGATCCTTCAATCTTCTCTGTTAATCAACTTAATACATACTTTTCTACTGCACCATAGCTGCATTTGTCAATTAAATCTACTACTATTGCCCATGTTAATTCTCTTCCAAAATTTTACAAAAGCTCTTTTAAATTTTCTCCCGTTACTGATGAGGATATAAAAAAGTCAATTTCTTACATCAAGTCCGCCGCAGTAGGCTCTCGTGATGATCAATCTCATCCTCGATTATGTCTTACCAGTACTTGCCCACATAGTAAATTTTTCATAAGATACTGGGGTTTTTCCTTCCCTATGGCGAAATGCTTTTGTTTTCCCACTTCCAAAAATAAATAATCCTAGTTCTGTTTCTCACTTTCGTCCTATCTCTATACTTCGTTTTTTATCAAAAGTACTTGAAGCTGTTACTCACAGACAAATTTCTTACTACGGTTTTAAAAATAACTTATTAAGTAGCTATCAATCTTTCAGGCCAGGACATAGTACAACAACGGCCCTGCTTAAAGTTACGGAAGATTTACGTATAGGTATGGAGGAGTCAAAATTAACTGTGTTGGTGCACGCTGGTTGCTGGCGTTCCTCAAGGCGGAATTCTCTCACCTCTTTTGTTTTCAATTTTTATAAATCTCATTACATCTCACATTCGCTGCACGTACCATCTCTATGCCGATGACTTACAAATATATGCTCAGTCTGATGTTAACGATATCGAAGATGCGATCACTGAGCTAAACTCTGACCTCACTCGTATCTCTGATTGGTCTAGCAAATTCGGTATTACTGTTAACCCTACCAAGTGCCAGGCAATTATAGTTGGAAGTAGCCGTCGCTTATCTACATTGGATTTTAATTCTTTGCCACCTGTAAATTTTAATAATGCTGTCATACCTTATTCAGCTACTGTGAAAAATCTAGGATTTATCATTGACAGCAGTCTAAGTTGGCGGCCGCAAGTCACGGAAGTAAGCAAAAAAGTTATCAACACCTTGCGTTGTCTGTATCGACTCAAGAATTTTCTTCCAGTGAGAACAAAGGTAATGTTGGTTCAAACGCTCGTATTACCAATACTAGATTATGCAGATGTATGCTATGCTGATGCCTCTCAAGAACTTCTTAACAAACAGGATCGTCTTCTCAATAATTGTATTCGCTTTATCTTCGGCTTACGTAAATTCCATCACGTCTCTTCATTCCGTTCTCAGCTCAAATGGCTGCCTCTTCCACTTCGTAGATCTTTTAGAATCCTTTCTATGGTATTCTCTATTTTACACGATCCGTTTGTCCCTGCATATCTGAAATGCAAATTTCAGCATCAGGGCGATTATCACAACCGATGTCTCCGTTCCGCGGAAAATCTAACTCTTCATGTTCCTTTCTGTCGCACGGGCTTCTTTTACAATTCTTTCACTTCAAATGCAGTAAGACTCTGGAATATTACTTAACGAAGCAGTAGTAGTTTTGGATAATAATAAAAAAATTTAAAAAACTTCGGAAACTGTTATATTCTCAAGTATGTATAATATAAAAATATCATATTTATGTATTGTGTATGTATTTATTGTGGGTATTTGTGTATATATATATATATATATATATATATATATATATATATATATATATATATATATATATATATATATATATATAAAATAGTATTGTATGCATGTAAGTAGTAATGTAAATGTATATACATATATGTGTATTGTATTTATTATCATTATATTATAATTTTGTATTTTTTCCTTAAACCTTTAATTTTTTTTTAATTATGAGTTTTGCATCCATCACTAGATTCTCTGCACAAACCAAAGGTAGACTGGTGGAGAATGCCTTTAGGAATTAAGTCCGCCGTTTTGTACATTTATTTTACGTGTTCAAATAAAGCTTAAATAAATAAATAAATAAAATAAAATACGAAGAAACTTTTCCCCCGACCTATTATTCTTACACTGCCACTACAAATTTACAAACCATACAAAGAAAGACATAACTATTTGATATCTATTTCAAACTGATAGCTAAGTGATCGTATAAGAGTTCAGCTTTTATTTTAAGGTATGGAACCGTAAACACTCCACTATTAACTCAGACAACAAGTTAGACGTATACAGTTATAAAGTTCCGAACAGTGGAGAATAATTGCAACCGTTAAACTCCTTTATGTTCCTCTGCTGGTGTTACACAAGATGATGCATTTCATTAAAGAGCGCAGTGTGGCGCGGAGCTCGGAGAAAAGGCAGCATTTGCTATTTCGTTGAGATGTGCTTACATCTACTCCATTAAGTCCAAACGATTGTATTGTTTTCATTTAGTAAAGAGCTGCTTAAGGCTTCTTTATTTGAACAGTTTAAATTAAAGACTTTTAAATACAATTTTAGATGTGCAGGATGTCGATGGATTGAAGTATTTCAAGAGTTATAAGGGATTAAAATAAATGTTATGATAATAATTTAATCTTATTTTTCGTTCGTGACGTTCCGATTGTGCTTTTTGATCGTTTATTACAGTTGGAAATTGACAAGACTTGAAAGGCTGAAGGACTTCCTATAGGTAGGAAAACATTTGACAGACTTAAATAATACAAAATGAACCGAAAGGAACCGACCTATAGGAAAATTTTTAACCGATTTACGTAATCTATACTGGGTAATTTTTTTACCATCTGGAAAAAAATACGGTGTAACAGGTGAACGGTAAAGAAGCCTATTTCACTGATATTTTACATTTGTTTTACATTAACATATTACGAAATTGATTTATCAATAAATACCACTTTGGGTACGTTTTATTTTTATTTCTATAGTATTTCATATATTTATATCAAAAATTTGTTGTTAATTTTAGTATCGAAATTTTACTTCAAGGTATACAATAGTATTTATTGATAGACCAATTTCAAAACATGTTAATGTAAAATAAAAAAAATGTTAAAATCAGTGCAATAGGCTTCTATTCCGTTCACCTGTTACACCCTTTTTTTAAGACGGTAAAAAATTCATCCAGTATAGATACAAGTGGAGTCTGTAGTATCAAAATAACTGCCTTTTGTTGAGTTGACTGAGTTGTCGGCATCCATTTAGACATGAGTAACTATACTTAATTCTTTTTTTTATCTGTCTGCTGCAGCTAACTTTCGATTATAAAAAATAATCTCCAAGTTTTTTCGATGAACTACACCCTAAATCACTCCTGGCAATGCTCTCCATCTGTTCGTGAAGTTTCATTACAATCCGTTCACATTGTAATGAAACTTCACTAGAGAGATAGAAAAATAAATATTTTCTTTGGTCTTTGATGATTATTTGAAATCTAAAGGACGCCATATTAATTGATCACCGGCTTCTCCTGCGTGGGTCACCAGTTTAGAACAAATTCGTTACAAAAACCAACCGATTTACTCAGGGACAAATAGAGATCTCTAGTTTCCTCACTTTCTTTAAATCAGTATTTAATATAATAAACTATTTTGTCATTTGTTTTCCGCCTTAAATAAATCATCTAAGTGTTCCAAATTATCGGTATGTGATTAATAATTCTATCATAATCACCCCCGTGACTTTAACCTATTGAAACTCTATCATGCAAAATTAATCAAGGTTATATAATAGGAATTTTGATTGATAAAACAGATCTTTAATCTTGATCTCACGTTAGAATTGTAGCTAAGAGTACAATGGATTTAATTTTTACACTAAAGACATAATCTCACAGTCTCTGTATCTAAGTAGCCTCTCAAAACCCGTCTCCTTAACGCAGTCTCCTTAACGCATCAGTTGGGTAACAACGTAGAGCGCGGAACACAAAGCCACTTTATTGTTGCAATTATTCTCCGCCAACTGGCGTAATACAACAGAGGATGTTTCATTTTAATTATATTATTTGTTTAGATAATACAAGTGCAACTGTGTTACTCATATTCTACATGTGACTCGTAGCTAGATTGGATCTTTAATCTTGTTAGACGTTCTTAGAACTGGTTCAATTCATTACGATGTAATGCAGATCTAAGCCAATAAATAATTTTCTCATTCAGTCAGCCGGCAGCACACCGTAGAACCAAGAAAAGTTACACGCTTAAAAGTTTAGTTTAAATATAGCTAAATGTTAATGTTTAAACATTGTAATATTAGCTATGAATTACACAACAATATGGTGCAAAAATTTCATTTTGGACAACAAAATTTAAGTCAAAGAACCCACATGTCACTTTACATTCTTTTTAAATATTTGAACGTCATAAGTTCCGCGGTGGCCTCTCACTGTATAGAGTATGTATGTTTTATTAGGTCGTTACTGTATCTAATAATGGGTCGTCCTACACTTCGCCTACCGGTACGAAGCTGCCACTCAGCAATCTTTCTTCCCCAATGGTTGTCGGTATCCAAACGGCTAACAGTGAAGGACAACGTCTTGGCTCCTCAGTCGTAGATCTTGTTTTTAAGTTTTGAGGTATATCTGAGGAGGTAATGATGAAAGCCTAGTAAAAATGTAAAACTAAATTATGTTAAAGATGAACTTTAATAGAAATACAACGGTGATACGGTACAAAACAAAAACAAACATATTCCGAAATTAAAGCTCAGAGTGTCTGACGCGCATCATAAGTCACGGTAACATATCACGACAAAAATGCCGTTTGAAGTAGACGATGCGACGGGACAGAGAATATTAAAGCTCAGCACGTAGCGGTCGACACGAGAAGTCGATTCCTTTATCTGGTCTAGTAAAATACGGCAACTGTTATACTATAATAACACAGATAACTAAACAGTGAGCATAAATTCCTCAGTAAGACTTTTTGTGTTTATGGAAGTGAATGTAACAAATGACATGGGCACACAGCTATCTAATGGTAGTAAATGCTGTAGCTCAAGCTACCTTCATTTAACTGTTTCCAATAAAAATGCAGATATGTTGTCATCTCTAACTAGAAAAAAACTTCGTTAGCACTAAAACTGAATTCCGGTTCTTGGCACAAATTCTTCTAAACTCAGCAGCTTTATGACTACCATCCATGTTCACATACAAACCTACTATCCAAAAGCGCTGCACACTCTTGTTTTTTTTTTATAGGATAGGGTGACAAGCGAGCACACAGTCCACCTGATGGTAAGTGGTTGCTGCGGCCCATATAGATCCACATCTATCCTCGATTACGAATCAAAATTCAGATGCGTTGTCAGCCGTGAGGACTAAGATGGAATGCCTCGTTTCCAGTAAATAGGGTCTCCGGTCTCTACACTCACCATACGAAACACAGCAGCGTTAGGCTACTACTTCACGCTGGTATTCTGTGAGAGCGCACTCTTTCCTTCCCCGGTCGAGCCGACCCATTCGTGCTACAACTATACTACTGATATAATTGCATCATGGCTCTACCACGTATAACATCTTGTTGCGTAGAGCTCGCGCCAGCTGCAATAGCAGAGATTTTGACATAATTTCCTGACAGGTTCCATTGTATAATACTATGTACATATTTATAGACCACTGTTGTATAGATCATGACTGTGATGTCAAATCGTTCAGTCTTATATAGGATAGACTAAATCCTATCGTGGTGGAGTGCCAAGAACGCAGCCAGCGTTCTTGGCACTCTACCACGGGGAGCAGAACTTTTTGACAATTTAAATTTTTAGTTTTAGTTTTCTATATTGTAGTTTATTTCTTTAATATTGTGTATAATGAGTATTTATTGTAAATATTGTAACTTTAATAATTATTTTTAGGTAATGGATTTAGGTTTTAAATAAAAAAATATTAAATCAATAAAATACACCTAATTGATTGTATATTGCAACAATTTGAATTTTACAAATGTGTGTTTTACTTGTCACGAATAAAATCCATATTTATCTTCGTTTTGTTCGGTTCGGTTTGTTTTCTATTATTTTACATGCTCGTAACATTTTAAATTTTTTCGTGAGTATGTATGTATGTATAATACACATGTATTTATTTAACACACCCTGTCTAAACGGCTCGATGGATTTTAACATACGATATGTCGTCGGATTCGTCTTAGAGGCAGTAGTGACAAAAAGTATAAAATGTTTCTACTTTCAGTAAACTTTTTACGCAGTCTAGTTTTTAAAATAATTGTTTTAATATTTAAGGTTGTTTGCATAATATCACTATTCGTCTTTTAAATAAATTTATTGAAATAATATAATATTTTGTTTTCGTGAGTACCGCTATAACCGAAATTTGAAGGCGGATTCTTTTATTATTTGGTGTTGAACTTTTGTGGTTGTTTGTTGGTCAGTGGCATTCATTGTTAAACAATCATGTGTTATAATTTTTTTACTTCTTTACATTAAGTTTGTGCGTCATCGGGAATTTTTTGGCGGCAACTTGAGTCGATAACCATAGAGATTTATCTATATTTATATTTTTCTCAAAAATTATAAACTTCTTTCAGTAGACTATTTATTAACTTTTAATGTGAAACTTTACCAAATAAAATAAACGTTCCTTTTCATGCTGTTAATTCCAATTTCATACAACATTGGAAATTACGAGACGTGAGTACGACGCTTTACATAACATCACTCTAGTACTAGCAGTATTATGTAACTATTCGTTCATTTAAACGGACGGCCGAATTGTTGATATTGTGAGCATGCAGACTGTCACTTACTGCCGTGTAGTGGCGGTTAAGAATATCCGCTACCCCATATCTTCCCGTGGGTGTCGTAAGAGGCGACAGAGGGAGACAGGCAGGAGATGGGCAGCAGCATCTTCCTGATGACAACTGTGACGTAATAAAAAACTGCGGTTGCCAACCCGCTCGCCAAGCGTGGCAACTACGGCAAATACCCCCCAATGAACAAATACACAAAAAGACGGCCCCCAGTCCCCGGCGGCCCCGCTATTCCTGGCTACGGTGGCGACCATGGTAACGGCGGGGCAGGGGGTGCTAAGAATCTCCGGTGGAGGTTCGGTTGCCACCTACGACGACTCGACCTGGCAACATATAACGCACGCACCCTGAGGACTGACGAGAAGATACTGGAGCTGGAAGAAGAGGTAGACAAGTTGCGCTGGCATATTATTGGATTATCCGAGGTCCGAAGAGAGGGGGAGGACACGGCAATCCTCGAGTCCGGCAACTTGTTCTATCACCGGGAGGGCGACCATCTGTCCCAAGGAGGTGTCGGATTTATCGTCCACAAGTCTCTCGTCAACAACGTTGTAAAGATTGGGAGTGTGTCGACGAGGGTCGCGTACCTGATACTCAGAATCACCAAACGGTATTCGCTGAAGGTCATTCAGGTTTACGCACCAACCTCGGCACACCCCGATGAGGAGGTGGAGGAAATGTATGAGGATATTTCCAGAGCCATACATTCCTCCAAAACCCACTACACGGTGTTGATGGGAGACTTCAACGCAAAACTAGGCACAAGAGAAAGCGGTGAGCTGAAGGTAGGGAAATTTGGAGTAGGGCAACGGAACCGAAGGGGCCAGCAGCTGGCCGACTTTATGGAGAAAGAGGGACTCTTTATGATGAACTCTTTCTTCCAGAAGCGGCCCCACAGGAAGTGGACCTGGTCGAGCCCCGACGGTTCGACAAAAAATGAGATTGACTTCATTATGACGACCAGACGCCAACTGTTCAGTGATGTCTCAGTGATCGCAAGGGTGAAAACTGGCAGCGATCACCGAATGGTTAGAGGCACACTGAACCTAAACGTTAAGTTGGAGAGGTCTCGTCTAATGAAGTCAACGCTCCGTCCCCCTCGTGCTCTAATCCAGAATCCCGAAACCTTTCAGCTCGAGTTACGTAACCGCTTCCAGTGCCTAGAAGATTGCAATGCAGTGGACGATATGAACGACAAGCTCGTGGAAACTGTCCATGCGGTCGGAGCTAAGTTCTGCAAGACCCGCCGCAGAAGAACACAAAAACTCTCCGATCACACTCTTAATCTCATGGCTGTTAGACGGGAGATGAGGCTGCAATCGTCAACAGATTTGACAGCATACAGGCAACTGAACAGACAGATCTCCAAATGCATGCGGCGAGACTTACGCAACTTTAATACTTCTCGTATTAAAGAAGCGATCGAGCGGAACCAGGGCTCCAAAGTCTTTGCCAGAGATCTGTCTGCCAGAAAGAGCCAACTGTCAAAGCTGAAGACTGAGTGTGGCAACATCGTTTCCGGGACACCTGAGATTTTGAGTGAGATTGAGAGGTTCTATGGGCAGCTGTACACATCATCGTTGGAGCCACACGCAAGTGTGAGTAACGATCCAAGAGCAAGTCTTATCCGACACTATTCCGATGATATCCCGGACGTCAGTCTAAGCGAGATTAGAATGGCTCTCCAGCACCTTGAAAACGGCAGGGCCCCAGGCGAGGATGGAATTACAGCGGAGCTTCTGAAAGCGGGTGGAACACCGGTACTTGTAGTCCTTCAGAAGCTCTTCAATTCCGTCCTCCATGGTGGCACTACTCCAGAGGCGTGGAGCAGAAGTACGGTGGTCTTGTTCTTTAAGAAAGGCGACAACGCTCTCTTAAAGAACTACAGACCGATTTCCCTTCTGAGCCGCGTCTACGTGCTGTTTTCGAGAGTCATTACGAATCGTCTCGCACACAGACTTGACGACTTCCAGCCTCCCGAACAAGCCGGTTTCCGAAAAGGCTTCAGTACCATAGACCACATACATACCCTGCGGCAGATTGTACAGAAGACTGAAGAGTACAATCTGCCACTTTGCCTGGCGTATGTGGACTATGAGAAAGCCTTTGATTCCGTCGAAATTTGGGCGGTGCTACAGTCCCTTCAGCGGTGCCAAGTTGACTGTCGGTATATCGAAGTGCTGAAGTGTTTGTACAGTAGGGCTACGATGGCTATCCGAGTACAGAACCAGAGCTCGAAACCTATCCAACTGCAGAGAGGTGTAAGACAGGGTGACGTTATATCCCCGAAACTCTTCACCGCTGCATTGGAAGACGTTTTCAAGCTACTGGACTGGAAAGGATACGGTATTGACATCAATGGCGAGTACATCACTCACCTTCGATTTGCCGACGATATAGTCCTTATGGCAGAATCGCTGGAGGACTTAAGCACTATGCTCAATGACCTCAATAGTGCCTCCCAACGGATAGGTCTTAAGATGAACATGGACAAAACAAAGATCATGTTCAATGTCCATGTCACACCTATGCCGGTAGTTGTTGGGAGCACTATGCTCGAAGTTGTTGACGAGTACGTTTACCTGGGACAAATAGTCCGACTAGGTAAGTCCAACTTCGACCGAGAGGTCAATCGACGGATTCAACTCGGCTGGGCAGCGTTCGGGAAATTACGACATATCTTTTCGTCAGGTATACCTCAATCTCTAAAAACTAGATTGTACAACCAGTGCGTGTTGCCAGTGATGACTTATGGATCTGAGACGTGGTCCTTCACTGCTGGCCGTATGAGGACGCTTAAGGTCGCTCAGCGAGCTATGGAGAGGGCTATGCTCGGAGTTTCTCTGCGTGATAGACTCAGAAATGAGGATATCCGCAGTAAAACCAGAGTGACCGACATAGCCCAACGGATTAGTAAGCTGAAGTGGCAATGGGCCGGCCATATAGCTCGAAGAACCGATAACCGATGGGGAAGAAAGGTTCTCGAGTGGCAGCCTCGTACCGGTAGGCGTAGTGTAGGGCGACCCCCCACTAGATGGAGTGACGACCTGGTAAGACATGCAGGAAGTCGATGGATGCAGGTGGCTCAGGACCGTGCTTTGTGGCATTACTTGGGGGAGGCCTATGTTCAGCAGTGGACTTGTGAAAGGCTGTAATGATGATGAGACTGTCACTACCAACTCGATTGTTTGTGTTTGAAACCATTAAATGAGTAATTAGTTCTCAATCTATATTTAAAAAGTCATTTTTAATAGATGACAGGATTTTCTTTATGCCTAAAATATGTCTAAGTAGTTTACTATTTCTCCTTCAAAATAACAGTGAATGCTGTGTTTTGATCTGAAGAGTATAAATTATCACATTTGTGAAGCTGAGGTGATAAAAGAACTGACAGTCCTGACGGTGGCTTGTGGAGTCCGTGAATTCCTGAAACCAACTTCAAAAAAAAAGGCTACAGATGTGTGGAGAATTCTAAGGACTAAGACGCTTCAGAGCCTCTAATTATATTCAGACCGAAATTTAATATCTTTCAGAACGGAATGGAGCAGTGCATACTTTGCAGCTTGGTTGCAGACATAGGCGAGAGGGTGGTTCGTAGCCAGACAGGCGCCTAGGCGTAAAAAGCTTTTAAGTTGTGCACATCAATAGGCATGCACAACTTAAAAGCTTTCTTAACTCTTTAAAATCTATAGAATCCGAGTAGTGGCGCCAAAAGAGAATACTTCACCCAATATCATTCCGTGCTGAAAATCTGAAACAGAATAAACGAGCTTAATCCTTCTTAAAAGACCGGTAACACAGATGCAATTCCCCTATTGTTATACATCAGATATTCAAATCAAATAAATAGAAATGGATTGATATAAAGTAAGAATAGGTCTAAATCCAGCAGTAGCTAACGGGAGCAGTTAGCTATTTAAGAGGATGAGGAAATTGCCAACGCTTATCATTTCAGCGCTTCTCGTTGGAACATAAAACTGATTTACTGCCACAGTAATTTACAGTAAGGGACTTACGGCACATCAGACTATGGTTGCGATAACATTTTATTATGCTTCTGATTTATAGTGGTTACATTGTTTTCAATAGGTTATGTACAAAGAAGGTGACACGAGCCTCACTGTTGCTATATTAATTGTAGCACGAATGGATCCACTCAACCATGGTTCACGATCAGGGTTTGAGGGCGTGAACCCTCACAGAACATCAGCGTAAAATAGCAGCTTAAATCTGCTGTGTTTCTAGTGAGTGTCGATAATCGGAGACATGCAAGCACCGGTGCGGCACACTCTAGTTTCTCAATCTCACGGGACGACGGGACAGCGATCCGACATGACCGGAGAGGGAACGGGTGCAGGACCAACGGCTTCACGTACTTACCGAGGCATGGGGTTGAAATAACGCCACATTAGGACTCCGGGAGCTGCTGGGACTTTCTTGACAGGACAACTCAATGGATAAAGAAGAAATGATTTTCGACCTAACCCAGGATTCAAACCGTGACGGATGGTCTGGCAGAGTTTTGCGCTAATATGTTTAATGCAATCGAGACTGGCCTCCAGTAAGGTTTTTTGTAGGACATGGCGGCCTGGTTGAAAGTTCTATTCTTTGAGTTGATATTCGGAGCTTTGCGGTTTCGAGTGTCACCCTCGTGGATGCGTTTTTCAGCTAGGGCGCATTTAGAGTTAAACCACGGGCGTGCTTTGCTACCGATGGTAGCGTCAGAGATGGGGATAAAATACTCCATAGCTTGACGCAAGACATTGGTTATGGGATTCGCGCAACTCGACGCATCCGCAGAAAAAGAAACAGATTTCAGGCTAAAGATAGTATGCAAAAAAGTGTCGCATCTCATCCTATTTAGCTGATTTATACCACCATATTCGTCGAACACCTTGGAACTCGTAATCAGGTGGAGAATATGGCGATACAGATTTCACCAAACCGTGGTCAGATGTACCTAAAGGAAAGGTAACCTGTACTACATACCTGCCTGGTTTGGTAGTCTGCAGAAGGTTCAAGCAATTAGCTACGTGACCGTCTACATCGGGTACCCTAGCCACTTCATGTACCAGCTGAGAAAGATCAAGGGTCAATGCAAAATTCCACGCTTCTCTTCCAGCACGGTGAGTCTTGGTAACAGGCGTTTAATCCCCTTAGAAAGATCAGCTGTACAGTAGAGTACCGATTTAGGGCCACATCAGCAGCCTCACTAAGGCGATCAAATAATTGTGTTGTCTCCGGGTCATCACTGTGCGACCGAATACAACATTTTGTTATGCAATGTTTATTACCATAAAAAATTAATAAAAACTAAAATTCATGTTCTACAACATTTTCAAAAGAACTTAATTTTTACTTATACTACTCGTATAGTCCCTAAACTCAATACTCACTAATTCTATCTTGGATGATACTGTTGTTTAAAGTTATTAGAACTTCATTGGGTTGATTTTTGGATCTAATTGCAAATTTAGTCAATAAGGCCTATGTTCTTGTAATGTATTTAAAGTAACAAACTCGAAACAGTTCTTTTTTGATCTCATAGCCCCAGAATTAGCAAGTTTTAAGTTTAATCACACTGCAGCGTGTCACAACATTTTTTATGACATCGAAAAAAAATATCCTAGTTTAAAACTTTACAAAAAACGTGTACCGGAATTACAAATTACTATAAAACAAATTAGCTTATCTCTCTGTATATTGTGTCTATCTGTATATTTCATTAAAACTTGAAAATATCTTGATATATTTTGATGCGGTTTTCACCCTCAACTAACGATTTTCTTCAAGATGATTTTCGTGTATAAGGTGTCCATAATTGTGTGAATATAATATTCACACAATTATGTGTGGATATATTCCCATACGGTTGCATGAACAACGATATTTAACAATTGTTTATTTGGTTGTTAGTAATCTCGTACTTACAAACAGCTCTATTTCGATGAAATTTAAAATAACGGACGTTACAGTGGCGAAAAATGAATTAAGATAGGTTTCATTCTAGGAAAACTCGTTTTATTTTTTTCAAAAGGCTTTCATTAAGAAAAATTAGTGTACTTTAAAATCTTCTGCTAAATCACCACTTAACACCACGTGGAACTTTAGTCAAGTACTGGCTTATCATATTAAAAAAATAAGAGATTCGAAGCAGATCTCACAGAAACTGACAGCTACAAAACTTCATTAGGCATCCGAGTAGGGCCCGACACGAAGAACATTGAAATGGGGAGCACGTATCGTTCGACACGAGAAGTCAATCCATCCGACCTTTTATAAAAAAAAGGTGTAACCTCTAGCATGAAGCCGGAGCACGTTCAAGATTGCAATAAATTAATACCATACAAGCAGGTACGCAATAAAAAAGAAGAAGAGATTTCTTGGAAATTTCTTGAAGATTTCTGAGAAGAATTTCTTAGAAACTTAGTTACAAAATTATTTTTAAGTATGCTATGTTATCAAATCATTTATTACTTACTTACTTACTTATCTTCACGCACAATCCCTAACCGGGTAGCCAGAGAGAACAGATCGCCAAGTGTCACGATCCTTACATACCTCTTTCGCTTCTTTCAGGTTCATTAACTTCTTCATACATGCACGTCTAGGTATCCGAGTACTCTTGACCCTCCCCTCCTCGAGCAATTTGCTCACATGGTCTTCGAAAGTTAGTCTCGGTCTACCTCGACACCTTTTAATATTTACTTTCGCTCTATATATTTTCTTCACCATTCGGTCTTCACTCATTCGTTCAACGTGCCCAAACTATTGGAGTACGCCCCTATCAATTTTTGTGATAAGGTCATCTTTCAATCCTGCCATATTGCGAATCTCTTCGTTTCGCTTTCTGTCGGCTATGCTAACGCCACACATTTTACGAAGAGATCATCCGCATCAGCATCTCCACTGCATTCAACTTGCTTTTATGCTTCTTCTGGCATATCCAGGTTTCGCTGCCATGTAAAAAAGTCGGTACCAACACTGCGTTATGTATTGCAAGGCGTGCACTCTTCGCCACGCCTTGCCTTTTTACTAATGCATTCAGGGCACCATTGACTTTGTTTCCGGCAGCGACACGCCTATCCACATCTAAATCACATCTTCCGTCCCGGCTGAAAGCACTCCCCAAGTACACAATTTCATTTACCTCTTCTAGACATTCCTGATTTACCCATATTTCACATTTCGTTCTCTCTTCGTCCTTTTCAAATACCAGAACCTTAGTTTTATTAGCATTCAAACGGAGACCTTTAATTTCACATTCCTCTTTCATACACGTGACTAATGTCCGCAGTTCTGCTTCTGATGGTGCAATAAGCACTGCATCATCAACATACAGCAGACAATTAACTATTATGTCACCCAATTTCACACCCAAACAGCTATTTTTCATCTTCTGTAAACAGCTGCCGAGATACAGTATGAACAGCCAGGAAGACATGACACAACCCTGTTTTACGCCCGCTTGGATGCTAAACATGGATGACAGGTCATGCTCTACCCGCACAAAGGCTTTACAGTCATAGTACAGTGACTGCACAGCCCTTAACAATCGACCATCCACACCATATCCCGGCAACAGTTCCCACATTTTCTTCTTTATAACCCTATCAAATGCTTTCTCCAGATCCACAAAAGCACAGAAAATCCTCTGATTAACACTCAGAAGCTTCTCCGTGATCATGCGGAGAGAAAACATTTGATCCGTGCATCCTCTTCCAGGTCTAAATCCACATTGTGCCTCCCATAAGAATCTTTCCGATTTCTCTTGCATCCTACGTGTCAAAACCTTCGAGTAAACTTTACTTGCTAAACTGGTCAAGCTGATCGCCCGATAGAACCAGCAGTCAAAATGTGAACCTTTACCTTTATATAAAGGCACAATGACCGCGGATCGCCAATCATCCGGGACATCTCCCGTCCGCCAGCATAAATTGCACAGCAGATGAAAGCTGTCCCAGACGCGAGGCCCACCGTACTTGATCATTTCAGCAGTAACTCGGTCTAGTCCCGCAGCCTTACAACATTTCAAACTTCGAATCGCACGTTCAATCTCTTTCATGCTGATGACCTCAGTGTCATCGAGGTCCGTGTCCGGCGTGCCAGTCACGGCGTCACTCCCGGATCCTTCACTAAGATCATGACACGCATACATTTCTCTATAAAATTCACTCCATCGCTGCATGACGTCCGATTTTTCTGAGAGGACGTCATTGGTTCTCGAAAGCACATTGTTCATTATGATTTCTTATATTTACGCGAACACTACACATTGAAATAATACTAGTTTTAACGGAATTTATCGCGTATATTTAACTTTTTTACCCGACGTTTCGAGAGCTTTACAGCACCCATGGTCACGGGAAGGACTGAGATGTTCAACGTCCAGCTGTCATAGTTAACCGCGGTTACCATAGATTAAAATTTTAACTTTTGTTCCGATCTACACAGTATGAGCTTATGGTATCATGGAGTCTTGCAGTTGTATGCTTGGGTTGGGATTTAATTTTATTTATTATAGGATTCCAAGCAGATGGTAGCACCCAGCCATCTTCTCTATTGAAATTAGGATGTTTTTTGATTTCAACAGCCTCGCGAATCATCCTTGGAAGGAATCGGTGTTCTTTAGCGAGGATTTGTGGTCTATCAAATCTGATGTAGTGACGGGGGCGATCCTGTACGTGTTCACAGACTGCAGACTTCCCGGAGCGTCGAATCTTCACATCAGCTATATGTTCTGTAACGCGGGTTTTTATTGATCTTTTAGTTTGTCGTATGTAGGAGAGACCATATTCACAATCAAGCTTGTACACTCCTGCATCTTGCAGATGGACATAACACTTGACTGATGGTAAAACTGACCAATCTTCTTCAGCGGCTTGAAGTATGTTTTGATGGAAGCGCGCTTCAAGATGTAGCCAATCTTGTCAGTGACTCCTCTAACATATGGTAGTACAGCAGGTACACGCTCGACTGTGGCCGGCTTCACTCGTACACTGTGACGTAGGCGCGGGACTCGAAGCTTGTTGTCATGCAAAACTTGCTTGACATGGTGGAGCTCTGCAGCCAGGTGTTTACTGTCACAGATCCCCCGTGCTCTCTGAAACAAAGATTTACCCACGGTAGCTAACTGTGAAGGATGGTGGTGAGAATCACCGTTTAAATATCTATCTGTATGGGTCTTTTTTCTATACACAGTATGGCTCAAGGTGTTATCAGGATTCCGAATTACTAACACATCTAGAAAAGCTAAGGAATTGTTTGCCTCTAACTCCATTGTGAACTGAATTTTAGAATTTATAGAGTTAAGATGGTCTAAAAATGCAGTTACTTTATTTAAAGGTATATACTACCTTATAACTACACAGAGAACGAGTGAAGCCGGCCACAGTCGAGCGTGTACCTGCTGTACTGCCATATGTTAGAGGAGTCACTGACAAGATTGGCTACATCTTGAAGCGCGCTTCCATCAAAACATACTTCAAGCCGCCGAAGAAGATTGGTCAGTTTTTACCATCAGTCAAGTGTAACGTCCCTCTGCAAGATGCAGGAGTGTACAAGCTTGATTGTGAATGTGGTCTCTCCTACATAGGACAAACTAAAAGATCAATTAAAACCCGCGTCAAAGAACATATAGCTGATGTGAAGAATCGACGCTCCGGGAAGTCTGCAGTCTGTGAACATGTACAAGATCGCCCCCGTCACTACATCAGATTTGATAGACCACAAATCCTCGCTAAAGAACACCGATTCCTTCCAAGGATGATTCGCGAGGCTATTGAAATCAAAAAACATCCTAATTTCAATAGAGAAGATGGCTGGGTGCTACCATCTGCTTGGGATCCTATAATAAATAAAATTAAATCCCAACCCAAGCATACAACTGCAAGACTCCATGATACCATAAGCTCATACTGTGTAGATCGGAACAAAAGTTAAAATTTTAATCTATGGTAACCGCGGTTAACTATGACAGCTGGACGTTGAACATCTCAGTCCTTTCCGTGACCATGGGTGCTGTAAAGCTCTCGAAACGTCGGGTAAAAAAGTTAAATATACGCGATAAATTCCGTTAAAACTAGTATTATTTCAACATTGTTCATTCTTAAGGCTGTCACACCACTCCGGGACCCTCCAACCTCTTTCCAGAGGAGTTTGGAGTTTTCCCTATAGTTGTGCGACAACCTCTCGTCCGCTTCTATTCTACACCTTTCACGTACTCCTTCAATCAATGTTTTCGCATGAACTTTCTGCAGCTTATATCTTTCTTTCATCTTCTCTCTCATATGCTCATCGTTACTAGAGGCCAAGTAGTCTAACCATGCTTTTTCTTCTTTTTTACAGCTTCTCTCACTTCATCATTCCACCATGCATCTCTTCTTTTACTACTACCTCTTTTTGTCGTTCCACATACTTCTTCCGCTGCACTTACCATTCAATCCCTAAGGTTCTGCCATGTTCTCTTCACACATATTTTCCTGCCATCGATGGTGTCAAGCTTTTTGGCTACCCTTGTGTGATATTTGTCCCTAGTATCCGCTTCCTGAAGCTTCCAGCTTCGGATGCGACAGACCGACTGTGGTTCTGTTACTATCGTCCGGTAGCGCCAACCCGCGAACAAACTCCTAAATCTAGTAATTACTAGATAATGATCCGTTCCCAGGTCAGCACCCCTAAACACTCGTGTATCCATCACCTGTTTTCGCAGTCGGTCATCCACCAGGAACAAATCAATCATACTTCTCTCATTCTTTCTTTCTCTAGTGTACATATGGATTTTCCTGTGATTAAACATAGTGTTTGTCACAAGAAGACCCTTTTCCTTGCATACAGCCAGTATAAGCTTGCCAGCATCATTAACTCTTTTATCGCCAAACTTTCCAAGCACCGACTCGTATCCTGGTCGAGCGATACCTACCCATCCATTCAAATCACCACATACAACAGTTCTTTCGTTTCCCTTAACCAAATCTAGAACTTCTCTTACATTCTCCCAAAAGTCCTCCAGCTCAGCCCTGGACGACGAAGCTACCGGCGCATAAACAGCCAAAAGGAATAACTTCGTCAGTCCCATTTTGAAGCGAACCCAGTGAAGTCTTGAGTTCACAACCTTGTATTCAGTCATAAGATCGACCAACCGGAACGATAACAGCACTCTCACTCCCTGGCAGGCGTTCTCGCTTTCCGGGACTCCGGACCATATAGCTAACGTCCCGCCAGGGAGCTCTTCAGTACCACTGCCTTTCCGTTTGGTCTCCGACTTACACACGACATCTAATTCTCTTTCTTTCATTATTTCGATCAACTCATTCGTCTTATCTCTCATGCCCCCTCTAACATTCCACGTGCCAACTCTGCACTCCGTCCTCCACCTTCCGCCGTGTCGGGCTGTGCGTGACGTTTGGCGGTCCCCATCGCCGCTTTGCGCGCTGCATTCCACACCAACGGGGACGAGCTGGTGTGCGTCGCCTTGGGGGGACGCCCTAACCCTCGTTTGCATGGGTGTGCAGCTGTGTAGAATTGCTGCCCTGAAAAGGGCTGGCAGGGGTCGCGACGAGCACGCTTCTACAATGACTCATTTATTGACATTTAATAAATAACTGGAATATGAAAAACCATTTTTATAATGGTTTTTCATGGTATATTATATATTTCATATTATATATTATTTTCGGGTATGATGTACGTGGTTGGTGAAGCATGTGTGTCGACCTCATGCGGGTTTCAAGGAGACTCTCAAGGCTGCGACCCCATTCCCTTGAGGTGAGCGGTAGACTCATGACACGCTCTGCAGCTAGTAGCCGTGCTGAAAATGCCATTGGTAGTGATGCCATACACTTACGTCACGTCTGCAGAAACGACGCTCTGGCAGGTGGTGGCGCTCACGGAGTGTTTTTATGGCCAGTGTGCCTATTATTCGACGTGTTACCTAAACCAAATGACGTACATTCACTGCGGCTGGATTTGATCGTATTCTGTAGGGCATGATTATGCAATACCAAGGGGCTAAGTCCTCTTTTACTGGTTCGCCAGTTACGTTGCTGTGGCCTACAGTCCAGTTCCCAACTTAACGTCCCCTATGGGGGAAGCGCGCTGGTTGATTGGCACTCACCGCACACGACGGTGTGTGTGGCCGTGTACCTCCCTCACATTTTGTGCAAGCGGCAATGGATTAATTAATAAGATATCGATTGATGTGAACCTAATACAAGTGGAATGGGGACGATTTAATGTTCTTAACCTTGAAGAGCCCTGTCATCGTGAACGGGGTTTCTTAGCTTAGAATAATATAAGGCACAACCAACGGCTTTCGATTGCTCTAGTGATCTGGTGAATACTAATTCTTCCAAAAGACACCTAAAAGAACTAAGTTACCAAACAAACACAAGGTAAATAAGGGTCCTTAATATGTTTATTCTGGTCACGTTAATTTTAGAAATTATAGACGGCCTCTTTTATACAATCTAAAATACAGAGGGGTGTTGGGGGCCGTTACGACACACATATTAAATCGTATAATACACCTTTTTTTAAAGGTATTAAAATTGTATATGTATCATATTGTCGCTGTATAGTATTATCGTATAATGTAATAGCCAGCCAACTGTATAGAAGTAATGAAGAGAGCTGTAACCAAACTGTCCTAACGTTCTAACTTCTTTTTTATCGTGTGAAAATCGTCATGGAGACGCCTTTCGCTGCGGGTGTAATGCAACGATTATACTTCTGCCGATTAAACGGTGGTCACCATCAACGTATACTAGGGTCTCGGGAACTCCGTTAAATATGAAACCTAGCTCCCTCCGTAGCTTATTTACACCATTAGCACGTCCCGAAGGCAGTACTTGCTGCCCCCAGCAACGTTGTAACGTTCTAACACAACTATCTCTATCTAGTGGAATATTTACCACTAAAGATATTGTGTCGCGGTCTCTATATTTAAATATCTAAGTCACAAGCGGTATCATTAACGTAATGCATCAAGTTGGGTGAGAGCGAACAGAGCGGAGCACAAAGCCACTTTATTGTTGCAATTGTTTTCCGCCAACTGACGTAATACCACACAGGATATTTCATTCAAATTATATTATTTGTTTAGATAGAATTCGAATGCAAGCTTTAAGTTAAACTCATATTTGACATGTTACTTGTAGCAAGATTACTATTACAGCCCATCAAAGTGTACATAGACTGCTGAACATAGGCCACCCTCATAGGGGGCTATATATCAAGGGGTAGTGGATATTCTTACACCGCCCCTACACGGTAACGCAGTGGGATTGTATCGTTAATTTTATTGTCACGTTCTTAGAAATGTTAACGGTAATTTAAAGCATCCATTCGTTACCGGGTATCGCGGGTGTAGCTAATTAATTTTCTCATTCAGTCAGTTGGCAACACAGCGCGTAACCGAGAAAGTTACACGCTTCAAAACTTTGGTTTAAATATGCTCGGAGGTAAATGTTTAAACTGTGAGAATTTAGCTGCGAATAACACAAAAATATAGCAAACATTAGGCCAAAGAACCCGAACTTCACTCTAATTTTGCTTTAAATATTTCGCGTAGCCCAATACTAGATATAACCTAAACCTCCACAGCTCACCGAGCGATCTTGATTTTGAGTTTCCCCATATGGCTAGCAGTGAAGGACCACGTCTTAGATCCATACATCGTTTACAACAGGCACCGGTCGCACAATCTTGTTTCTATGTTTTGATTTATATGCGACAAGTTAATGATGAATACTGGGTTTAAATATAAAAAACCAGATTATGTTAAATAAGAAGTGGAACAGAATGTACAACGTGATACGGTACGAAACAAACACAAAGAGACTCCGAAATTCAAGCTCGGAGTGTCTGACGCGCATTTAATGTCATAGTGACATATCACGACAAAAATGACGATGCAACGAGACAGTGTATATTAAAGCTCTGCACGTAGCGGTCGACACGAAAAGTGAATCCCTTTGTCTGATGTATTTAAAAAACATGGCAACTGTT
The DNA here is from genome assembly GCA_036936625.1 of Parnassius smintheus behrii. NCBI lineage: Eukaryota > Metazoa > Arthropoda > Insecta > Lepidoptera > Papilionidae > Parnassius > Parnassius smintheus. The sequence goes on along the minus strand of JAUPFT010000031.1, from coordinate 38,273,852 downwards.
ATAGTATAATGACGCAGATAACAAAATCGTTAAAAAAAAGTTTTTATCGAAGTGAGTATGACAAGTGACGTGGATGGCACACAGTTATCTGACGGCAGTAGATGCTGGAGCTTATAGTTACCTTAATCTGACTACGTACAATCAAAATGCAGATGTGTTGTCATCCCTGCGACTAAAATGCAGTACTTCGCACTAAAACTGAACTCCAGCGCTCGGCACACACCGTTCTTAACTCAGCAGCATTACGATACAACTTCACGCTGGTGTTATTTGAGCTCCGTTCTACCCCCCCCCCCATTCCCGTTATCGTTCCCACTCATTCGTGCCACAAACATAATACACTATTATGCGAAAGCGCTGCACATTCTTGTGGCGCAGAGTCCGGAGCAGCTCAAATAGCAAAGAGCCTTAGGACATTTGGTGGCAGCTTTGATTGTATAATGTTACGTACATAGTACTTGAACTACTGCGGTATGGTTCACGTGATATCAAATCGTTCCTGTCTTAGGTTAAGTGAGCTTTAGTGTTTCTATATTAATTTCTTTTTACTAATAAATAGGCTTAAAATTCTTGTATTACTAAGACATAACATGGTTTATGATTATCGAAATAACATAACATAAACACTCACGTCTGTCACCCAGAGGGGTAGGCAGAGACTACGGACTTCCATTTGGCACGATCCTGACACACCTTTCTCGCCTCCTTCACATCCATACACCTACGAATACATGCTCGTCGGTTAAGGGTACTCCTAATTTGGCCCGTTTTTAATAAATCGCCAATTTGGTCGATAAATTTTCGCCTAGGGCGTCCCTTCCCGACTCGGCCGTTTACATCTGCCATATAAATTTGCTTTGTCACTCTTTCCTCATTCATTCTTTCCACATGACCAAACCACCGAAGCATTCCTTTCTTAATCCTGGTCACAACATCATCTTGCATACCACAATTATCTCTTATCACGCAATTTCTCACCCTGTCATTCAGATTCAACCCTAGCATATTCCTTAAAGACCGCATTTCTACAGCATTTATTCTACTTTCGTGCTTCTTCTGCCACACCCAGCTTTCACTATCATACATTAAAGTAGGGACTAACACAGCATTATGAATTACCATACGTGCCTGTTTTGACACATTCTGGTTCTTCATAATAGAGTGTAGTGCCCATTCACTCTATTCCCTGCATTTACTCGTCGTTCTACATCTCTATCATATCTACCATCCCTGCTAAATACACATCCCAAATACACAAACTCATCCACTTGCTCAATTAACTCTCCCTCTATTCTTATTTCACATACCGTTTTGCTTTCTTCTCTTTCAAAAACCATCACTTTCGTCTTACATGCGTTCACTTTCATTCCCCTTTCTTTTAATTCCCAGTTCATTAATGTAATCATCATTTGCAACTCAGCCGCCGATGACGCAAATATGACTTGATCATCGGCATACAAAAGGCATTTGACGGTTAACTCGCCCATTCTTAACCCACATTCTTCATCTTTTAAAGTTTGCAAACACCGGTCCATAAATAGGTTGAACAGCCAAGGGGAAGCTACACAGCCCTGTTTGTCACCTTTTTGGATGCCAAACCAGTCCGAGTAGACCCCATTGATCCTGACACAAGCACTAGAGTCCCTATAAAGAGACCTTAATGCCTGTATCAAACCATCGCTCAACCCATACGAGTTCAGTGTTTGCCACAACACATTCCTGTCCACTCTGTCATAAGCCTTTTCCAAGTCCATGAATACACAAAAAACTTTCTGGTTTTTGGCCAAAAACTTCTCCGCAATCATGCGCATGGAAAAGACTTGATCTGTACATCCCATTCCCTTTCTAAAACCCGCTTGCACATCCCAAATTTTTCCATCAGTTTCTTTCATAACGCTTTCAATTAACACCTTAGCATACAGTTTACCCACAATACTAAGCAAGCTGATACCGCGGTAGTTTTTGCAGTCCTGATGTGACCCTTTTCCTTTATATATTGATACTATAACTGATTTACACCAGTCATCCGGTACCCGTTTTAATTCCCAACATAAATTAAACAAGGTGTACAGCAGGCCTGCCACCACTCCCTCTCCAGCCCTTAGCATCTCGAGTGAAACTCTATCATATCCAGCTGCCTTACCTGCTTTCATGCTTTTCATTCCTTTCATTATTTCATCTACACTTATCTCCATACCCCTTTCCACTTCTTTCGGAATTTCTAGTTCATTTAATTCAGACGACTCTCCACTGATAAATACGCTTTCAAAGTATTCCTTCCATCTGTTTAAATTCGAAACTTCATCATTCAGAATACATCCATTCTCGTCTCTTATAGCATTTATTATAGGCTGTTTTGTATTTCCCCTGGCAGTTCTTACGAGTTTCCAGAACATTTTTATGTTAGCCTGAAAATTATCAGATATCCTTCTATCATTCTTATCCGTTCTTTCTTTCTTTTTCCTTTCAACAACTTCTTTTACTCTCTTATTTAGACGTCTAAATTCTGCCTTTTTTTTCAATCTCATCATTCATACCAGAAGAATTACCAGCTTTGGTTGCTAGTAAATCTAACCATGCTTTCTTCTTTGATTCAACTTCCACCCGTACCTCATCATCCCACCATAACGTATTACTTTTCCTTTCATTTGTTCTCTTACTTACACCACATACTTCGGTGGCGGTATTCACCAAACCTTTCTTAATATTATCCCACACAGTATTCAAGTCTAAATCATTCATACACAACTCATTCAAACATCTAATATTTTCTCTCAGTCTACATTTATACTTCTCTTTCACATCTTCATCTTGTAAGTTCTCTATTCTTATACGCTGTAACGCAGTGGTAGACACAGATGTCCGATGCCGCCAACGCTTGAAAAGACCATTAATTCGACATAAGACCAGTAATGATCCGTCCCTACGTTGGACCCCCGGTAAATCCTTGTATCTAAGACTGCGCTCCTCATTCTTTCATCTACAATTACGAAATCTATCATGCTTCTATCATCACTTCTTTCCCATGTATACATGTGAATCTTCTTATGACGAAAAAAAGTATTCGTCACAAAAAGATTCTTTTCCGCACATACGGTGAGGAGGTCTTCACCATTCTCATTTATACTTTCATCACCAAACGTTCCCAATATCCTTTCATAACCAGACCTCTTCACCCCAACCCTTCCAAAGTCTCCTAACATAATAATATTTTCATTTTCCTTACATTTTGTCAACACCATCCTTACCATGTCCCAAAACTGCTCTCGGATGTAAGTGGGCTTAGACATGTCTGGGGCGTACACCCCTAGCAGTAGCAGCTTCTTTAAGCCCACTTTCATTCCTAACCATAGCAGTCTCGGGCTTACACATTCATACTCTTTCACACATTGACCCATTCTTTCTGAAAGGATGAAACCGACTCCCTGGCATGCCCGTTCGGTCTCGCCTACACCAGACCAATACGCGGTGTACGTGCCATGTGCAGTGGCATCCTTTCCCTTTCGTTTCGTCTCATTCACACATAACACATCTATTCCTCTGTCATACATCATTTCGCATACTTCATCCATCTTATCGTTTATTCCTACACATACATTCAGCGTAGCCAGACGGGTTTCCGCAATCGACTTTTCGCCCCTCCGGGAGACAGAACGTGACGGGTGACGAACCTCGTCGCCGGTTTTTCTCCCGGAGATTCTTCGCACCCCTGCCCCATTTAAGGGGCGCCGGGAACTCGGGGCCATTTCTTTTATTTGCTGAGTCATGGTGCGAAACAAGGGGTGGTGGTAGATTTTACGCCGCTACCATACGGCGAGGAGCCGAGTCTATTTTTTCGGCTTTGTCGCTCGTTTAGCACCACCCGGGGGACACGTGTAGGGTGGGCCTAAGGTTAAGTGGTCGAAGCCTACGGACGCGAGCGACTCATCCCCCATGGTCGAAGCCTACGGACGCGAGCGACTCATCCCCCCATATATATTTATCGAAATAAAATATTTTTATTAAATTATTTGTAATACGTTGCGTAGCTCTACCGCGTAACTAATATAATATAAAATTTACCGTTACAACCCATCCAAATCAACTGCTGGAAATAGGACTCACTGATAGATCGCCTTAAAGAATATTTGTCACGGTTACCAAGCTTAGCAGACGGGTCGGTACCCGCAGTTCTCCGCAGTATTTGTTAGTGGTCACCAGGAAGACGCTGCTGCTCGTCGCCGTGTTCGTTTCCCTCTAGCGCCTCTTACGACGCACACGGGAAGATATCTCTGCAGCAGTCGATATTCTTACACTGCCATTACACGGTCAAAAATAAAATTTACAATTAACCAAATAATGGTATTTTTCGGTCATAAAATACTGGTAATAAAACGAATACCAGTTATTTGACTCCATATTACATATATATATATATATATATATATATATATATATATATATATATATATATATATATATATATATATATATATATATATATATATATATGTGTAAATCTATTAATAAAGGTATCCATAAGAGCCAAGTAGCACCTCCCTACAAGTAGGACATATGGGGTAGCCGTCGTTCTCCTCCATTTTCACACAATAATTGTTATCGACTAGTGTTTGAACCAATCAAAACCTAATGCTCGCCAATCAGTAATGTGAATAACTGAGTACTAAGTTAATCGTAAATGACGCTTTGTAAGCGAAGAGAACTACAAATAATACAAGTACACATAATAGAAAGAGATACGTATTACCACTGAGGGATACTCAAAAGTTAACGTTTCTTCCTGTGGGTGGCGATGTAAGAAGTAGGTGATGATGTAAAAGAAGAATACTTTCTTATTAATTGTATATTACATTAATTTGAACCACTTTAACGTATCAAAATCCATCTTAAACTTTTATGTGAACTATAATACAGAAAAAGCAATCCATCGGCGGCCAAGTTTCCGCCAAACCCTGTAGGCGGTTCCAATCATTCCTATTCAGCTCGAATAGGGTTGCCAACTATTACGCGTAATAATATTGTTACTTTCAATTTCAAGTACAAATTTATTGGTACGGTAGCAAAATATCGTGTTTATATTATGCTTATAAAATTAGTGCAGGCCTGAGCCCAGCTATGAAACTAAGTATTTTTCAACTTATTTTTAATTAAAGAGGTGGCAATCGGTGCGGTTTTGCTATTGTATTACACAGTTTTTTTTTTCGAAAATCCTGAACATTTTCAAGAGTCTTTTTATTTTATTTTCGTTCAAATTATTTAAATAAAATACACGACGCTTTACATAACATCACCCTAGTACTAGCAGTGTTATGTAACTAATCGTTTATTTAAACGAACAGCCGAATTGTTCGAAATACCGACATTTGTGAGCATGTGGACTGTCACTACCAACTCGATTGTTTGCGCACAAAACAGTTTAATGAGTCGTTACTTTTCAATTATAATTGGAAGAGCCAATTTTACTTGGTAATAAGATTTCTTTCGTGCCTGTACTGCCGTATAGCAGCGCTTGCAATGCTGTTTTTCTACCTGAAGCATATCACGGCTTTTATACAAATCATAAATGACAAACAAACTGACAGTTCCCCTGATGGTGAGTGAACCATTTCATGCACACCTGAAGCCAACTTTATACAAAGAAGGTCACATACATCACCTCCGAGAAATAAGATGGAAAAGGAATGGAGAAAATCTGTGTGAGGGCCCCATTGGAGTTTCGCGTAATAATTCGGTTTAAAGATCTTTATTTCTCAATAAGACAATCGTCACTTACATGAGAACAATGGGTGCGTTTGACAGAAAAAAGCGCTAGCAAGCGCTTACTACTAAACTAAAATAGTTTTCGGCCAGGACACGATTGCTACTTCAGTAGCGCTGACACAATCCGCCATTTTGCTTATTTAATTTTTTTTTTGAAGTAGAAATTATAAGTTGTTTTGTGCAATATTAGTTTTAAGTAATATAATGACATGAATAGACATACTTATACACGTTATTAAAAACTCATGATTGGTAATTTTTTAATATGAATACTTTACAAACATATATTTAAATTAGGTTAGGTTCCCCGGTTAAAACTAACATCGTGTCCTGGAGGAAAATAGCTACATACGATTTGACAGCGCTTACCACTTACGATCGCCATTTTGCTTACAAGCGCTTGCTAGCGCTTTTTTCTGCCAAACGCACCCATTAACTATATAAACTTAGTAATAACAATTTCTAGTGCGGGTATAAATAAAACTTTGTTGGATGTCACTTTTAAGAAGCGTATATCTTTGTTGCTTATTCAAATTATAAGATGGTGGTCCAAGTTAAATAATGTTTTTAACTTTTATTTAATAATGATTTAGGTTAGGTATTTAGCTGTTGTGAGTATAGGTAGGCAAGTAACTTCTGTTTGAAAGCATTCAAAGATTTCGCCTCCTTTACAAATTTAGGCAGATAGTTGTATAACTGTGCTCCTTTATACGTTATATTATTTTTACCATATTGATATAGAGTGATTTGAAGAGAATATGCTTCTGTCCATCTTCTGTTTATTTCCCACTATCGCATTTTTAAACCCACGGGATGAGAGTCGATTCGCGGACAGTATTTGTAAGCAACATATAAGAAAGTCTACGTAATTCACTAAGTGGTAATAATCCTTTATTTCCAAGGTGTCCGTCTGGGTTGATATCACTCTTTTATATATTTGCACCAAAGCATGTTTTTTCAAAATTATAGCTCCATGTACCTTTAAGGGGAAATATAACCTCAAATGGCTTAGCAAGATCCTCCGTTATGCCGAAAATATTAATTTTGAAATAAATATATGGTAAAGTTGAGGATTAATGTTAAGGATTATGTTAGACGAAAACACGATTTCGTAAAATTTTCTCGATAGAAAAAAAATCCAAAGTTCAATCAATCAATAAATCAATCAATCATTTTATTCGTTTTCACAGGTAACAAGGTCGACAAGGTCATAATTTTATAGTACCTCCGTGAAATGCTTTAACAGCATACGAATTTATATATCCATACATCATAAAATTAAATATATATAAAAAAAACAGATCGAAGTAATAAAATTAAGTAGAGTCAAAATAAAATTATTAAGTTACATATTTAAATTATTAGTAAATAGAAATTCATTGACATTATAATAACATTTATCTATAAGAAATTTACTTAAAATAGATTAAAATTTTTGCAAATTATAACATTTTATGTGATCAGGTAATTTATTATATAATTTAGGGGCCATTTCAACAACAGTTTTTTTCATATGGGCAGTTTTGCGTACATTCGTCTGGATTTTTTGTTTTCGAGGACGAAGGTTAACTAAAGATGGTTGTACTCCTGTATCAAAAAGGTCCGGATTACACTTTACAAACATACACGATTCTAGTATATAAATACAGAGTAATGTTAATATCTTAAGAGATCTAAAGTATGGTATGCAACTTTCTGTAGACTTTATCCCACATATAGCTCGAAAACACTATTTTTGAGCTTTCATAATTAATTCCCTGTATGTTGGTAGTCCCAAAAATATGATACCATATCGCAGGGTCGAAGCCACAAAGCCATGGTACACTGTTAGAACAGTTTTTCGGTCAGCTATTTTCCACAGTTTATATAGTGCAAATGAAAATTTATACATTCTTTTGCAGACTTCTATTGAATGCGATTCCCATGAAACGTTGGTATCTATAAACAGCCCTAGGAATTTCGCTACTTTTGTTTCAGAAATTGTTTTATTTCCATAACTTATTATTAGATTTGGAGTAATTTTTCTTTGTGTAAATTGCATAATTTTTGTTTTTTCTAGATTAACTTTGAAATTATTTGATTTTAACCACTTAATAATGTTTTCAATAGCAAAGTTAATTTAATTTTGATATTCTGCTACACTGTCACACTGTACAAAAATAGTACTATCGTTTGCAAGTAGTGTCATTGGATATTTACAAGACTTGACGATATCATTGATATATTTTATAAAGAGTAAAGGACCCAAAACACTTCCCTGTGGAACGCCACGCTTTATCGTTCTATTATAAGACGTATATATTTTTTCTTGTCTTGTAGAGATACAGATCCGACTGATTACGGTTTTTTGTGTCCTATCTGTTAAATAAGATTTTATTAAATAGAGTGCATTACCTCTTACACCATAACGGTTTAGTTTTTCCAGCAATATATTATGATCTACAAGGTCAAATGCTTTCGTCTTGTCCATATAAATTGCACATGATGGGATCCTTTTATCTAGACAAATCACTTCCCTTTTTACTAAGTCGTATATTGCTGTTGCGATTGCAGTATTTGTGCGAAATCCTTTTTGCTCTTTGTTTAAAATATTATGTTTTTCCAAAAATTCGTAAAGCTGGCCATGAATAATTTTTCCAAATATTTTTGAGAAAATTGATAGCAGTGCAATTGGACGATAATTATTGGAAATATGTTTATCACCTTTTTTAAATAATGGCTTTACTACAGCTGGTTTCAAATTGTTTTGAAATATACCTGTAGTAAAGCTTAAATTAATAATATGACTCAAAGGTCTTGCTATTGTAGAGCTAACATGTTTTATTACTTTTGTAGAAACGTCGTCAAAATCGTCGTCTATTAGTATTTTTTAGACTATTTATAATTTTACACACTGAGTCAGGTGTTACCTCCAAAATAAACAATAAACCGCTGTTATTCATAAAATACTTTAAATAAGATTATGAAACTTTGCATACTAACTGAATTAACTATAAAGCAGTGCTTATGTTATTTACTTTTTTTAAATACTATTATTTTCACTGTAAAAAGAAATTACTTAAACGATCGGCCTCTTGAAGCGTGATTCCTGCCGCCCGGTCAGTTTCGCTTTGGCCTTTGAAGGGGGAGGTTGTATCGCTTACGATCAGAATACACATTACGCAAAAGGACGACGTAACGAAAATTAAAATGGGAAATAACCGTAATAAAAATAAGAAGCGACTGGCGTTAAGATACAGGCATCAATATGATAAACCTAATGAAATAAGTGTCTAACGACCTATCTACTTACAGTTTTAGTGATTACAAACATGTCGGTACATAGCATACGACGCGCGGGGAAGTGGGGGCGAAATTAGAATTTGAGCTGACTTACTATATTCCCTTAATAAAGTTCCCAGGCAATGGCGAATTGCGAAACAACTACCTAAATACATAAATAAGGCTTATTATTTTAAATATAATATACAGTCATATAAAGCGATATGTATTAATTACTGTGAGGGTGATAAAATAGCATGTTACTCATCAGCAACTCCATAAGTGCTGATTCATCGCACGCGTATCATAGAGCATACTCGTAGAATTATAAATGGCCTGCACTATCATGCGCGTTGCACACGTGAGGCAGTCAGTCAGCCACCATAATGTGAATCTTGTTGCAAACCCCCTACGATCATTTGGCGAACTCTTTGGGTTTTGCATATTTCACTTCGAGATAGCCTGAGCCAAAGCAACAGTACTCTGTTGCTATGAACTAGTTTGGAAAATAAGAGATCCATTAGAATTACAGGCATTGAAGCGTTCGTTTTAGACTTTGTAGTGATAAATAAAATGTGCTACAGTTGTCACATACCATCAGGTGAATTTATTTTAAAAACCTGAGGTTACTAACTTACATTTTCATACATGATTTGGTCATGTAGAAAGAATGAATGGGAAAAGAGTGACAAAGCAAATTTATATGGCAGATGTGAACGGAAGAGTCAGGAAAGGACGCCGTAGAAGAAAGTTTATTGACCAAATGGCGATATTTTGAAAATGGGCCACATTAGAAGTACTCTTAACCGACGAGCATGTATACGTAGATATGTTGATGTAAAGGAGGCGAAAGAGGTATGTCAGGATCGTGCCGAATGGAACTCCGTAGTCTCTGTCTACCCTTCTGGGTGACAGGCGTGAGTGTTTATGTTATTTTCATATATGTTAGAGCAACGCTGGATGTATTATAGTTGTAGCACAAATGGGTTGGCTCGACCGGAACAGGACCACGCTCTTGTAAAAAATAGTAGCGTAATGCTGCTTTGTTGCATTTGGTGAGTGTAGAGAACTGGAGACCCTTTTTACTGGAATCGAGGGATTCCATCTTAGTCCTCAGAAGTGACAACGCATCTGCATTTTTACTCTTAATTGAAGATAAATCTGGATGTCTATGGGCCGCAGCACCCACTTACCATTAGGTGGACTGTGTGCTCGTTTGTCACCCAATGCTATAAAAAACATACGGTTCACCTGATCTTAGGTGGCTACTGCGGTCCGTATACACCTGCAGCCAACTTCATACAAAGAAAGCTACAGATGCCTTGTCGTCTCTGAAGACCGAGAGGGAATGCCTCACAGCTTGGCTACTGACTCTCTAGAGACTCACAATAATCTGCCAAATAGCAGTGCTTGTACTGCTGTGTTCTCGGAATGGAACACAGCAGTACAAGCACTGCTACTTGGCGGCAAAAATTGGTAGAGTTTAGAACCTTCTCAGACGAACCCCCCCCCCCCACATCCCGCAGAAAAAGTGTCCTAACACCCACTTTGAAACTCTATGTGTGTGTATGGTGTAAGAGTATCCACTACACTATATCATCCATTCCATTTTATTTTATTTTTTATTACTATTACTTTATTATTGTTATTATCCATTTGCTTCTTGCGGCGGCTGATTTTTACTATCAGATTAGCCACATGCGCGTGTCCATCTTCTATAGAAAAGAAACGGGCAGCAGTATCTCGCTGTTGCAGTACAAAGCTCAAACTTATAAAAAATACTGCCGACTATGGCAACTATGGCAAATATCCTCTTACAGGGTAATCTGAGTAGGAGGCATGTATTTAGCGGTGGAGTTGTAATGTATTAATTAATGAATATCTGTTGATGCGTCGATTAATAGGTCTATATCCAGCAGTAGCCACCAGGAGCAGCAGCTAGGCAAGAGTAGGTAATGCTTCTCGTTGGAACATAAAACTGATTTACTTCCACAATAATTCACTGCAATAGACTTACGACGCAGCAGACTGTGGTTGCGATAACATTTTAATATGCTGTGTTTTATAGTGCTTTTATTGTTTTCAATAGGTTTTTATAAAAAGATGAGTGACACGTTCTTACTTCATGAACAAAATTGGAATATCTTGTTAACAGAGCTACGAAACGTAGCACTAAAATGTATTAATACATGGTAGAGCCATGCTGCAGCCTTATTGTGTTGTAGCACAAATTAGTCAGCTCGACCAGGTAAGGGCCAGCATAGAATACCAGCGTAAAATAACACCTTAATGCTGCTGTGTTTCGTATGGTGAGTCTAAACAATCACGGAGACCCCTTATACTGGAAACGAGGCTTTACATATTAGTCCTCAGGGGCGACAACGCGTCCGCATTTTGATTCTATATTCACGACTTGATGTTTCCCACGTCTTCGTCCACGTGGAATTTATAACGATGGATTTAATAATATGACGACTCCGTGGCGCAGTGGCTTAGCTATGAGTGGCTGCGCTGGGGGTCGCGGGTTCGAATCCCGCACGGATCAAGTATTTGTATGGCCTACAAATAATTGTTCCAGGTCTGAATGTTTGTCCTTGTGCAATTTATGTTTGTAAACTGCCCCCACGATACAAGAGAAAATCCTAGTGTAGGGGTAACGTCTTTAAAAAAAATGGGTTTTCATTTTTATCGCGGAACCCTAATTCTTTTTCTAACATAAATACCCTAAGTAACTCTTTATAAAATCGGCCAGATGTTTCGGAGAGTAGCTGGAACAAACATGCAGACTGATGCAGTCATACAGTCTGATCTTCCACCGAAACGCGTAAGTGGTTAGACGTGTCAGTCTAACGTTAAAATTCAATATTTAAAGTGCTAAATTAATATTGAAAATTCGAGCCAGTTACCAGGCGAACAGAAAACAAGGAGTGTTTAACAAAAGTGATAACAAGTGACAAACATAAGTTGATACATACACAAAGCTAGCTTACTTGTGAGGAGGGGTCAAGATAAAGTGGTAAATACTCTATTCATTTACTGTTGTAACCACACAAACTTTAAACTTAAGTAACTTTGATATAAAATGTCTAAACTTATAAGATCACCCCCTGGCCGTAGCATGCAACATACATTATCGGATTCTGATGTTTCCAATATAGTTCCGACTCCTGCTACACCGTCTTACATTACTAAACGTAACAAAAGACAACGCGAGTCAGGTGATGAACAATTATCTTCCTTTAAAGATGAAATTCGAAACATGTTGGATGAATGGAAAAATACACAAAACTCGCTCATAAACAAACTAGTCTCAGATATTGCAGAAATAAAACAGCAAAACATACAAATTCAGCGCTCAAATGAAGAAATTGAAAAAGCTCTTGATTTCCTTAACAGTCAGTATGAAGATATTGTGACGGCTCAATATTATTATTAATAATTAAATTCAATATAAAGGGGCGTCAAAATAGTTTTAAAAGATATATATTAAGCAATAAGTTAAATTAATAAACATAAAGTTAATATATATTTCAGACATTATCCCAATAACATAGCAAATTAAAGGCAAAATTATTGTTTCTCGTAATAAGTAAATTTATTATAAAAACTTGTAAAAATATTTAAAATAAGATAAATAATAGAAATACAAGTCAAAAAATAATATGAAATTAAGTTAAATAACGTTTATAAGATAATTAGAAAATTTGTTAAAAATTGTTTAAGTCATGGGAGGTGTTCGTGTATAAAAGAAAATTTTTCTAAGTTGTGGAAGGAGTTCACGTATAGATGAAATTTTCTAAGTTGTTGAACGAGTTCATGTATTAAAGAAAATTTTCCTAAGTTATGGAAGGTGTTCACGTATAGACGTCTTGTATGGATGAGGTGCCGGAGATACATACCTGCAGTTGTACATATATATGGGGTGGTCGGGAGCCTGACTGCCTGAAGTACTGTAGCATAATGACTAGTCCTATATTAGGGACTTATGATATTAAACTCAATGATACAAAAGCAATACTATAGAAGGTCTCCATGATGAATTTGCATTACAATAGTAGGGTCGTGGGTTCGAACCCTATATATGAATGACTTATGAAAGTAAGGTCTATGATTCAAAAGCAATACTATAGAAGGTCTCTATGATTAATATGCATTACAATAGAAGGGTCGTGGGTTCGAATCCTATATAGGAATGACTTATGAAAGTAAGGTCTATGATTCAAAAGCAATACTATAGAAGGTCTCTATGATTAATATGCATTACAATAGTAGGGTCGTGGGTTCGAAACCTATATAGGAATGACTTATGAAAGTAAGGTCTATGATACAAAAGCAATATTATAGGAGGTCTCCTTGATGCATAAGCATTGTATGGGATGGTCGGGTGACTGACTGCTCCTAGTACTGTAGCAAAATGACTAGTCCTTATTAGGGACTTGAAAAGGAATATTATGGTGGCGTGTGTGCTGCTTCACGAGCAATTGGTCCGAGGTAAACTTGGACTCGCTAACCGATGTGTCCTAGACATATCATCTTAGTGCCGGTGGTAAGCGGGTTTGTTGTAGCAATACGGCTTTCCCGTGGACATCGCACACCCATACCGTTTGTGGGCGGCGTAGTAGCGCATAGCGATGCGTCGTCTATATTTCGGATTGGGATGATGAGTGTGTTTGGTAGCACTTTTAAGTGTAACAGGCATACTCAACTTCATGTCTTAGTGCATTAGCGCTATGATACGTGGAGTTTTGTTTATTGACGTCTTAGTAGCGTGCTACTATGATACGTTGGTGCAGTTTTATATAACAACAATCTTAGTGCCGGTGATGAGCGGGTTCGTTGTAGCAATACGACTTTCCCGTGGACATCGCACACCCATACCGTTTGTGGGCGGCGTAGTAGCGCATAGCGATGCGTCGTCTATATTTCGGATTGGGATGATTAGTGTGTTTGGTAGCACTTTTAAGTGTAACAGGCATACTCAACTTCATGTCTTAGTGCATTAGCGCTATGATACGTGGAGTTTTGTTCATTGACGTCTTAGTAACGTGCTACTATGATACGTTAGTGATATTTTTTATATAACAACAATACCAACTTTGTTGCCAAAGTCGATAGGAGTCATGTGGGTGTGTTGTGAGGGTGCGCCGCCCGTATGATAGTTGCATTGATGCTTACTGCTGCTTGCGGTATTGCGTCTTGTGATGGATCTGCGGGTGTGCTGCGCCTGATTCGACGCTCTCTTGTGGTTCTGATCGATGGAGGTATACAATTAACATCTTAGTGTCGGTGGTAAGCGGGTTTGTTGTAGCAATACGGCTTTCCCGTGGACATCGCACACCCATACCGTTTGTGGGCGGCGTAGTAGCGCATAGCGATGCGTCGTCTATATTTCGGATTGGGATGATTAGTGTGTTTGGTAGCACTTTTAAGTGTAACAGGCATACTCAACTTCATGTCTTAGTGCATTAGCGCTATGATACGTGGAGTTTTGTTCATTGACGTCTTAGTAACGTGCTACTATGATACGTTAGTGATATTTTTTATATAACAACAATACCAACTTTGTTGCCAAAGTCGATAGGAGTCATGTGGGTGTGTTGTGAGGGTGCGCCGCCCGTATGATAGTTGCATTGATGCTTACTGCTGCTTGCGGTATTGCGTCTTGTGATGGATCTGCGGGTGTGCTGCGCCTGATTCGACGCTCTCTTGTGGTTCTGGTTGATGGAGGTATACAATTAACATCTTAGTGTCGGTGGTAAGCGGGTTTGTTGTAGCAATACGGCTTTCCCGTGGACATCGCACACCCATACCGTTTGTGGGCGGCGTAGTAGCGCATAGAGATGCGTCGTCTATATTTCGGATTGGGATGATGAGTGTGTTTGGTAGCACTTTTAAGTGTAACAGGCATACTCAACTTCATGTCTTAGTGCATTAGCGCTATGATACGTGGAGTTACGTTAGTGATATTTTTTATATAACAACAATACTAACTTTGTTGCCAAAGTCGATAGGAGTCATGTGGTTGTGTTGTGAGGGTGCGCCGCCCGTATGATAGTTGCATTGATGCTTACTGCTACTTGCGGTATTGCGTCTTGTGATGGATCTGCGGGTGTGTTGCGCCTGATTCGACGCTCTCTGTGGTTCTGGTCGATGGAGGTATACGGGTGGTGATGTCTGCTGGGATGTATGGGGGACCTTGGAATGGTGTAAGCCCGACGATAGTCGTATTGATGCTTGTTGCGTTCTGCAGCATTACGTCTCTGCGATGGTTGTTTGGTGGGACGCTATTCTCAATGGCGCTCTCTGCGTCTTGGTTTGACTCACACCTAAGTGGCTTTGCCCAAGTCGGGTCCCTTCATTGCGGGGCTGCAGACTGTCTGCCCTCCACGACGTTTTATATAACAACATAATATTATATCTCTGTAACTTTCCCACCTTTGAATGATTGAAGGCAACTTGTTGGTGGGTGAGACAAACATGATCGAAAATGCATTTACTCAACGTCAGTGACACAAACCCTTTCTGATGGCGAATTATTACTCTTATCTTATAACTGCCTTTTGGCTATATCTGCCGTTGTATTGGTTGGTGGAGCATATGTGTCGACCTCATGCGGGTGGTAGCTGGCGGGAGGATCTGAGGAGACTCTCAAGGCTGCGGCCGAAAGCCGCACAACGTGGGACCCCATTCCCTTGAGGTGAGCGGTAGACTCATGACACGCTCTGCGGCTAGTAGCCGTGCTGATCATGCAATTGGTGGTGATGCCATACACTTACATCACGTCTGCAGGAGCGGCGGTCTGGCAGGTGGTGGCGCTCACGGAGGGTTTAAGGCCAGTGTGCCTATTTGCCTAAACCGTGTGACGTACATTCACTGTGGCTGGATTCGTTCGTATTCTGTATGGCGTTTACACGCATTGACATGCGCGACTTCGGTCGATGTTTGTGCTTACGCACTAACAAGGGGCCAAGCCTCTTTTACTGGTTCGCCAGTTATTTTGCTGTGGACTACGGTCCAGTTCCCGAATTAGCGTTCCCTTCGGGGGGAGTGCATCAAAATGGTTGGCGCTCACCGTGCACGGCGTGTGTGGGGCCGTGTACCTCCCCTACATTTTTTTAAATAAATGTAGGAGAGCGAAGCCCTTGTATCGGGTATTTTTGTATAAATATATTGTGAGCCTTTTCCAAGCGGGAAGGGATAAATAATAATAAATTAATAATGTAAACCTGATACAAGTGGAATAGGGACGTTTTATGTTCTTAACCTTTTTCGAGCCCTGTCTTCGTGAACGGGGTTCACTTAGCTTATTAGGCACTACCAACAGCTTTCAATTGCTCTAGTGAATATTCATTCTTCCAAAAGACACCTAAAAGAACTAAGTTACAAACAAACACAACGTAAATAAGGGTCCTAACTAAGACGATCACGCCAAAAGATTACAAACGGCCTATTATTAAACCTTTAGAGAGATCATTTTAGAAAGATCTAAACATAGTTTATTAATCCTGGTCACATATATATATAATGTTATTGAAAAGGGGATATTTTTAATATTATAAAATTTTATTATATAGAGGGGGGGGGGATCGTTACAATATGAAGAAGACGGTTGGGTGTCTTGAAAATAAAGAAAAGCAACACCTACTTCGGATAGCCTCACTTGAAGCGCAAATAGAAGATATGCATAGAGCCTCAAAGTCATCTACTATAGAAATAAGGAATGTACCTATACCTGCACATTCGGAAACTAAAGCTGACTTGTGTGATATTGTCCAAAAAATATGTAAGGTTCTTAATGTAAATGTTCAGGAACCTAATATTAAAGATGTGTTTCGATCGAATGGTGAAACGGGTAAAACCACAATCGTCACTGAATTCACATCGGTTATAGTGAAGAACAATGTCATACAGGGAGCAAAAACGTTCAATAAACAGTATTCTGATCAGCGTCTCAATAGTGCTATGATAGGATTCAAAGAACAAGTAAGACCAATTTATGTATCTGAAGCTTTAACGAACAAAGGGCGAAGATTATTTTTCTTAGCAAGAAGCTACGCAAAAACTGAAGGGTACAAATTTTGTTGGACTAGCCATGGAAAAGTATATCTTCGTAAAACAGCTGACTCATCTCACATTGAAGTCAAGGATGAAACGCAACTGCTAGATCTGAAGAAACAAAACTGACTAGGCAAACCTATAAATTATTTATATTTACTAAATTTTTATTCTTTTTACGGTATGTTACACTATATAAATATCTTATGTGTCCATTTTTGTCTATATATACGTTATATTTCACTCTATATACATATTATACAGGTATTCTCTCATTGCTATTTAAATCAATACACAAAACATTTGCTTCGGCTGCAATGTTCTTAAGATTTGCAAAAAATAAGACATTGTATTTTACCTCTTCTTCCTACATAACCACTACATTAATTATGTCACAATTTGTTTTAAATTATATTCGATCGTATAAACAATAATAACTTAATGAAAAACATAGACCAAATTAGAGCGGGTGCGTCTTTCTTGTGTAGTCCAGAATCTTTCAACTCTCTTCTAAAATCTTCTCAGATAGCAATGAATAATAATTTACACATACTAACGCAAAATATCAGAAGCATCTCCAAAAATTTTACTGAATTTGAAATACTTTTAACAAGATTAGATATAGCGTGTGATATATATATATTAACTGAAACTTGGAATTCTAAATGCGGAAATTTTCCGTCTCTTAAAAACTACAATACTCACTTTACAAAAAATAACCATAATCAAAATGATGGTATTGTAGCGTACACTAAACAAAGTTATTGCTGTTCTGTTGAAGAAAAAATCTTAAATGATGCCACCTGTTTGGCTATTGAATTTAACAAGGACACGGTTGTGATAGGCATCTATAGATCTCCATCAAATAAAAACATCGATAATTTTATAATGTCATTAAATAAATTACTTACAACTTACGCGAATTTTAGTAACATAATTGTAATGGGTGATCTCAACATAGATATAAAACTCAATAATGAAGATCGCAATTCCTCAGACTACCTAAACTTACTAGCAATTCACGGTCTTTTAAGTGGTCATACTTACCCTACTAGAGCTCATAATTGCATAGATCATGCGATGATTAAAGCTAAACTACCATTAATTACAATCGTTTTAGAGAGCCCTTTGACCGATCACTCAGCCGTCATAACGTGCTTAAGCTTAAATCTCAAAACTAGTGTATTAAAGAATAATGCCTACAATAAAATTAATTATATAGGAATTACTGAGGAACTTAAAACTAAAAATTTTGATGATCTAATTAATCCTGATGATGTGAGTTGGTCAGCCGAACAGTTGGTCAAAGTTTTAAATACTTCGATTTTAAATAACACACTTAAAATCTTACCACCTAGAAGAGTACGTTGCATAAAGCCGTGGATCACACCTGGCCTTATCCGTTGTATAAGGAATCGAGATCGAATGCACCTTAAATGTAAAACTGACCCTAATAACATAATACTTAAAATTACTTACTCAAGGTACAAGAATTATTGTAATAACATACTAAAACGCTTAAAAAGAAACTTCGAAAGAAATGAATTAAATAAGTACGCTAAAGACCCAAAAATGAAATGGAAAATAATTGATAAAATAACTAATAGAAATATTCAGAGAGTACAGCCTATTAATCTACTTAAAACAGAAAATACACCAGAAGCAGCTCTAGACAAAATTAATAACTATTTTGTTAATGTTGCAAAAGAGCTATCTGATAAAATTACAATTGAAGGCAACTCAAGTATTTCAAAATGTAAACCAGTATACACACCTAGTAACTCGATGGTTTTGTTAGAAACAACAGAGCAAGAGGTTGAATCTACACTAATGAGTTTGAGATCAGATAGTGCAGTAGGTTGGGATGGTATTTCCTCAAAATTATTAAAAAATAACAAAAACATTATTGTTCCACCTTTAACACGTATCTTGAACTTGTGTATTAAAACAGGTACTTTTCCGGACGTATTTAAAATTTCTGTAATTCATCCTATTTACAAGGGAGGAAACAGAGAATCCGTTAATAATTACCGCCCGATTTCTGTACTACCTTCCTTATCTAAAATCTTTGAAAAAATTTTGAACAAAAGACTAATATTGTATTTAGAGAAAAATAATATATTATCCAACAATCAATATGGTTTTAGAGCTGCTAGATCTACAGCTGATGCAGTTTCTGATCTAACTGAATTTGTAGTTAGTCAAATAGATAGTAAATTTAAATGTATTGGAGTGTTCTTGGATTTGGCAAAGGCCTTCGACACAGTTTCTGTTCCGATTTTGCTGAGTAAAATGGAAAAATTTGGTATCAGAGGGATGGCACTTGCTTTATTCAAGGACTACTTAAAAAATATGATCCAGAGGGTAACCATTGATGGATATTTTAGTAATAATGCTCCTATTAACTATGGTGTACCTCAGGGTAGTGTACTCGGGCCAACTTTATTTTTAATTTATTTTAACGACTTATGTAACCTAAAATTAGATAGGTGCCAAATTTTTACTTACGCTGATGACACTGCATTAATCTTCTATGGAAAAAGTTGGGACGAAGTTAGAATTCATGCTGAATTAGGAATGCAAGCAACGTTACAATGGCTCAATCAAAACCTTCTTACTTTGAATATCTCTAAAACAAAATTTATGTTGTTCGCAAATAATAAACGAGCGCTAACTACTGAAAATTCATTTAAAATAAAAATACACACCTGCAAAAACAAAAGCTCAATTCAATGCAACTGCACATCTTTAGACAGAAATGACACAGTAAAATACTTAGGCGTAGTGTTGGATGAAAATCTGACATGGTGCCCTCATATTAATCAGTTAGCAGGGAAAATAAGAAGCTTGGTATATATATTCAAAAAACTAAGACACGTGGCAGACTATTCTCTACTTAAGACTGTTTACTTATCTTTGGCACAGTCTATCTTGTCGTACTGTATTACCTCATGGGGTGGAGCCCGTAAAACTCATCTCATAAAATTAGAAAGAGCGCAGCGTATATTACTCAAAGTAATGACATTTAAAGCATTTAGATATTCTACAGATAAACTATATTCAGAATGTGACGTATTGACAGTTAGACAATTGTATATAAGAGACACTGTTATATTCCAACATGAAAAACTTACATATGATCACGAATTAACAACCAATCGCCGGAAAAATAAGGTCTGCCCTACTTGCCATTTTAAAACATATTTTATAACTAAATTTCAATGCTACTTAGGTCCTATACTTTACAATAAAATAAATAAAATACTACAAATCTACTCACTTAACAAATATCAATGTAAAAAACTACTATTATCTTGGTTAAAAACTCTAAATACAGAAGAAACTGAAAATTTCTTGGTCACTTTAAAATAACATTACTCTAGAATAATTTAACTTTCTACTTAAAGTCTACTAAATCTATAATAATTAAAAACTATTAACTTATATAGCTATTTATAAAACTATATTTAATTAAGTCTAAATGTAATTAAAAAAAAAAAAAAAAAAACCTTTGCAAAAACCATGAATTAAATAATTATATAATATGTATTGACTGTTCACTGTAGATTGCATAACTTTTTGTTAAATACCTATAGAATTACTAAAATTATATATCATATATCTTTGCAATACTTCATTGTAACCTATCACCAAAAGTAATAGTTCTCTGACTTGTGATAACAATAATCATTTATTGCATTACAAATTAAGAAATTAAAAATGTTCCTATACATAGTAGTCTAACCTTTCATACGCGTAATAAGTTAGTGTGACGGTAATCGCAAAAAAGTGATAATGTATTTACGAATTTGTAACGTAAACATAGATTAGGTGAATCATAATATGCCGTATGCTTTTATAATTGTAAATAATGGTGCCTTTGGAAGTGACTAGTGTCTAAGATACAGGCTCGGCCTAGTTTAGACGCTAGTGTATAAAATTGTATAGATGAGTTATAACTGTTCAAATGTCTTAGAGCTAAATAATGTAATCCTTACTTGGTGTCAATAAAAATTATTATTATTATTATTATTATTAGTCTGAACACACACTCGAACAGACAGACGGACAGACAGACAAAAAATTGTTTTTATTATTACAAGTACTATATACGATATTACGGTATTTCATATGCATTTAGTAAAAAAACTTTTATTTTGACTTTACAAACAAACATTTTGTGATGTCAATTTTATTTCTTTATATAGATAGATGTGGATGTCTGTGCGTTACAGAATCCACTTACCATCAGATGGAATGTTTGTCGCCCTATTCTATTTAAAAATTTACTACTGGCGAAAAAAAACTCGGTTGATTGCTCTTTAGTTATTTTGATAGTTCAAATACAATAACTTCTATTTCATCTAAAAATATATATAAACCCCAATGTAGTTTTCTCCAGAATTATAGTCATTATGGTCCGCGTGAGGGCAGATTAGTCATCTGTAAAAGATAAGAGGATAAGTGCACGAGTGTGTGACAAGCACACTAACAATCTCTGTTTCCTCACTTTTGTAGTTCGTTAGGACAGCAATCCAACGCCGGTGAAAGCTTAGGCGAAGAAATAACGTCTTTGGGTGCTCGATTATTGTCCATACTTGTATAAAAAACACCTTGTTATACGAAATAAATTGCATTAAAAATAACTAAAACAAAACATTTCCACATCACCATTTTTTATTGTTGCTTAAATTACAACGTTTAAACTCATGCTGTTTTGTTGTTTAAAGTTATTTGAACCTCATCGGGTTAATTTTGGGATCTAATTGTAAATTCAGTCAATACAGGTCTTTGATCTTGTAATGAATTTAAAGTAACAACTCAGAGACGGTAATTTTTTGATCTCGTAGCCCCTACAGATGACAAGTTCAAAGCTCTGCGGTAAAGTTTAATCCAACTGCGTTTAATCGGTCTGTCGCCTCTCGTCCAAGCGCAAATCAATACTGATCCTACGCGTCAACGTGTCACAACACTTTTTTTGTGAAAACAAAAAAGAACTTTGCTAGTTTAAAAACTTTACAAAGAACGTGTACCGGATTCACAAATTTCTATAGAACAAAGTCTCCGCGTTTATCTGTATATTTCATTAAAACTTGAAAATTACTTGATACATTTTCATGCGGTTTTCATCCTCGTCTAACGATTTTCTTGAAGATGATTTTCGTGTATATCATAATTTATGCATGCAAACCGATACTGTTGTAAGAGCGATAATATTGAACAATATTTTTGTTTATTTGATTGTAAGTAATCGTGCTCTCAAAAACAGCGTTAATTACTTTTGTGAAATTTGAAATATAGGGTATTGAAATTTACGGAAGCGAAAAATCGTTTAAGCTAGGTCCCATTTCTGGAAAAACTCGTTTCCTTTAATTCTGCCTTTATTAAGCTAAATCAGTCCAGATTATCATCTTTGCTAAATCACCACTTACCATCAGGTGGTAAGTGGTGATTTTTCCTTAGTTAAGTAATGGCTTATAATATCAAAAAATAAGAGTTTCGAAGCAGATCTCGCAGTAACTGACAGCGACAAAACTTCATTAGGCATCCGAGTGAGGCCCGACACGCAGAACATTGAAATGGGGAGCACGTAGCGTTTGACACGAGGAGTCGATTCATCTGACTTTGTATCAAAAAGGTGTAAGTTCCGGCAAGAAGCCAAAGCACGTTCAATATTGCAGTATATTAATATCATACAAGCTGTGTACGCAATCTTATTTCTTAGAAACTTAGATATGAAACAATTTTGAAATATGCTGTATTTTAAAATAATTGATCTACATAATTTGAAAGTATATACAAAATAATTATAATTCATACTAAAAATAAATAAAATGAAAAACTTAAATTATCCTATAGTCCTACTCCCCGCGATGTCGTGCATAGAACACTGGCTGCGCTCGACACCTAAAAATCTTTCTTCGTTATGGCTTGCCGATTCTTCGAGCTACATGAATGTTTTTTTTAAATTGAAATGTTAAACGAGCTTTCAGTCTACCTGATGGTAAATTACTTCTGCAGTCCATTGTCTCCTGCATTTAGCTTCATACACAAAAAGCTACAGCGTTATCACGTCTGATGACTAATATGGAATGCCTATTATTGCACTGGCTCTCTCTGTTCTTTCAGAGCGGAATGTAGCATTACAAGCACTGCTATTTGGCGGTAGAAAAGGGTTACTCCAATATGGATTTATCTTTGTTATGAATCCTTTATCATGATACCATCCGCACCATCTGGATGACTAGCGGTCCAGCGATTTAAAATAAGTTTTCTTCCTCGCACAACTTCCTTGTGGAATCGACTACCACCAGAGATTTTTCTGGACTGATACGACTTAGAGACTTTCAAGAAAAGAGCCTAATCCTTTATAAAAGGCTGGAAATGCACCTGCAATTCCTCTGGTAATACAGTTGTTTATGGGCGGCGGTAGTCACTTACCATCAGGTGAGCCATATGCTCGTTTGCTCCCTATCCTATAAAAAATGAATTGCCAAGCTTTTTGAGCGTTCTCTTAAGGCCAGTAAAAAACCACGCAATGAAGGTTAATAATCTTCCACTCACCAGGTGTCGCTACTTGATACTCAGGTGAAGTTTTTTGTTGCAAATTGCCATTTAGTTCAAAAGTTAGCTTTAAATAAAAGCTTACGAGTTTTTAGAGCATTATATTAATACACAAAACAATGCCTCAGTGATTTGCTTTTTAATTTCTTTGCACATTTTATTTCTTTTTTATTTTTCTACTTTTATGATTGTATGTGATTCAGTTTATTTATTTTTAAATTAGTTAATATAAAATATAACCATTAGTACAGTATGAAACATGAACCTTTATATTTTTTAAACAAATTAACTCTTCTGCTATGAAATTTGCCAAATATTACAACTAAGTTTTAAATTGTCACCACTCTGGTAGGAGAAAGTGTCGTGAATGCCCTCATTGAGCTAACTTGCAAGAATTTCAAAGTAATAACTTCACAGTCCTAATGCTAGCTGTCACTGAGCTCGACGACTAAGCGCTCTTAAATTAAGTGCATCAACTCGTACAACATGACCCGCCGAATATTAAGCAGTAAACGAAATAGTTTTAGCATCGATTACAATATTACAATTGCATTAAAAGTGAGCCGTGATAGCTCAAGGGTTAAGTACTCGCTGTAATATTCACTGTATGCGAACAACCCAAGTTCGATTCCCGCCTGCACCAATGAAATTATTAATTACAATTTTAAGTGCTGATTTACCACGTGCCTGGCAGCGAAGGAAAACAACGTGAGAAAACCTGCAGGCCTGAGAAATAATAAAAAAGATATTTCAAAGATATTTGAAGTTCGCCAACACGGATTGGGGCAGCGCGGTCGACATTTACTTGTTCTAAAATCCTTTCAGAAATGAGAGGATGCCTGTGCACAGCAGTGTATGCAATACTCACAACATATTATTATGCCTTTGCTAAGCAGGATAATTTTCTTAGAATAAGATAGTTATCCAACAATAATTTGTAAAATAGGGGTAAAGATGCAACCAAAAACCAATATACATCTACATATGTATATGCTCGATTAAGAATTAAAATGCAGATTCAATGTCCCCGCTGAGGACTAAAATAAAATGCTTCGTTTCCATTAAAATGAAACTCCGTTTCTCTACTCTCACCACACTTCAATTGTTCAAATCCGGTTCAAAAGATCACATAGAAGAGTCACCAAGGACTTTGATAATTGACTTTACAATTAATATTGTAGCGGGTATCATCGGTGGGTTTCTTAGCGCGAATGAGGAACTGGCAAGTCTATGTGCTGAGCGCATCCTGCCACCCCTAGCGCCCCGCCACCATCACTGTTGCAACAGCTTTGATCTACTATTTTACACTTGTATTCTGTGGGAGCATGCTCTTTTAGTATGGCTCTATCATGTAAAATATCTTCAGGCAGTTGTGTGAATGTAAATTTATTTATTTATTTATTAGTTAAATTCACTCTTTATATCGCTGTATGGTTCCAGACAGTGTAAACTTGCTTATTTCGTAAAATATGTTATTTTTATGAAGAAATTCAAAAGGTTATAAAGGAGTATACCATAAAACCTAATGATACCGTTAGCAGAAACGCCAGCTACCTAAAGTAAATGTTAATGAAGGCAATTTGCTTCAATCTGCATAATGCGATGAGAACTACCCTCGCAGCGGGAGCCTTCTGTCTTTCTGTCGTTAGCAAAAGCAATGTTTCCCGCATCAGCACGATTGCGCGAAAAATTTCATTATTTCAAACCTAAGTGACAAATAAACAGCCCGCTTGATGGTACGTAGCTCCTGCATTTCATGGCCCCTGCAGCTAACTTCAAAACAAGAAGACTATAGATGCATTGTTTCCTCTGAGAAGTTTATATTTAGTATTATTTATTATAGGATCCGAATACCAGATGGTGAAACAAATCGAGATAAGATAGGATAGAGTGAAAATTGAGCACACAGTCCACCTGAAGTTAAGTGGTTGTCGTGGCCCATAGACATATACATCTATCCTCGATTGCAAAAAATGCAGATGCGTTGTCACCCGTGAGGACTAAGATGGAATGCCTCGTTTCCAGTAAAAGGGGTCTCCGGTTCTTTACACTCTAGCATTAAGCTACTATTTCGCGCTGGTATTCTGTGAGAGCGTGGTCCTTCCCCGGTCGAGCCAACCCATTCGTGCTACAACTATACTACTAATATAACTGCAGCATGGCTCTACCACGTATGTTTTACTTTTGCGAGGATTTGTGGTCTTTTAAATCCGATGCAATGGTGGGGATGATGATGACGAACATGTTCTCCGACTGCAGACCACAGTTTAACGTTAGTTATATCTTTTTTTTTACACGAGTTTTTAACGATCTTTTTGTCTTTCCGAAGTAGGAGAGAACATATTTATAGTCAAGCTTGTGTGTAGCTATTCTTGTCAAGATGTTTGACTTTGGCCGGTTTCGTTCAGTTACTGTGACGTAGGCGTGGAAACCGAAGCTATCTTGCTTTACGTGCTAGAGCTCGGCGACCAGATGTTTACTGTCACAGATCTCTTGTGTTCTCTAAAATAACGATTTTCTCACGGTAGCTAACTGTGATGAGTAGTGGTGAAATTCATCATTATTTTAATATCTTTTACTATGGATCTTTTTCCTTCACATAGTGTTAATAATAGTATTATCAGGATTTGGGATGACTAAAACATCTAGGAAAGCTAAAGAATTATTTGCCTCTAACTCTACAGTAAATTATTAGTTTTATTCAATGTCAAGTATGTTGATAATAAACCATTATCTTTTACGGAGAATTTTTTTACAGAGAAAAACCAAATTACTAATTTTTGGCTTTGGACCAAACCAGTGACTAAGGAACCAACTAACTAAGTCCGACGAGGCAATCGTATTAACCACATATCCTAGGATAGCACACCGCAGCGTGGCTCTCGTGGCAGAGTCGTGAGTGCTATTCAGTCAGTGTTATTCAAAAAGTAGCTAAACCAACATAGCATACGTTTCTTGTATGTATTTTACGCGTAATTTCCTTAAGTTTAATATAAACACTAAGTGGTACTGAAGACTATGAGACAATTTCTGCTTCAGATCATATTCATTTTGTAGCATTTAACCGCTATTGTATGCCTCCATATGTATTGCAATGTGTTTGTTAAAAGTAATCTAGAGTATGTCATCTTAATTTAGAATCCCTGTTATAGATGTCGCATCAAACATCTTTACATGTTAATCAAAATTTTAATTAGTTTTTCGCTTTTGAATATTTAAAGAGTCTATACCGTACAGAATATATTTAAAGTTTATAAAATTTTAGGCACTGAACTAAAGACAATCAAGAGCAGCTTAAAAAACTGTTTGGCTTATTATTTTTGTATAAATTAATACTAACACGGCGTTATCATATTTTAATTTGTAATGAGAGTCCATTATAATCCCTTGACAATCGCGGATTTCTGCTATAGGAAAATATGACTGACATTTAAACAACATTTTTTCGCAAGAAAGGGCAATTAATAACATAAATATAAAAAATTCCTTAAAGAAAAGTTTAAATTCACTTTAGTCCCGCAACATATTCATAAAAGATATAACATTAAAATAAAAACGGTTTTTATAAGAACAGAAATATTCATCCCCTAAAAACTAGAAACCTCAGATTATGGCAAAAGTTAATCTTTAACAACCTAACCTAACACTAAAAGATTACTAATGTAAATGTCCCATTAACATGAAATCAGGGCTTAAATCATTTTAAACACTACAATATTGTATTGGTTACGTGGTAGAACCACGCTGCAGCTATATATGGCTGTAGCATTGGGTCGGCTCGACCAGGAAAGCACTATGAACCGGAGATCTTTTTTACTGCAAACGTGGTATCGTAGTCTACTCGGGTAAGAACACATCTGCATTTTGATTCTTAATTTTATCCTTAATTGAGGATGAATGTAGATGTCTATGGGCCGCAGTATCCACATACCATCAGGTGTAGTCCTTTTTTTAAATTAAATTTTTAGCCTTTTAAGAGGATGAAGTTTCATTGAAAAAATAATTGATAATTAGAGAATATAGCGCATAATAACACATACAAAAAGAAAAACAGAGGAATTGTAAGCCTCATCATTTTAAGTCGGCTAAAATTTTATCTGAGCTACGAACAAACACAAGCATTATTAAACTAAGTTTGTATGAAAAGGGTGATTATAATGTTAAGAAATTTATGGACAATAAAACCCCTGGGAATGAGGTTATTGCTAATGTGTTGTTGAATATATAACAAACATGATTGAAAGCTGTTATCTATACATAAACCACAGATATTCATAAAAATTGAAAAATAAAAAAAGTATTAAAATGTGCAAACAATTAAAGAACAAACCACAGAGGCATTGTTTTGTGTATTAATATAATACTCTAGTAACTGGTAAATTTTTATTAAAAACTAAATAACCAATAAAATGACATTGTGTAACAAAAAACTTCGAGTCAATGTCAACTAGTGACATCTGGCGAGCGTAAGATTATTTGCCCTCATTACGTTGGTTTCGGCAGGGATCGAACTTTCTTCTTTGCCTATGCTGCAGGCACTGATTTAAAAGTTCTGGTATGTTTTATATTATAATGTATCAATCGCGTCGAAATTTTTCTTTTATTTTTAATCAGCCATCTTTTTTTTAAATTTATACCTATAATAAAGATATTGACTACCTGTATATATACATTGTATATTATATTATTAGTAACAAAAATCATTAAAGGCCCTGAAAATAGTTGTAAAAAGCTAGTGAGTTTCTTTATAACCTCACTAGCTTTTTACCCGCGGCTTTGATCGCGGGGCTTTAATTTAGAAACATCGATAATACTATTTCGTACTATAAATAGCTGTTTGTACTATATTTAGCTGGAGTGCATAATACCGCCACGGCTCCATCACTGGGGGTTGAACTCCGCTACCTTTTGGTACGGGTATTACCCGAGTGAGTTTCCAACGATCAGGAAATTTTGCAGCCTTAATACAAACATTGAAGCCCCACCGAAGACTTAGGCGGTAAACGTGCGGTAAACGTGCAAGTGCCCGCAGCACGTCAGTGGGACGTAAGCACGCAAGGTGTGCCCACGCGCCAGGCACCGCACCCGTCACCGCACCTGCGCTTGCTACCGTCAAGCTCAGCTTGGGAGGCTTCGGATTGTAAACCAACTGGAAGAACCGAGCAAACTCATTGACACATTCTTGTTCTGATAGTATCCGTCCGTCATTGATTAACCTCCGATGATTCGAATCGCCTTTCCTAGATCTTATGTACCCCCAAAACGCTCGCTGATCCTTTACTAATCCTTGCACGCGGTCGCGGTACTGGTCATGTGCTCGTGCAGTCTCGGCTTTAACTCTTGCGCTACATTGAGAGAACTCCTCATAATCATTGCGCGCTTTACTAGATTTATATTTTTATGTTATTTATGTTTCAGCTTTATATCAGTTATTTATATATTTCATTTTTATTCAGTTAATTTTAGTTTATGATGTAGATGAGGAGGTATTTTATCCTGCGTACGTAACACCTACAATTTTGCAACGAAAGCGACTTGCAAGAGTGGATCCAAAGTGTGGAGTGTGTCAGAGACGTTCGCGATACTCTAAAGTTTGGAGGGGCTCAGAGTTTTATCGCAATACCTTATGACGCAAAAATTATCAATTCTTCTTCTATACTTCATCATTAGCACATAAAAGTATACTGCAAGACATAGACCTCTCCCACTTCAGGAGTGATTTATTATAATTTTCACGGTTTGCGAATAAATTGACATTGATAATACATCTCGCATCTTTGACGTTGCTGAACAGTGTGGGTACAGCTAGCCAGTCTGGGTACGAATTACCAGTCTGGGTATTTTTGGTAGTCACGCTCTGACGTAACCAATTTGTTTATAGTGCCGTATATCGAAAGCCGTTACATTTTTCTGGCGTTTCCCATAGTCGCCTCTTACTACACCTCCAGGAACTGTGATGGTGCACGCAGAGGAGTGATTGATTTATTAACGCTGCTACTATGTAGCAAACGAACTTTCGTTCCCTCCTTATTTTTTAATAATTTGAGTAATTGTTAACCCATTTTTAGTTTCTTTATTATATTATGTTAGTGCATATCTACGTTGCTTAGTCTCATTTAAATATAATATTGAACGGACACGACATCCTTCGTGTTGAAATCTTCTATGCACTTAATTGGTTTAGTGATAAAATTACTCCGTATACTAAAATTATCAATACTGTTATTGTTTGAGTTGAAACAGTGATGTTGTTTACAAAATATAGTTATAGTTTATACGTGGTAGAGCCATGCTGCAGTTATAGTAGTAGTATAGTTGTAGCACGAATGGGTTGGCTCGATCGGGGAAGGACCACGCTCTCACAGAATACCAGCGTAAAATAGTTGCTTAATGCTGCTGTATTTCGTATGGTGTGTGTAGAGAACCGGAGACCCTTTTTACTGGAAACGAGGCATTCCATCTTAGTCCTCACGGGTGACAACGCATCTGCATTTTGATTCGTAATCGAGGATAGATGTAGATGTCTATGGACCACAGCAACCACTTACCATCAGGTGGACTGTGTGCTCGTTTGTCACCCTATCCTATAAAAAAAAATTATCAATAGTCCCAAGAAATAAAACTTCAAAAAAATTAGAAAATCTACGCGAACGAAGTCGCGGGCACAGCTAGTTTTTAAATAAAGTCCCGGTGGGTTTGTTGCTGATACTTTTCGGACAAAGGTTTTTGTCAGAACCAGTGATAATTAGAAAATAGAGTGACTCTCAATAAGTATTATTTATAATCTATATTGAATAAAAGAGTTTCTGTTTCTGTGTCACAGAATTAGCATAGGCATACATTAGTAGGATTTTGTAAAAAAAAACTGACAATGTTCAATTTTTGTCAATCAACAAATTTTAAAATTATATTAAACCCCCCTCCCATGTGGCCTAAAGTCAGAAAGTTGTCACCCGCGTGGCTTGGAAAGCACGTAATGTGGTTGGTCCTGCACTTGAACTCTTTCTGGTTGTGTCGGCCGCCCCATCAGATTATAAAAAATAAAGAGAGAATCACGGGAATAAAGTACTTGTGCTTGCGCATACACTCGAACACTATAACCCGGTCCTATGTGGACTTGCCGCCGTGAGTGAAACTTAGTTATTAGACCTCGAATATGCAAAATATTTAGCTTGTACTTCTTGCACCAGGCTAATCCAATGAAATTGATTCGAATTATGTCAACTTATGCAATTATTAAATAATTCAGTTAACTCTTCCATGACTGTAATATACATTACCTCATGGTAAGTGGATACTGTGGCTCATGGACATCTATCCTCAATTAATAATCAAAATGACATGCCATTTCACGTGGTAAAGCCTTGCTGCAGCTATATTATGGATGTATCACGAATAAGTCAGCTCGACCGGCGAAGGACCACGCCGGACACACTTCTCTCGCCTCCTTTATATCCCCACACCTACGCATAAATGCTCAGCGACTATGAGTAGATATTTTTAATTTGACCTACCTTCATTATTTTTTATAGAACAAGAATGAAAAAAGAACACACAAATCAACTGACGGCAAGTGGATGCTGTGGCCCATAGACATCCGTAGTCTACAACAATCCTCGGTTGTTTTGCCTAAGGACTAAGATGGAATACCTCGTATGAAGTAAAAAGGTTCTCCGATTCTTTGCATCACCATACGAAACGCAGCAGCATTGAGCTGCTTATATACGCTGGTATTCTGTGAGAGCGTGGTCCATCCCCGATCGGGCCGACCCTTTCGTGTTACTATCATAATATAGCTTTAGCGTGGCCTCACCACATTCTTTTTTATTCATTACAAAGCAGTGCTTCACCACAATCCCACCCGGTGGTAAGTGGTGTTGCAGCTTTAGACGGTAAATAGCACTGCCTTAGCGTAACAAAAGCCTATTCACTCTTGCCTTGAAGATGCCCTGATTGTATTCCGTAGGAAAGATAGACGCTGGCAAATTATTCCACTCCTTTGCTGTAAGGATTAAAAATGTCGAAGTAAACTGTTTGGCTCCATTGCGAATATCGACAGCAAAAGTGTGAAGACCCGCCAACCGCCTGGTCGTCCGATGGTGGAAAGGAGAAGGAGGAATTAAAGCGTGCAATTCCTGCGCATACTCTCCGAAACGCATCCTATATAATACCGAGAGTCTGGCTACTCTGTGCCTGTGCTTGAGGCTGACAAGGTTGGTTTCAACCAGATCAAGGTTACCAATGAGCGTTTTAGCACGTCTCTGTACTGAGTCCAATGCTGCCGGGTGGCATTTTGCAGCACCAGGCAATAAAAAAAGATATTTTTTTTTTATTAAAGAAATATTAGTAATCCTATTAATTAACATTACTAATATTCCCTTTAACCACTCCTGGTAAGCTGAAAATGCTTGTGTTAGGAGTGGTTCACGACAGTAGTCGAATGGTGGATTCGAACCCGCGACCTTTTAAGTTCGCGGTCTGCGCCATGCCACTAGGCTACTGTCGCTTCTAATATTGATATGTAATATGTATTTATTTTTATTGTGCTGATATGTCTTAAAATAAATAAGTATCAAGCACCGCAATAAAAGTAAATGCGATTTTAATAACCCCATTAAGAGAACAAAGGATTATACAACGTTACGTGAAGGGCTTACTAAAACGCTTTCTTTTAAAGCAAATACAGAAACAATTGGATTCGCTGCGCTAATATCCACTTTTATTTGGAGTCCTTGAATTTTGCGAACATTACCCATTAAGAGAGAGTGCCTCGTTTTTCGAACACGAAGTTGAAGTATGTGTGTATTGGAAGAGATAAAGACATCATTATCATCATCATTTAGGCTGTAATAATGTTCGCGGCTCAACCAAATGGTAACGTGACAAAGGGGAACAATAAAATGGTGACGTATCCGTTATATAATTGCATATTATGAACTTCGTTATCTATGGGATGTAGATTTGTATTAGTTTGAAGAAAACTAAAATTAATTTAATAATAATTCATCACAACCCAGGACTGAACCGAGCCTTCCCTTAGATTGCCTCATTACATTAGAAAACTCAATTTTTATAATAAGACGCCGCTGCCTTGTTTTCCTCGCCTACTATGAGATCCACGGAACGATATGGGCTGGCGGATATTCTTAAACCGCTAATTCACGGTAAGAATACACAAGGTAGAGTAATATCACGGCATATAAAGTTGTGACTGAGTAAGAAGAGCATTACCCATTTCATCTCATGAGTGTAGTAAGAGGCAACAAAGAGAAACAAAGCAGAAGATGTGTAGCAGCGTCTTCCTAATGACATCTGGGAAATAAAAAATCTTTAGTTTCTAACCTGATGCCGAGTGTGGCAACTATGGCCACATATAAACAGATCTCACTGTGAGGCAACCTGTGGGGGTGAAATATGTTCAACAATAGTCCTTTAAAAAAAAAACTAGCACTGCTATTAACATAACCGATAATCCCAACGTTCCTAACAATCTCATCAATCAAATCTTACGACAAACTGATGTCGAAACTGATGTCGTAACGTTCCTAGCACAAGTTTTTTAAGCTTGTGTTAGGAATCTTACAACAAACTGATGTCGAAGCTGATGTCGTAACGTTCCTAATACAAGCATAAAAAGCTTGTGTTAGGAACGTTACGACACTAGTGAAATGGTGGATTCGAACCCACTACCTCTTGAGTTCTCGATTCCCTTGTCATTAGGCCATCTGTCGCTTTAAACTTGATAGGTTGTAATGATGATGATGATGATTTAGTTTCAAGGATGTCCTTAAGAGGGGAAAAGTAGTTAAAAAAATCTTACGGATTCCATTAGATTGAGGTAAACACCATTGTTTATGCTAACATAAACATACTCAGACGAGCAACGAGCGGATTCGACAAAATGTAACCAATTCCAGCCGCTAAGACGAGCTTAGTAATAGCGTAATTAGTCCGAATAATTCCACAGAGCACTGCTTCTGTGTTTGAAGTGTTCGTGTGCTACACTACTTTACTCTATGGAAGAGTATTAGCTTTATAATCTCGTTTTTTCACTCCATTATTTGTAAAAAAAAAACAGATTATACATGAAACATAAAAAGCAAAGTACATACGAATTGACGACTTAATAGGGTAAACTTCAAAGCAGACAGGCTTCCTGTAACTTCCTCCTTCGGATTGTACGGCAACCTCGATGAATAATGCAAAGCTGATTTTATTGGCAGAGAACCATCAATATGATAATAACGAAGTAACTTTAACGGCGGTCCACGAGCTTTGGTTATAAAGTACAACGTTTTTAATAAAGATATCAAGGCTACGGACGAATATTATAAGCTTTTTTTACGTGGAAGAGACGCACTGCAGCGTATTTCAACTGCAGCAATAATGGGTCGACTTGATCGGGAAAAACAACTCCAAGCACACTTTCACAGAATAAAAAAGTAAATTAAAGTAACAGCTTATATAGGTCCTATACCTGGGCACATTACTGAAAGGCTTTTAGGGTAAGGAAATGTCAACCAATGCGTGTTCCCGGACTTAACCGAAGGTATTCCTCAGTGTGGCTAAAGGTATTCCTCGTTCATCAGGATTCCGAATTACTAACACATCTAGAAACGCTGAAGAATGTTTTGCCTCTATCTCCGTTACGAACAGAATTTTAGGATTTATGGACTTAAGATCATCTTAGTTACACACAGTTAACCTGATGATAAGTGGATGTGTCCTGTGGCCTATAGAAAACTACACTATCCTCAATTAAGAATCAAAATTAAAGAATTTCTCACGATGTTTTATTTCACCTCGGAGCGCGTAGTAATATAACAATTAAAAATGAAATTAACAATTTGATTGGTGGCGGCAGGAATCGAAATTGGCTTATCGGCTCGCGTACTGTTAAATTTACAACGAGCGCTTAGCCCTTGAACTACCAAGGCTTTCACTGAGTACCAATATCATCACAATGCTGTATTTTATTTAAACGTGAAGGGAATCATTTTTTACTGGAAATGGTCATTACAGTTCCATAGGATCACAAAGCGTTTACATTTTAATTATTGTAATCGGGGATAAGTTTAGGGGCCACAGAATTTTTTGACTATCAGGTAAAGTGAAAACTCGGTATGAGCCTTATTTAAAAAAAAGTATTTTGCAAGTACAAACCAGTTTCAATCCTATATTAAAAAAAATAACTAAGTAAAGAGTGTGGCAAGCATCAGTATGCTTATGAAACCGTAATGTTACTTGTTTTTATGAATATATATTTAACTCTGTTTCCTGTTCCCTTTGGAGCTCTTCCTTTGGTAATTTAAAATGAATGTGATGTTTAACGAAGTGTTTTGCATTGTAAATGCCACGGAGGCTGTCTGAGTTAGGCAGTTGTAAAAAATTGAATTATTTATAAAATGCGGTGTCGTAATGAGGTAAGGTCGACAATTGTGAGTTTTATCCGGTTTGAATACAACTATTTTTACGGATTTTGTCGCGTTTTTTAATTCCCAACGTTTTAAATGCTTTCCAGCAGCAATGATTACAAAGGGACTGGGATAATTGAAGTCCCGATGTTGAAGTTAATCTGGAGTACCTTCACCTTTTTTATTACTTTTGAAGGAGCTTACTGTTCCTCCGGTTTGCAATGGTAAACTACGAAGCATACTCATAGAAACTTTTTTTCTATTCTTTCCACTGGGAAGTTATTCGTGTGGACCTTTCGGTCATACCTAAACCACTTTTATTTCAACTCTCCGCTCCCACTCTCTGATAGTACAATTTTCTCCTAATCTTAGGAGTGTCTGAAAGAGATCGCTTTTTAGCGATAAGACTGCCTTATTGTAAATATCTTTTACATATTTTTGTACATATTTTTTACCCTCTGTAATCTGTTTTTATATCATGTTTCTGGTGTGCAATGAAGTGTATATAATAATATCAAAGATGTACAATTGCTTTCATACAAATAAATACGTAAAAAGTTACTATCTATATACTTTCCACTCCTGGGCACAGGCCTCCAGCTCATTTCTGAGAGGGTTTTAAGGCAAGGAATTGTCTGCCAAGCTGCCCCAATGCATGTTGACGACCTTCACATGTCTTAAAATATATGTTTTCTTATTTCTCAGACATGCGAGTTTCCTCACGATGTTTTCCTGCACCGCCGAGCAAGTGGTATTTCAGCACTTAAAATTTCAATTAACAATTTTATTCGTGATGGTGGGGATCGAACCCGGTTCACTCGCGTACTGTGAAATTTACAGTGAGCGCTAACTATTTGAGCTACCACCAGGTCAAATATTGACATTAATCCAGACCCACTAAGTGAATAGAAATGATAATAACATTCTAGTTTTTTCACAGACTTTTCTGCATGCTGTTAAAACACCGTCTACGTTCCAATAAACTATACAATAGCATCATGTGGATGTTAAAAAGGCGATAGAAGGATATGCTAAAAAAGATGGGCAGAATAATTTTCCTAATATCAACCTAAAAACACTGCGGTTGCCCTCTAAGACTATCTATGAACATTAGGATACATTCATGACGTCAATTATTAATAACATGAATAAGTTCTTAATTGACGTCTTGATCAACGCGTTATAAATAATAAAACGTAAGTGATATTAAAACTTCTCATAACCCAACTAGATATCACTTACAAAAATCAATCAAATTCACGAGTTTTTAATCATATAAACCCGGTAAATATTAGGTAAACAATTGTCGAATAGGACATTTGTTAAGGATAGGCCTATAGGACTTTTAACAATTGATAATCTTACATTCTCCAATTCGATTTGGGTTCGAAGTCAGGTCGAAGTGTGCAGTTAAAATTTTTTGAACTAATTCTAGAGTGCTTTTTAATTTTATTTTCACGTGGTGGATCCCGCTAACTAAAAAATGTCTGTTAATAACTATAAAATAAATGGTGAAAAGCTCATACAATAACGCCGAACCAAAATTTCACATTATGCGCGTGAGAGTATTAGCCTTTGACTTATCAACCCTTTTAAGTAACTGTACACTTACGTCACATTCTTGAAAAGGTGAAAAGTGAACTTAAAAAATACATATAAAATATTCGAACCTCTTTTATCAATATATTGTAATGATATAATTATTTTTGCCCTCAGGCTTTCTTCCTCTTCTCTTCGCGGAGCGCAGCAGCTCGCAACGCTCCCCTCCTCTCGAAGATGACGCTGCAGAACTCTTTCGCGATGCTCCTCTCTATCCTCCCCTACGTAATGACATATCCTCACAAGAAAATTCCGACCTCACAGAACAAACCCACCTTACATACGATACGGAGACCAGTATCGAAGAAAATAACCTCCTGGTTACTCCAGAGGAGTCTAATTTAGAACTACAACATGATGAATTAGAAAATATTGACGGAACCAATAACTTGGAAAATAGTTTCGAGAATAGTGAAAACTCTGTTCATATAGATACTGAAGAACTATTGTTTCACGATGATTCTAAAGAAGACGAAAACTCCTTAAAATCTTCGTTTTTAAACTATCACGATGTGTCTAGCGATGTTTTTGAGGCATCTAGAGATACTGACGAAAATTCAGAAAACATAAGCTTTTTTACCCCTATCATTTCAAAAAAGGCAAATAGTAACGTATATAGAAATATTAGAGAAACAAAAGCATATATAAATAATTTTACAAAAGAACATGAAACGTCTGAAAATCAAAATAGCATACCAAAATTTTTTATTTTGACTGATAAGCCTAAAAAAGACGTAGAAAGTAGTATATTGGTAGCAGCTGAAAGTTCGGACGTAAATTCAGAAAATACTATTTTAATGACATCCGACAAAAATAAAGAAGGCGAGGCTGGAATATTATTAACACCAGATAATAATAAAACAATTAAAGATTCTATTTCGAAATCAGATGAAGTTACTGTCGAGGATGAAGATGTATCTTTAGTGACAACACAAGTATCTGAGAAAATTGCTGAATCAAATCAAAATAACAACGACAGAGTAAAAGCGATTAATGGGGATTCAGAAACAAGTCAAGAAAGAGTAAAACGTAGTCAGGACAGGGATACATCACCAAAGGTAAGATTGTTTTTTGTAAGCTTACCGTACGAGAATTTATCAAATTCATTTTGTCTCTGAGTCGTAAGCGTCGCTTAATAGAAATACTAGAAAGATATTATAGCTTCAGGCAACGATGGCGACACAATCAGTGACAGGGTAGAGTTTCAACTGTTATAAATCAGTGCTTGTATATTCTATCCCACCTGATGGTAAGTAGTGATACAGCTGAAGATGGTGAAACCCACCGACTTAACTAAACAAAAACCTATTCATTCTTGCCTTAAAGCCACCCACGTTCAGAGGCAAAAAGACGCTGGCAAATGTTCAGTGAGCTATTGTACGTATTATAAACGATTTTAACGAAGAAAATCGTTTTATTCGAATGCGTATTATGTCGATATCAATGAAGTGGAGGCCATCAAAGTGTCTTGCACTCCAACGATGGAATGAAGAGGGAGGAATTCAGTTTTGCAATTTTTGCACACATTCTTCGAAATATGTCACATGAAACACCTAAAGGTCGGTTACTTTACGCCTGTACTCAAGAGTACTAAGATTAGTTCTAATCTGTTTAGTGTCACTAATAAGCCTCTTAGAACGACTTTTTATTAAGTCCAAGCAAATTGAATGAGAGGACTTGAGCTTTATATAGTGTAAACAACTGCCCCGTGTTAAGTTTTACAGCACCTTTGCAAGGACACCTTACTTCCTTGCAGTTATGGCCCTGGACTCCATGAACTGCTCAAAGTTCAGATTCGAGAAAAACCACAACCCCAATTAACCGAAATTGGTCTTTGAATTCAAATAAAATTTTGAAAAGAAAGACCTAAGGTAAGCCGACTTCTTTTGCAGTGTAGAGATAATCTTGTGGTTTGAAGGTGCTTAATCTCAACAAATCCTCCGTCCTTCTAATCAGATTTGGGCATAAGTTGTACGATGAAAGCTTACCCATAAGGCTAGTGTACCAGAACCTGTCAAAGTCTTTCAAGATGTCAAGGGAAACAGCAACCACTTACCTACGCATCTGTAGAGCCCTAGCGTACCTAGAGCCCCACGCCACATGTGTGAAGCATACACATGAAGGTCCGTTGTCAACCGATTACGACAGGACCAAAACTGTCGGTCACTCAGAAGGTTGTTTTGCTCAAAATATGCCTTAACGTGGGTGTTCAATATGGACGCCTTAATGAACGCCCAATAATGATGCAATAGAGATTGGCCGACATTTGGTAGGGTTGGTACAACTGCCTTTATTTTAGAAGAGTGCATTTGCCAGCTTCCAGAGCTTGGGTAAAACAACTCGAGTGCAAAAGCCTTTAGGACTACATACGTACAGAAGATGCGGAGACTTATCACTTGCGTGTATCACAGACGACTTCCCGTCGAGTT
The DNA here is from genome assembly GCA_036936625.1 of Parnassius smintheus behrii. Lineage (NCBI taxonomy): Eukaryota > Metazoa > Arthropoda > Insecta > Lepidoptera > Papilionidae > Parnassius > Parnassius smintheus. The sequence continues at coordinate 38,234,770 of JAUPFT010000031.1, read as the reverse complement.
AAAACTGGCGACACAATCCTCAACATCCGCGGTGCCGTCCGCGATGCAATCGGAGACGCTGGAGCCGCGCCGGGACCGCGTCCTTCCACTCGCCTCGACGCGTTTGTCATCCGACCGGAGCCTGCACCTCGCATGCCCATGAGTGATGAGCCCCACCCCGACACAGATGAACCGGCGCCGAAGCCCGTTACATCTCCACAGGTCAGTTTGTTTCTGATTACGAAGCGGCGGGTTCTGAATTCGAATCACCGCTTTGGTCAAATATTAACGAAGTTTATTAAAGCAGTAGAACAGAATATAAGATTGTATACAGTAGGTTACCCAAAGTGGTTAAAATATCAGCTAGAGTCTAATATTTGTCTCATCATCATTACAATCCATCACGAGTCTAATACTGACTCTAAACAAGAATAGCCACATACACAGACCTGAGCAACTTGCATCCATCGATTTCCTGCGTTTTTTACTTGGTCTATTTTTCTAATACCAAAAATCTTTATTGTAAATTCTCTGATATTGAATTCTAGCCTTTTTTCCATGGGGAAATGCCTACGCATACCCGCTTCGCTGGGGCAAGTACGGGTTATATCGGACTCGTTCTGACTTAATCTCCATAGTGTTCTTCTTTCGACGCATACTGGCAGGGCCACATAAATTATTTTGCACTCATCCGTGGCTGCACCAGCGCTACCCGCCCCATGGAAGCCCCTCCTCGCGGGAGGATTACTCTTTACCTTTTGCTTTTCATCGCATCGTAGCCTACTCAGTTAGGCTTCTGTTTTCACACGTACATATTTGGCACTGCAGTGCATCTCGCGTAATTAACATTTTCCATCTGTGCTTGAAAAGTTTAAAAGACGACGTTGAGAGCGATAGCTATTTGAGCTATTTGAAGCCAAAATCTGTTATTATATCAATCTCATTAAAACCAACATTATTAGCGGATGAACAAACAACAGATGGCCTTTTAACCGGGATTTGAACAGGATCTCTATGTGGGTCTTGTCAGTCTCATCGTAGTCAATACTTTACCATCTATTACTCTTTTGATCTTTAACTTGAAATGTGTAACAATTTTTTTTAATTTCTAAGCAGAAGCAAGAGCGAGAATTACTCGTGGCTGCGCATTCCTACGTTCGCATTCCTTGTGACCTTGTTAACGTCACCAATTTGCGATGGTACAAAGATAATGAGGTAAGTGCTCTTAGTGTAAGTGGATATTTATATCGGTGAAGTAAATTCCCAAGTGTAACGCTGTTTAACCGAAGCTGGTTTTTATCACCACACACAGAACGTGTGCTGGTACGAGTATATAAGTTTGTTGTGAATATATTCGACCAAAAGGAGAAACTCCGTCTCCATAAAAACTGTTAGATATCTTGCGCGCTTAGTCTTTAGATCTTCTAACCGGCGTATTTTATTTGCAATAACCAGTCCGTACTGGTTTACATAATGATTTCTTATATTTACGCGAACACTACACATTGAAATAATACTAGTTTATACGGAATTTATCGCGTATGTTTAACTTTGTAAATACCTCAGGGGACATACAAGAGCACACATAAAGGATTCCTACCATTATGTCAGCGAGATTAAATACCTACGTCTGGCAGACAATGAAACTATGGTCAGTTTTGATGTGCATTCATTGTTACATGCTTACCTGTTGAAGACTGCATCTCAATTGTAACTAGAAGGCTGGAAGAAAACAATATGCCCGTAGAATATGCAGTATTACTCAGAAACTGCCTTACATCTGGCTACCTGGTGTGGAAGGAGGAGTTCTACAAGCAAGTAGATGGTGTGGCAATGGGCTTACCTGTATCTCCCATTGTCGCCGACATATTCATGGAAGACTTTGAGGAGAAAGCCCTGCTTACTTTTCCCATAAATCCAAGGTTCTACAAGCGGTACGTAGACGACACTTTCACAATTCTACCTTTAGATAAAGTAACTGCATTTTTAGACCATCTTAACTCTATAAATTCTAAAATACAGTTCGCTATGGAGTTAGAGGCAAACAATTCCTTAGCTATTCTAGATGTGTTAGTAATTCAGAATTCTGATAACACCTTGAGCCATATTGTGTATAGAAAAAAGACCATACAGATAGATATTTAAACGGTGATTCTCACCACCATCCTTCACAGTTAGTTACCGTGGATAAATCTTTGTTTTAGAGAGCACGAGGGATCTGTGACAGTAAACACCTGGCTGCCAAGCGCCAACACGTCAAGCAAGTTTTGCATGACAACAAGCTTCGGGTCCCGCGCCTACGTCACAGAGAACGAGTGAAGCCGGCCACAGTATAGCGTGTACCTGCTGTACTGCCATATGTTAAAGGAGTCACTGACAAGATTGGCTACATCTTGAAGCGCGCTTCCTTCAAAACATACTTCAAGCAACCGAAGAAGATTGGTCAGTTTTTACCATCAGTCAAGTGTAACCTCCCTCTGCAAGATGCATGAGTGTACAAGCTTGATTGTGAATGTGGTCTCTCCTACATAGGACAAACTAAAAGATCAATTAAAACCCGCGTTAAAGAACATATAAATGATGTGAAGAATCGACGCTCCGGGAAGTCTGTATTCTGTGAATACGTACAGGATCGCCCCCGTCACTACATCAGATTTGATAGACCACAAATCCTCGCTAAAGAACACCGATTCCTTCCAAGGATGATTCGCGAGGCTATTGAAATCAAAAAACATCCCAAATTCAATGGAGAAGATGGCTGGGTGCTACCATCTGCTTGGGATCCTATAATAAATAAAATTAAATCCCAACCCAAGCATACAACTGCAAGACTTCATGATACAATAAGTTCATACTGTGTAGATCGGAACAAAAGTTAAATTTTAATCTATGGTAACCGCGGTTAACTATGACATCTGGACGTTGAACATCTCAGTCCTTTCCGTGACCATGGGTGCTGTAAAGCTCTCGAAACGTCGAGTATTTAAAAAGTTAAATATACACGATAAATTCCGTAAAAACTAGTATTATTTCAATGTGTAGTGTTCGCGTAAATATAAGAAATCATTAAACAACTTAACGCCTTTAATTATCGCCGATGCTCACTTCCATACGATGCACGGTGGTGCCAATTGACATTATGTTATCTTCATCCTAAATATTGGATCCTGAAAGTGAAAGGATTGGTTAAGAATCATATACATAAATGTTTGACCTGTGCCAAACAAGAAGCTTCAGTTAGAACACAAGTGATGGGTGACTTACCTAAGGAAAGAGTGACAACAGCTCAAGCATTTCTAAATAGTGGAGTCGACCTTTGTGGACCTTTTCAAATGTTGAATAATAAAGGCAGAGGAGCCAAAACAAGAAAGGCATATATTGCTCTTTTTATATGCAAGTCATCCAGGGCCATCCACTTTGAATTGGTTGGAGACTTGACATCCGAAGCCTTTGTTGGTACCTTTGGAAGATTCGTGGCGAGGAGAGGCAAATGTGCTCATATGTGGAACGACCAAGGTCGTAATTTCATCGGTGCTGATAGAGAGCTACAAGCAGCTTGGCGAGAAGCTGATTTGACCTTTGAAGGGAACATAGCTGAGACCTTGGCGTTAGACGACACGCCGTGGCAGTTTATCCCGCCTTACAGCCCAAATTTCGGAGGGTTATGGGAAACTGGCCTTAGATCCGTTAAGTACCATTTAAAACGTGTCCTATCTGCAAACCTTACCTTCGAGGAAATGACCACCGTTTTGTGCCAAATCGAGGCTTGCCTAAATTCCCGACCGTTGGTTCCAATAGACACGGATGATCCTGAAATTATAGAGTCATTAACACGTGGGCATTTTTTAATTGGTCAAGCCCCGATTATAATCCCTTCAGTCGATCTGAAAGACACTCGAATTTCAAACTTAACACGATGGCAGCACCTTCAAAAACTTCTGGGAGATTTCTGGAATACCCGACAAGACTACAACAACGCCCGAAGTGGCAGAGACAGCAGCGCGAGTTTGAACTGGGAGATATAGTTTTAGTTAAGAGTGAAGGTCTGCCACCTGGTAAATGGTGTCTGGGACGTATCGTGGATAAACATCCGGGAAGTGACGGTCACACCAGAGTGTATAGTGTTAAGATTGGTTGTAATATTGTGAAACGTAGTATTACAAAATTATGTGCTTTGCCAATAGACACTAAATCTTAATACTAAACTAAATTTTAAAGCATTCTTGTGAGCATAACAGTTTGTTAATTTTGATTCTGTTTATTACCATATTTTAATTATGTAGATTGTTGATTGTTAATTATAATATTGTTTAGCTTGTATTACTTAGTTAATTTGAATTATTTAGAAAGAACTAAATGTTCTTTGGTGGGGCGCATGTTCGTTTTCCTACAATATATGTACATACGCAAACTTGTTATTTGTAATCAGTCGCAATTAGAGATTCGAAGAGTAAAGACACTGTGGTTTTCATTTACACGTGATACAAATAGAAGTGAACCTTAACTACAGCAACTACTATTACTCAACTTTATTTTAGAAAAATGCAGTATATCGATGAGTTTCATCAATATCGATTTATTTAAATTGATCATATTTTGGCTGCGTTCTGAGATTTGCGATTCCCACTTTCAGCGCACTGACGATAACATCCTATTCCAATGTCAAAATTGCAATCGCCCTGTGACTTCAACTCTTAATAATGGATTTTGTGTAGGAATAAACACAATTTCACTAACATCACGTAGAAGGATAGACTATGAAATCACAAATTGCATTAATAATTGCATCAATTAATGTTATTTTGTTCGCACAAACACAACAATTTTTTTACAAACAGAACATAAGAATCTGTTGTTTGAAGTTAGTATGAGATTTGACTCATACACTCACAGTGATTTAATTGGGATGGGGGGTCACCGTGAGCGTAGCCATGACTTCATTTTAACTGTCATAGGACTAGTGTCATCGCGCTCACACTGATTCGGAACGTTTTTCAGCGCAATTAAATCGATTATGGCGTGTCTCTTGAAAGTCTTACGAATCACAAGTTACCGCTCTATCGATGTAATGAGAGCGTTTATGAAGATAGTGATGTATAGTATAAAAATAAGTGCTTTAAACATTTACAGAGCCTGTTTCGTATAAGATAACGAACATCCACATATTTATTGCACTTGGCCATTGTCAATCAATTAAAATATGCAATGATTTTTTGGTGTATATTTGATTCCTGTAACGGTGGGCCCAAGAATGGGTTTCTCCTTTACTTTAAAAACATAAATATGTCACAGATATATTTTACCATTAAAATTAAATATTACATTGAATATTTGCTAAATTAATATACATTTTATTATTTATTTCTTACCTTTTTTTTTCAAATTATGTTTATAATGTATGGAATCATCATTATAATCATCATCATTAAAACCTTTTGTTATTTGTTTCCACTTTAGTCCTCAAGGCGACAACGCATCTGAATATTCTTTTTTTAAAACGTCACTTTCACATTAGGATTTTCTTTTTCATTGTATATATTATATAATTTTACAATAAAAACATTCAGACCCAGAACAATTATTTATAGGGCATACAAATACCTGTTCCGGGATTCGAACCCGCGGCCCTTAACGCTGCAACCTATTGCTAAGCCACTGCGCCTCGGAGCTGTCAATTTTGATTCCTAATCAAGGGCAGATGCAGATGTCTAATACCATTAAGTAGACTCTGTGCTCGTTTATCTTCCTTGTCTATAATAAAACATAACATTATAACATGTGCAAATAGCTGGCGATACTGTCTTCAACGCTGCCCGCTGCTGAGGGCACGGGTGCGGACGGGTCCCTGCACATAGCGCGGGCTGCGCGTCCTCACGCAGCTCGCTGGCGCTGCGCCGGCCTCGACAGCAAGGGCCGCGCTCGTGCCGGCAGACCCACGCGACTTCTTATACACGGTAATACTAAAAACACGGTACACTTAATCACAGGCTCAATTCTTAGTCCTCGGTGGTGTTAATGCAACTGTCGCGTCCTTTGTTTAAAGTTGGTTCATATTTAACTCTTCATAAATACATTCCTGAACATAGGCCTCCCACAAGGAACGCCACAAAGCACGCTCTTTCAGACGGACCTTCTGCATATTTTACCAGGTAAGTTAGTTGATTGGTTGGATGCAGTAGCAAGTTACCACCTGGCCACTTCCAAAAAAAAAAAACATCCAAGCCACTCACAATGAAATTAAGCAAACGCTTCGTAATCACCTACCGCAGTCTTAAGCATAAAATGTTTATGTAAATGTTACCTTTGTATGAGTGAGAAAATTAAAAATTCTCAATGAAATAATAATAATAACTTTTTACACTTTTTTGTGTGGACATTTGTTACGCGGTATCATCGCTAATTGTAAACCGTTGTTAATGATACATTTTTATGATAAATATGTTTTTATCAGAGGTGGTTTTCGATATATCCATATGGAAAAAATATTTCATCTCTTAATGTGGAAAAATAGGTAATGAATTCTTTTTTATGTAACTTGATCTTGTTATATTCTTTATGCGAAACAAAAAATGAAGAAATCCAAGTTCTTTTAAAAATAACAGCCGACTACAAAAATCAAAAAATAATTTCCACTCAGTAGCTTCTGAATCAACTTATGGCTTTATTTCTATGAAAAAAATAAAAAGAGTATGGGTGACAAACGAGCGCACAGTCCACCTAATGATAAGTGGATGCAGTGGCCCACAGGCATCTGCATCTATCCTCGATTACGAATCAAAACGCAGATACGTTGTTACCCCTGAAGACTAAGATGGAATGACTCGTTTCCAGTAAAAAAGTCTCCGGATCTCGACACTCACCACACTAAACATAGCAGTATTAAGCTGCTATTTTACGCTGGTATTCTGTGAGAGCGTGGTCCTTCCCCGATCGAGCTGACCCATTCGTGCTACAACCATAATAATATAGCTGCAGCGTGACTATACCACGTGTAGATATTTATTTTCCCATTATTGGTGTGTAAATATAATAACATGTAGAGGCTTGTCTATTCCTGAAGTAACGAATTTTGGGAGAAATAATGAGATCTGTAAACTTATTTCTCTTTACAATCTGCTCCTTTTACTGTTTACCGCAAGATAAAGCTATGTGTCCACACATGACACCGTGTTGAGGCGGTATAAGGATATCCATGACGCATAACATCCGTGGGCTCGTTACAACTGACGGAGGGAAACAAATCAGATAAGCAGCGTCGTTCAATAACCCGCTTGCCAAGTATGGCAACTATGGCAACTATCCCGTATGTGAGCCAATCAATAAGGGAGGCCTATGTTCGGCAGGACTTTAATAGGCTGTAACGGTAACGGCTCAAACATGTTATTTGAAAACTATTGTGTTCTCTTATCTACTTGATGCTACTGTGGAGTAAAGGGAAGTATTAGTAATATTAATAAAACTGCTAATATTTTTAAATAAAAATATATCTATATTCAAATCCTTATTAATGCATTCTTTTATTAAACAATGAACCAAACAGAACCGGTGCGGTCGGTGTACTTGGCTGTGGACGGCAGACGGCTAGACGCTGGTAACACATGGGTTCCAGTTCGAGATAAGACAGTGCTGGAGGTGCGCTGCGTTGCCGAGGGTATGAACGCGTTGGTTACCTACTGTAGTATTTTGACGATATTTTATAGTCACGATGCCTTCGACTAATATATAATACTATATTTAAATATTTTTGTACTACTATACTACTTACAAGTTTTAGCTTTTATAAATACTAGCTAAAGATGATACAGGTCAACCACCTTTTATTTAATTCGATTATCTACCTATTTTTAAAAGCTGAAGTAACCTACTAATTAAATATCAATCCAATGTCAATTTATAAAACCCACGATTGAAAAAAATTCGTAACAAGTCGTGAAAACACAGGCATACCTAGTGATGGAATTTGCGTCTAATTACATCTTAGTTTATAGAGTTTAGTATGTGTGAGAAGACCATAGGTAATTATCATACAAGTTTATTAGATTATTTTACTCCAATTTCAGTATGTTAATCAAATAGTTTAATCAGTAGGTACCGATTTTAACTGTGTAAATAAACACATTTTATTTTCATTCAGATAATTATTTCGTATAGCCATGGTATAGTGATATGATAAAAAGTAAAATTGCTGTCTATATACTAGTACGTCCTGTGCCCATCTGAAGAAGCTTTTACCCGGCTCTGGTATAAGCCTTTTCTCATTTCTGAGAAGGGTATTTTATTATATTCTTTTAATGATCATAAAGCTGGTTTACACCTGTCACAAAAGCTCACCACACTAGGGGTTGACTGCCAGAGACCGCCGACGGACAATAAGTCCGCCCATTGTAGTAAAACTAAGATAACATTGAGGGGATTAAAATGGGGATTAAAAAAAATGTTATCGGATTAGTCTGTCACCCTTCTAGAGTCCGAGTTCCCCGACTACACACACCTACTTCTTTAAGTATATTCCCCAAAAAACCAGGTTTCCTCACGACCTTTTTCTTTACCGACTAGCACTTGGTATATCAGCACTTAAAATGGCAACAAACAATTTCATTGTTGACAGCGGGAATTGAACCCAATTTGTTTGAGTTTTTTTTTTATTTAGGATCAGCGGTTAACTAGTAATAATCTCGTAAATGTAAAAAAATGCTAAATTGGTTATTTTCCCGTAGGTGGTGTCCCTCCTCCAGATCTCTCTTGGCGACTTCTTGCTCTGGAGCCGGCATTGGATCATCGACCTTATCTACGAGTTTACCAGACTAATAGCTCTATAGGTTTGTATTAGTGAGGTCGTAATATAGTTTTGGTTCTACTTGCGTGCGAAGTTGGAAATGTTACATTGAATTTTCTTCCATCCGTGACGAGTACTATAAATAACACTCGTATATTCGTTGACATCAAAGAACCTATTCGTTTCTAAAACTCCCACAGCGACCAAATACTTTTATCTTGACTATGTTGTACAGAGGGTGTGCACTGGTCCCGAGCGGTGGTAACGGTGGCACGTGAGCTACACAACGCGACGCTACGCTGCGCCGCCACTCATCGCCGCGCACCCCCCGCCGCACCCCCGGCCGTAACCCCCGCTGCACCCTCCACCGTACCCACCGTGGCGTCGCACGATGCGCCCTCCACTGCCCCGCACGCCGAGTACGACGAACTGACTGCTAAGCTAGAGATACACGTCACTTGTGAGTATAAAGTATTGGGTAAGGCAACGTTTGTTTGCAATTCTTATTTGTTTTTGAGCTACTACGTATACTTACATTGCTTATAATGGAATTTTTAATAAGAGAAAATATTTAACTAAATCAAACAGTGAAAAGTATCTCCGCCAAGTCGAGAAAAACGGCACGGCCGCACCATACTTTTCTCGAAGCAATTCAGGCCACTTTCGAACCCATATAACTTCGTAGTGGATAAAATTATAAGCCTGAATTTTCGGTTACCAAGTATACATTATATAAAAATGGTATATTTCAAATTGAATTCGATTTGAACCAGTAGTTTAAGAAGTATAACTAGTCAACGTTTCTTAATTTTGTGACTTACTGACTGGTCAAGTCAATCTATTCATTTGAAACATAAACTATTTTTAACATTGATACGGTCGCTATAAAATGTAGTAAGGTTAGCTAATTACGTGATAACTAAAATAAGAAGGACCCTTAAGTAGGGACTGAATAAATTAACTGACTTGGTATTACATGGATCTCATATCTCTTTACGGTAGAAGAACTAAGTTGCGAGACTTGGTTTTTTTACAAGTTATGTTTTTGATGGCATAGTGATTTCCTAAATCGGACCAAACATTAATATTCAAAAACCGATGGTAGCCGGGCTAACTAAGACATTGGGATGTCAAACATTTCAGTCCCTCCGTGACAATGAGTGCTGTAATGCACCCGAAATATCGAGAATTAAAAAATAAGTTATAAATTAATTAATTAGACGCGATAAAATCCGTATAAATAGTTTTATTCAAAGAAAAGTATAGTTTTGATCACATAATACTATTATACTATGCGTGACGCAATAGGGCATCTAAGTGAAAAATGACATCTTAGGCACAGCCCATTAGTTCCACATTCTTAGCTTATAATGTAGTCTCACTTGCTGGGCAGAGTTCCTCTCTTCTTAAAACAGGCCTCTGTCACTCTTGCTACCCGAGTTAAGTAATTACCTAAAATCGCGAGTCACCGGCGGTGTAATACGCAGTCTGGGCTAGCGCGTTGTAGGCGACTGATGAATGTTAACGCTAATTAAGTAAATAGTTTTTTGTAAACACTTGTTGTAATATTTGTTTAGTGTTTAGTATATTAAATTGTAGGATAAAATAGTTCGGTAAAATTTAATGTGATTTAAAAAGAATATATGTGTACCTATCTATTGGATAAATTATAATGGCAAAACTTCGAACCTACTATAGTTGTTGCGTGGATGGATGCTTAAGGAGCAAACAAAAGGATTCAGATATATCATTTTTTATGTTACCTAAGGATATGAAAGGTACATCTGTATAATTTTTTTTGTTAAATAAATACTTATAGCAAAAAAGAATTAAGTAATAATTTAAACACAGAGGTAAAACCTAAGTACTTTAATTCAAAACTTAGTTGAAATTTACATCACTATCTAAGTAGGTAACTCACATGCATTTCGTAATTAAAATATTTTAAGTTATAGTAACACAAAGCACTGAAATTAAAACTTTGTTTACAAGATTTTTAACTAATTAGAATACAATCACATTCCATTTAGAAATCGTATTTCGGATTTATTTGTTGTTTACACTACCTACCTATTTCTAACGAACGATTTATTAAATCGCGATTCGCGACGAGATACCCTGCAAGTTGCATGCGTTAGGCACATAATTCGCATAGTAGCAAAAATATATTCATTCGATCGGTCAGAATAAGTACCTTACCTATTTTACTTACCATTTCGCAACGTATTAATTAATTCATTAATTTATACTCTTTATTGCACACAACATATTATAACAATTACACACCAAACTTAATTTGTAAATTTAAGTACAATTAGGTGGCCCCATCGCTAAACAGTAATCTCTTCCTGGCAAACTTTGGTAACGTGGTACTACTTATTATTTATTCTATGCCTTGGTGAAGGAGAATCCGTAAATGGAAGTGTGCATGAATAGTAGATAAACGAGCATATATTAATACATGTTATAAGCTAAATAAGTACCTACTTACACGTGTTTTTAATTTGGTGAAATATCACTATATTATTTTTCTGTGCGGATATTATTGCCTGTTCCTATATTCCACTTAATTAAATGAGGAATCAAATCAACTTTGAAGATTAGCGTGAAGTTGGAGAGGTTAGTGATTCTTATTCATACCTAAATTGTATACAAATTGTTCTTTAATATTGAGTTGTTCTTGAAATTTATGGCATTCACTGCAATTGCGCCTGATGAATAGTGATGAAGCAGTCATAGATGAAAGCGGGCTAACATTGCAGTTTTTATGATTGAACCGTATACTTAAATAAAATTAAACACAAATAGTTTTAAAGAAATTATAAACTTCCAAATTGTCGCCATCAGAAATCGAATCCTGGAGTTCCCGGATTCCACCACAGCGCTTCAGTGCTCCTAATCCTTTTCTATTTGATGACAGAATTTAAAACAAAGGGAGCGTTCTAGTATTATGTAAGCAGGCTCGGGGCTTTAAATTTTTTTCTTACTTTTGCTGACAAAAGGAGCGGGAGAATATATACCTGTTAAAAATCTTAGGTAAAAAGTAATTTACCGGAATTATTAACAAATATCAATTACATCACTCCATGTCCATGTTTTCCTTTTATAATTTAACATAACATAACATAACATAACATAACATAACATAACATAACATAACATAATTTTGGAGCTGACTCCGTAGGGGTGCCTATTGGTGACCATAATGAAAGGTGAATTCTTTTACTAATATATATTTATTATAGCGAAACGTGCCATACAGTTGGCGGGCAACTAGTGACTGCCTGAAAAATCTTATTCACTACATAATATAGTTACAATACAACGTTGCGAAGTTTACATGTGTGTGCGCGGCACACCTACAATACTTCCCCCTTTACAACAATTGAATACAAAAAAAACTTAAAACTATACAATGAATATAAACTTAAAACTAACAACAAAAACTTGCTAATGCGCTTGTGCACAGGGCTGTACGGAGACCCCCGCGAAAGGGGTGGCGGCCGCGGCGGGCGCGGGCACATGCTGCAGACTGGTGCTAGAAGCACCTATCATCTGACCCATATTCTGGCCCGATATCGGAATGCCTGCCATTAACACTTGATGACGAAGCCAGCTTTTGAACTTCTTATTAAACTTTACCCAAATAGTGTACAGGATTATCGCCCCCATAAAACTGGCTATCACATATAACCATGTTTGAAAATTATCCACTTTATTCTCTACAGTATTTTGAGCCTGAGAAACAATAACTGGTTTTTCTTGCAAATTACCCATAGTAAAAATCGTAAAACTTATCGCGCTAATGCTTTCGCAAAGGAAGTATTTCGAATGAAATTATATTAAATACATTATAACTAAACTAGCTACCTGGAAACTATATGAAAGTGCAGTATACGCAAAATACTGAACACGATGCTTCTACAATTACATTCAACTTAAATAATGTAACTTGAATATCCTGAATGAAAATATTATGCACTAGACAATGCAAATAATACTTTCACATCCATAGTAACTAAACCTGATTATCATTTAGACATGTAATTGTATAATATATATTTTATATTAACACTAGCTTATAAATCGTGAAGGTAACTTAACAATCCGACCACTTCGCGTTGTTTTCACGGTTATCGGGTTGCTCGGGCCGGGTAACAACGACGTCAGCGGTGTGGACGGTGGTAACGGGAACCGTACATGCGCAGGTGCAACATCCGCTGCGTTGTCAGCGTTACTTTGGCGTGGCGTTGCTTCGTTACCATCACATTCCTTTAATACATATGCAGGCTTTAATCTGTCGATAGAAATATGTACCTGTCTATCGGGTAATTGAATTAGGTAAACCTTTGGGCCCCTTTTTATCACGCGGTACGGACCGTCGTAGGGTGATTTCAAAGGTTTACGTATTGAATCGTCCCTAACAAAGACATATTCACAGTTACGTAAGTCCTTGTGCACAAAAAGACTATGACAGTTACGTGAATCGTCGGATGTAGGCTTATAACTACTAATAGTATCTCTAATCTTATCCACTAAACAATAATCATTGACGTTACGGTTGTTCGAAAAGCTGTCATAAAAGTCTCCCGGTAGACGCAAGTTTCGTCCGAACGTTAACTCGGCGGCGCTAACCCCTGAGTCGCTGCGGGCGGCCGCGCGAAGCCCCAGTAATACTGTGGGTAGCTCTTCCACCCAGGACCCATGTGACAGGCGAGCTGAAAGTGCTGCTTTTAAAGAACGATGCCAACGTTCAACTGCGCCATTGCTTTGCGGATGATAAGGAGTAGTTCGAATTCTATTAACCCCCAACATTTTTAACAGCTGGTTAAAAAGACTACTCTCAAACTGGCGACCTTGGTCGCTAGTTAACTTTATCGGGCAACCGTAACGACAAATCCAACCTTCATATAAATGTTTGGCAACAGTTTCTGCCGTAATGTCTCGTAACGGAAAAGCTTCAGGCCACCTGGTCCTCCTATCAATTATCGTAAGTAAGTATCTATAACCATCTGGAGAGATCTCAAGGGGGCCAACGATATCGACGTGCAAATGCTCAAAACGCTCTACTTCCGGAAACTTAGTCAGATTCGATACCGTATGTCTGTTAACTTTAGAACGTTGACATTGTATGCACGTTTTTGCCCACAAAGAAACATCACGATTCATACTAGGCCAGAAATACTTTTTGGCTAACATCTTTCACGTAGAACGAATTCCAGGATGGCTCAAATTATGTAAACTATCAAAAGCTAGGCGTCGAAACTTTTCCGGTAGGTACGGACGAGCTGTATCAGTAGACATCTCACAAAAAATAGACTTATTTAACATAGGTATAACTAGTTCCTTTAACAAAATATTATCGGTATTTAAACCAGACATAACATTCATGATATAACTGTCGCTACGCTGCTCATTTGCAATGTCATCGAAATTCAACGCAGTTGGCATAGTCACGGCTTCGATGCGCGATAAGGTGTCAGCTACGATGTTATTCGTACCGGTTATATGTTTTATATTTGTAGTGAACTCACTTATGAAAGCTAAATGTCTCGTTCTCCGAGGCGTTTCGCTTTCATCGCGTCCTACCTTTTGAAATGCAAAAGCTAAAGGTTTATGGTCCGTATACACGGTTATTTCTTGCCCTTCAAATAATTTCCGAAAATGTTTTATAGCTAAGTATATAGCGAGCAACTCGCGATCGTATGTGCTATATCGCTGTTGGGTGGTGGTCAATTTTTTTGAGAAATAGCCCAATGGTTTCCAGCTATCTCCTTCCTTTTGTTGCAAGACTGCTCCCACGCATATATTGGATGCATCAGTCATTAAAGCGAGTTCGGAACCCACTCTAGGGTACGTCAATGTAGCGGCCTGTGTGAGACCTGCCTTACATTGCGTAAATGCTTCGTTCGCACTATCCGTCCAGACGATGGGAGTCTTATCATTTTTCTTCGAGCTTTTAAGATATTTATTTAATTCTGTTAGATATAAAGTTGCGTTAGGAAGATGAGCTCGATAAAAATTGACCATACCGAGAAAACGTCTTAGCTCTGCAACAGTTTTCGGCTTCGGAAATTCCACAACTGCCTGAACCTTATCTTGCAACGGCCTGACGCCGTCGGTACTAATCTCGTGTCCCAAAAATTCTAGTTTAGTTTGTCCAAAACGACATTTTGCCAAATTAATCGAAATTCCATATTTATTAAGCCTTTTAAAAATAATTTCTAAATGTTGCCTGTGTTGAACTTCGTTGTCACTAGCTATAAGTAAGTCGTCTAAATAACAAAAGACAAAATCAAGACCTTGTAAAATGGAGTTCATAAAGCGCTGGAAGGTTTGTGCTGCTCCGCGCAAACCGAAGGTCATTCGAGGAAACTCGAAAAGTCCGAATGGTGTTATGATAGCGGTTTTCTCCACGTCACCTGGTGCGACAGGTATAAAATGATAACTTCTATTGATGTCTAATTTTGAAAATATCTTTTTATCCGGAAGAATAAAAGTAAAATCGTTCAAGCGAGGAATCGGGTATCTGTTGGGCTTTGTTATCGCATTCAGCTGGCGATAGTCCCCACAAGGTCTTATATCTCCATTCTTTTTAGGAACTACATGGAGCGGACTAGCCCACGCGCTCTTTGAAGGACGACAGATGCCCAGTTCCTGCATGATGCGAAATTCTTCTTTAACCTTTTTATACCTGTCCGGTGGCAACGGGCGCGCTTTCGCGTGCATGGGCGGGCCAGAGGTCTCGATATAGTGGACGACATCGTGTTTCGCAGTTTCTCGGAATGACGCTGGTTTAGTGATGTCTGGATACTTTAACAATAAATCCTGATATGGATGATTTACATCAATAGTTTTAACACTAGGTTGAGATACATTGACAACAGATGCCGAAACATTCAATTCTGTAGTTTTATCTATTAATTTACGCGCGTTTAAATCAACTAATAATTTGTAGTACGCTAAAAAATCGGCGCCCAAAATTGGTTGTTTGACATCTGCTACAACGAATTCCCAACGATAAGGTCGGCGTAAGTTTAAGTTTAACACTATTGTCTTGGTACCGTAAGTTGCGATTTCATTGCCGTTAGCTGCGTATAATTTATATGCACTACACTGATTTAGACGATCTTTTCTCGCGGCTGGTAAAACAGACACATTGGCACCGGTGTCAACTAAAAATCTAAGTCCGGAGTTACTGTCTGACACACACAAACGATTGAATGGAAAAACGGTACAGACCTGAAGACCCTCGGACTGTACCTCGCTGCTCAGTTTTCCGGCTGTGTTGTTTTCCACGCGCAAGGCTTCGTACACCTGTTGGCCTTTTCTCGGAACTTGTAATGGTAAAAGCATAAGTAGTTCTCCTTCCGGGGACGGCAGGAACTGCTACGGCGCCTGGACTGTGAACGACGCCGGTTGCGATCCGGGGCGCGGGACCGCGACCTCTGCTGATCGATCCGGTCCACGGTAGCCTTTATTTTAGCCACCTCAGCTCTCAACAGGGCCAAGTCATAGGCGGTAGTAGATGCTGGCGCTGGCACGGTGTAAGTAGCGGTGGCGGCATATGAAGGCCGCACAGCTTCCATGACGTTATCTGCAACTGCTGCTAGGTTGTCCAGGTCCTTGGAGTCGGACACAGTTAGCACGGCTCGGACTTGTGTCGGAAGACGACCCTGCCACAAGACGCGAAGGGTTTCATCAGGAACCTTGTCAGTAGCGAGCTCACGCATCCGCCGAAGCAGCTGAGATGGTTTCTGGTCGCCCAGCTCTAGCTCGCTCATAAGCTTCTCGATCTGCCTCGACATTGACTCCTCATAGATGTGGAGTAGCCGAGCTTTGAGTGCGTCGTACTTGTAGGTAGGAGGCGGGTTGAGTAATATGTCCGTCACTTGCGCGATAACCTCCTTACTTAGCTTAGACACGACCAGGTCAAACTTCGCCTCATCACTCAACCTCTGAGGTGCGAGGATAGCTTCCGTGCGTACGAACCATACGCGTGGCTGGTCCGTCCAAAAGTCTGCGAGGCGAGACTGTAGGGACACTGCATCTACCCCTGGCGCCATGATGGGCGGTTGCGCGGGTGGCTGGATGTCTTGAACGGGTGGCACGTTAACAGGCGGCACGTTCTGTGACGTAGGCGGAAACGGCGCACTCATGTTACTATATCTATTGTCCACTGATCACAACCACGCGAATATTGCCCACTACTGCATTAACATCACATAGACCACTTCAGTCATCTTGATCACGTCGGGGTCACCAGTTTTGGAGCTGACTCCGTAGGGGTGCCTATTGGTGACCATAATGAAAGGTGAATTCTTTTACTAATATATATTTATTATAGCGAAACGTGCCATACAGTTGGCGGGCAACTAGTGACTGCCTGAAAAATCTTATTCACTACATAATATAGTTACAATACAACGTTGCGAAGTTTACATGTGTGTGCGCGGCACACCTACAATAACATAAACAATTCGGACTTCCATTTGGCACGATCCTACCATACCTCTTTCACCTCCTTTACATCCATATATCTACGCATACATGCTCGTCGGTTAAGGGTACTTCTAACGTGGCCAATTTTCAAAATATCGCCAATTTGGTCGATGAACTTTTTTCTAGGGCGTCCTTCCCGACTCGGCCGTTCACATCTACCATATAAATTTGCTTTGTCACTCTTTCCTCATTCATTCCTTCTACGTGACCAAACCACCGAAGCATTCCTTTCTTAATCCTGGTCACAACATCATCTTGCATACCACATTTATCTCTTATCACGCAATTTCTCACCCTGTCATTCAGATTCAACCCTAGCATATTCCTTAAAGACCGCATTTCTACAGTATTTATTCTACTTTCGTGCTTCTTCTGCCACACCCAGCTTTCACTACCATACATTAAAGTAGGGGCTAACACAGCATTATGAATTACCATACGTGCCTGTTTTGACACATTCTGATTCTTCATAATAGAGTGTAGTGCCCCATTCACTCTATTCCCTGCATTTACTCGTCGTTCTATACCCCTATCATATCAACCATCCCTGCTAAATACACATCCCAAATACACAAACTCATCCACTTGCTCAATTAACTCTCCTTCTATTCTTATTTCACATACCGTTTTGCTTTCTTCTCTTTCAAAAACCATCACTTTCGTCTTACTTGCGTTCACTTTCATTCCCCTTTCTTTTAATTCCCTGTTCATTAATGTAACCATCATTTGCAACTCAGCCGCCGATGATGCAAATATGACTTGATCATCGGCATACAAAAGGCATTTGACGGTTAACTCGCCCATTCTTAACCCACATTCTTCATCTTTCAAAGTTTGCAAACACCGGTCCATAAATAGGTTGAACAACCAAGGGGAAGCTACACAGTCCTGTCTGACACCTTTTTGGATGCCACACCAGTCCGAGTAGACCCCATTGATCCTGACACAAGCACTAAAGTCCCTATAAAGAGACCTCAATGCCTGTATCAAACCATCGCTCAACCCATATGAGTTCAGTGTTTGCCATAACACATTCCTGTCCACTCTGTCATAAGCCTTTTCCAAGTCCATGAACGCTCAAAAAACTTTCTGGTTTTTGGCCAAAAACTTCTCCGCAATCATGCGCATGGAAAATAATTGATCTGTGCACCCCATTCTCTTTCCAAAACCCGCTTGAACATCCCAAATTTTTCCATCAGTTTCTTTCATAACTCTTTCAATTAACACCTCAGCATACAGTTTACCCACAATACTAAGCAAGCTGATACCGCGGTAGTTTTTGCAGTCCTGCTGTGACCCTTTTCTTTTCTATATTGGTACTATAACTGCTTTACACCAGTCATCCGGTACCCGTTTTAATTCCCAACATAAATTAAACAAGGTGTACAGCAGGCCTGCCACCACTCCATCTCCAGCCTTTAGCATCTCGAGTGATACTCTATCATATCCAGCTGCCATACCTGCCTTCATGCTTTTCATTGCTTTCATTATTTCATCTACACTTATCTCCATAACCCTTTCCACTTCTTTCGGAATTTCTAGTTCATTTAATTCAGACGACTCTTCACTCATAAACACGCTTTCAAAGTATTCCTTCCATCTGTTTAAATTCGAAACTTCATCATTCAGAATACATCCATTCTCGTGTCTTATAGCATTTATTATAGGCTGTTTTGTTTTTCTCCTGGCAGTTCTTACGAGTTTCCAGAACATTTTTATGTTAACCTGGAAATTATCAGATATCCTTCTATCATTCTTATCCGTTCTTTCTTTCTTTTTCCTTTCATCAACATATTTTACTCCCTTTTTTAGACGTCTAAATTCTGCCTTTTTTCTTTCAATCTCATCATTCATACCAGAAGAATTACCAGCTTTGGTTGCTAGTAAATCTAACCATGCTTTCTTCTTTGATTCAACTTCCACCCGTACCTCATAATCTCACCATAACGTATTACTTTCCTTTTATTTGTTCTCTTACTTACACCACATACTTCGGTGGTGGTATCTACCAAACCTTTCTTAATATTATCCCACACAGTATTCAGGTCTAAATCATTCATACACAACTCACTCAAACATCTAATATTTTCTCTCAGTCTACATTTATACTTCTCTATCACATCTTTATCTTAACGTAACTTCTAACATCTAACGTAACTTCTCTATTCTTATACGCTGTAACGCAGGGGTAGACACAGATGCCCGATGCCGCCAACACTTGAAAAGACCATTAATTCGACATAAGACCAAGTAATGATCCGTCCCTACGTTGGACCCCCGGTAAACTCTTGTATCTACGACTGCGCTCCTCATTTTTACATCCACTATTACGAGATCTATCATGCTTCTATCATCACCTCTTTCCCATGTATACATGTGAATCTTCTTATGACGAAAAAAGTATTCGTCACAAAAAGATTCTTTTCCGCACATACGGTGAGGAGGTCTTCGCCATTCTCATTTATACTTTCATCACCAAACGTTCCCAATATCCTTTCATAACCAGACCTCTTCACACCAACCCTTCTATTAAAGTCTCCTAATATAATAATATTTTCATTTTCCTTACATTTTGTCAACACCATCCTTACCATGTCCCAAAACTGCCCTCGGATGTAAGTGGGCTTAGACATGTCTGGGGCGTACACCCCTAGCAGGAACAGCTTCTTTAAGCCCACTTTCATTCGTATCCGTAGCAGTCTCGGGCTTACACATTCATACTCTTTCACACACTGACCCATTCTTTCTGAAAGGATGAAACCGACTCCCTGGCATGCCCGTTCGGTCTCGCCTACACCAGTTAATTTACTAAAATTATATATAAGATTTAAAGTTTTTTCAACTCTTAAATTTAATAACCGGTATTTTAGAGAGGGAAAAAATACAAAATATTATATTAAAGTAAAACAATTTTAAATTAAATAAATTATTAATGTTATACATACTGTATTTTTTACTCTTTCTTGACAACCCTAATTAACCACGGTAAAACTGCCGTGATGTGGGAATGGGAAAAGATGCAAAGTAATACGGACACTCGCGCGCAGCGACAAAGGTTTATTTAGCTTGCGTACGCAATTTATCTATTAAGAGGAGACCTTGAAAATGAATCGAAGTTTTGGGGGCGGGGCTTATTCCTTTTTCGGTGAAGCTAACGGACGACTGCGGGATTGTCAAAACGAAAGTGATGCAATGACTTCATAGTACGCAAATTATGATATAGCCATACCGAGCAAGCGCTCGGAAAAAACTAAGTAAGCGCCAAACAAAAATTTTATTTATTTTAACAAAACTTCGTTATGGATTAAAAAACTGGTTTATGAAAACTTAGATATGATTATTTACTATGCCTTGAAAATAATTCCATGAAATTATTTGTAAGAATATTGTGGTATCATCGAGAAATGTAAATAATTAGAGCCCACTTTGCAATTTTTTTCTATCGAGAAAATTACATGATATCATGTTTTATTTTTATGCGATCCAAGGTCATATGGTCAAAAAGTATATACCAAAAAGTTGGTTTGTGTTACGGCGCTGAGTTACCCCGACAAAGTTCGATTGAGCTAGGGCCCATCAGTAACCCAATTCGACGAGTAACCGAAGGTCGGGCCACAAATGGCCTATGGATAATTAATTTATAACGGCTAGATACGTAAACACAAAATTTCTGAATTCCAGAAGTAGGTCGACCACAAGGCGTCGTCAGGGGCAAGTAAATGATATGTGTGAGTTGTGTGTGAGAAGTGTGTAATGTAACCTGACGTCACCGATATAATCAGATAGCAGAACCGCATGCGCTGCCCAGCTTCTCTTGTGTAATCACTCCAGAGGGCGTTAGCCGCTATCGGAACTAAAGTCCAACGTCACTTAGCACTGATATAATTGGAGGGAACGCGATCTACACCCAGATCGCAAAGTTTAGCGTCCCACACGATAAAGCAAAATTCCTTCTTACAGTATTAACTACACGAGCCACTCGTCGATGCAAATTAATAGCAATCTAAGTTAATTCAATAATTCAAAAATCAAAAAAGCCTCGTTGTCACGTATATTAACGACAAAATACCATAACCATGGAGGCCGTCTTTATTCGACGCCGTAATCGTTGTCAAAACTCGCGACCTCTAAGCGACCCGGGCGTCGTGCAAATCGAATGTTCTAGTCTAATCTCACGACCCCCACCGGCGCGGCTTCAACGCTCAAAAGATTCCTGCCGACTGCCAGTCGCAGTCGCCGGCGCAAATGAATACTCCCCCAGTGCAACTCGCTAACCGGTTCCTAACCCGGGATGCGCCTTTCAAGCTTCAAATGCCACAACATGGCGTAAACAGTTTGTAATCTATAAAACTTAAAAAATATCTTAAATAGAAAAACCACCACTTCACTTTAATAATAATTATGTAGATTATTAAACGTCGACAAGCAGTCAACATCAAAAAAGTGAAACTTATGTACGTAGTACTATTATTTATTTTGTGCTTATACCTGAGAGGATTTTCAGTGCCGTCCACCGCGCCGGCGTGTTATGTAGTTGACGACAAAGTCAGAAGCAGTGACAGATAAGCTGAAAAAATATTACATAACATTGACATTTATGATTAGTTCACGCTTTTTATATTGGATCAAAAATGCAGTGTTTGAAGTTGGCTCCGGTTTTCTGAAGACAAAATTTGCAAAATCTTGTAAACTTGGACTGTGAACTTGTAAATGGCGGATTACCGTCAAATGAAAAATTATTAAGACATCAGGAAATAGCATCTGATACAGCGATTATCAATAAGCCGGCCGAACGTGATTATTCAAGCAAATCCTGTTTGCAATGGATGAGGGCTATGTCTAGAAGTTAACTTTTAAAGGCTACTTAAGTAGAAGAAAAAGGTATGACAAAATATTAAGAAAAATACTGGAAAACCTTTTTCACTTAATTATGTAAATAACTATATAAATTGCTTTTTTTTATAGAATAGGCTGACAAACGAGCACACAGTCCACCTGATGGTAAGTGGTTGCTGCGGCCCACAGAGATCTACATCTATCTTCCATTACAAATCAAAATGCAGATACGTTGTCACCCGTGAGGATTGAGATGGAATGCCTCATTTCCAGTAAAAATGGTCTCCAGTTCTCTACACTCACCATACGAAATACAGCAGCATTAAGCTACTATTTCACGCTGGTATTCTGTGAGAGCGTGGTCCTTTTCCGGTCGAGCCGACCCATTCGTGCTACAACTATACTACTAATATAACTGCAGCATGGCTCTACCACGTAAAAAATCTTGTAAACTTGCTTGCTTGGTGTAATGACAATCAAATATATTTTTTTCGTTTCGTCTACAACCAATTTTCATCACCTCTTAGATCAATGAAACGCGAATAAATAAATTAATGTTTATTGTAAAATAATAGGACAAGCATTATTATACATTAGAATCCTCCAACCGACCGTAAACTAGTAAGGGATATAAAGTAATAATAAATCTTAAGAATAACATAAATGTGGAAAAAAACTTGGTCCAAGTTCGCTATAAACGATATTCGGCATTGTCGGCTTTGCCAATAAAAGCGTTGAGATTTGAACGGATGCCAAGCTTCGTAGCAGGTCCGGAAACGTATTACATTATAGAGTAACTGTACGGTAAAATACACGCGATCTTCTTAGGCCACGCACGTTAAACGCTCTTTCAACATAACCAAAACCACCAAGGAAAAGAACCAGACCTATCTTAACTTTCTGTACTTCTAATTTCACAATAAAAATGCATATTACTACAACTTAATCAATTCAGTTTACGGAATCGCAAAGAAAGTAAATCTTAATGTTCCTTCGAGCCGAATATGAGATATTACAAATGTGACATCCATCTATCTGTCTGTAACCGTCTGTAAAGTTTCACTGCTGAGCATAGCTCCCCCCCCCCCCCCCCCCATAGAGTGTCTTATAAGGTGAGTTTCGCCATAATTGGTGCGCATGTATGATTCTTAATTGAGGATAAGTGTAGATATACATGGGCCACAGCGTCGTTTTACCATTCGGTGGACTGTTTACCCGTTTGTTAGCCTTATTCTATTCTTTATTGTTTCTCTATCAGTAAACAATTTTACTATAAATACACATATAAATACAACTTATTTCAATATACGGAATCACAACTATACTAAATTTTAATGGTTCTTCCAGCCGGGTATGGACCAGTGATTTATGAATTATAGATATTTGAGATATTGCACGTGTGGCGTATGTCTATAAATTCGAGGTATTATAGTGTGTCTATGGTTGTAGATCATGAAGCTATACAATACTAGAGGAGCAAACCACATTACCGCGCGTCGAAAAAAGTGTAACCACTATCCAAACGTGACGACGTAGCTTTGAAACTAATAACAATTTTAAGTAAACATATATCTATCTCACTTACACAAGTTACGAAAACAATAATTCTCCTGGTGTTGCGGTTGATCATGGGCGGCGGTAGTCACTTAACATCAGGTGAGCCGCATGCTCGTTTGCCCCCTCTTCTATAAAAAAAAAAAAAAACAATATCGTCGTCGTAAGATTAGATAAAGATAGACACACAAACATGCAATAGCGGGTTGGTGTGGCTTACTATATGAAATTTTACCTAAAATACGCATTAAAAATGAGTTTTTTTAAACTGCAGTTAATTGTAAGAAAAGTTGTTGTTTTATATTAAAAAAAGTATATTTTATTTTAAAATCTTTATTACGTCCCCTTAGAAAAAGAGGGATACAAAGCTTATCAGATGAATAGAAGTAAACATAGTGATGAAATAAAACGTATTTTTATGGTTCTAATAAATCAAACAATATAAAATAGATATCTAATAAAATATAATTAATATAAAATTTATATGCAATTATAAATAATATAAAATTATTAATATAAAATAGGTAATAAAATATATTCAATAGATAATTCATGAATAAACTAAAATAAGAATAATTAATTATTTTGTATGAAAGCTAAAACGTAGTTTTTATTATAATTTCTAAAATATATAAAATCGGAGGTAACAAATTAACTTACTCCATTAATTATTATAGTCTCCCATTAATGTAGGATAATCAGAAATGTGGAAAAGTGGCAACATTGAACCTAAATGGCAATATTCGATAATTTTATTTAATTATTTGAGGTTTTTTACGTTTATATGAAAACAAGAACTAAAAATTATGTGTTGAAAGTGATGCCGCTTGATTTATTACGTTTTTGTGACATTGAATAGCATTCTTTCACTACACGTTTACCAATTTTTGTCGCGGCTCAACTCTGTCGGCGTCACATTGAACACTGAACTGACGTTAGCTAGGCATATGGCTGTGGCCATATGTGCAGTGGCAACGCTTTGGCGCGGTTATTACTGATCTAGGGTTATATAAATCAATGTTGTAGATCCACCGTCGTTTGTGATCTCGCGCTGGCCGGGATTCGGCATCTCGTTGCGTGCAGGCGGCGCGGCGGCGCTTCGCTGCGATGTAGACGCCAATCCGCCCGCGCGCGCCTACTGGCTGCGAGACGAAGACCGCCCGCCCAGGTACAATACAATACAATACAATACAATACAATATCCTTTATTGAAGACTAAGAAAACAACATAAAAAGAAACAAAAAAAGAGAAAAACAAAAGGCGGTCTTATTGCTATGCAGCAATTTCTTCCAGACAACTAAATAGGAAATAAAAATAAGTGAAACCAAACTAAGCTTCTACATATTTTTTATAGAATAGGGTGAAAAACGAGCACACCAACTGATAGTAACTAAAATATAGCTGCAGCATGGCTCTGCTATGTAAATATATAAATAAATAAAATATATATTCTCAATGATAGTTTCTCGTTATATAGTGGTGGAGCAACAAAATAACCATAGATAGATAACTGTTTATGTACGCCAAAAGTATATAAATATGAACAAAAATAGGAGAAGAAAAGAAATATGGTACAACAGGCGGTCCTATATCTGAAAGCGATCTCTTCCAGACAATATTTGGTGCACGGGATAACAATTAAATATGTCAGAACAGAGAAAACAATAATGTTCTCCAGACCGAACAGAACCGAACTCAACGAAGACTAGCAATCTTCGCAGGGCAGGATTATGGTGACCGAGTATATACTACTCTGTGTAAAAAGTATCGGGAATATGTCAATAAAAAGACCCGCGTAAAAGAGGTCGTTCTAATTTTTTTACTGCATGTTGGTTGCACTGTACTGATTTAGCGCGCAAAGTTTGAGCGGGATCTGTCATTTAATTTGTTTTAATTTACACTTTTTGTTGGTCATAGTTTTGAGTTCTCGGCGATTTTTACAATGGAAAACATTGTTGAACAAAGAGTGTGCCTTAAATTTTGTGTTTCGAATGGTATTTCATGTGGTGAATCACTAAAAATGTTGCGAAATACCTACGGCGAATCGTGTATATCGAAAACAAGGGCTTATGAATGGTATAAGGCTTTTAAAGAAGGCCGAGAAGTAGTAGTAGACTTGCCTCGTTCTGGTAGACCTTCAACCGCTACGACCAAAGAATTCATCGAAAAATTCAAGAAGCTAGTGCTCGAAAATCGACGTATGAGTCTGAGAGAGTTGGCTGGTGAGGTGAACATATCTTTTAAGTCCGTCCACAACATTCTCATTGACATTTTAGGCATGAAATGCGTCGCCGCTCGACTTTTTCCAAAAGAGCTCAATTTTTTTTCAAAGAGCGCAGCGAAAGCATGTCGCTGAAGACATGGTTTCCCGAGCTTCTACGGATCCGACCTCTATGAAACGTATAATAACTGGCGACAAGACATGGGTTTATGAGTACGACATGCAAACAAGTCAACAGTCTTCAGAATGGCGTCTCGAAAACGAGCCGAAACCAAAAAAACCGCGGCAAAGTCGCTCCAAAATCAAGGTGATGCTGACAGTTTTTTTGACTACCGTGGTGTGGTTCACTCCGAATTCCTTCCAAAGGGAGAAACAGTGAATAAAGAATATTATTTAGGCGTCATGAAGCATTTGCGTGAGAGTATCCGCCGAAAACGTCCAGATTTGTGGCAACACAACTCATGGATGCAGCACCATGATAATGCACCATCACACACAGCCATTATAGTGAAAGAATTTTTAGCGAAAAATTCAACAAAAGTTCTTGACCAAGCACAGTATTCACCTGATATGGCTCCGTCTGACTTTTTTTTATTTCCTAAGTTAAAATTACCACTTCGAGGAAAACGTTTTGAGTCGATAGAAGCCATAACAAAAAATTCGCTGAATGAGCTAAAGGCCATACCGCAAATAGCCTATGAAAAATGTATGGAAGACTGGGTAAAGCGTTGGAGATGTTGTATTGCAAGCGATGGGGCCTACTTTGAAGGCGATAAAATAAATTTAGATTAATAATTTGTATTTTTTGTTTTATTGACAAATTCCCGATATTTAGTACACAGAAGGTATAGTATATTATTCAATTATTCAACACCGTGTGGACACAGTTAAATTAAATTGTTACAAGGCAATGTAAAGTTTGCTTACATTAGGGTAGCGCGAAGGATTTTTCTTTCTTAAAAAAGGTGCAGTCACAGATGTAGTCTCAGTCTCCTGTGCAGACACAGATGTAATGTTTATTTTCCGACTCTCATTATCCGATGACACGGTTACTCGACACGACCGGAGAGAGATCAAGCGCAGAACCCACGCCTTTACGTGCTTTTCGAGACACGGAAGTGTAACACCGCCAACTTCCATACTCCAAACTCCAAGAATCCAGCGGAACATTAAAAAAAAGGTTAATTCCAAACCGTTCTAAGTCAGTTTACGACAACCGCTACATGTATTATAAATAAAATGGTTGAAATAAATATTTTTACAAGAATCATTAAATTTTATTGCTAGAATTATCAAGAACAAGACAGTTTAAAATGCACACGCATACAAGTGTCTGTTCAAATATATTTTAATAAAATAATTATTAAAATATATTTGATTATTTTTAATCTTTCTTTTATAAATGGTCTATTCAGTGTCAAGTAAACCGGGACAAATAATAACGACGCCTCGGAGTTACGGATTCGAGTGTCAATTAGGAGACTCTTGACTAAGAAGGAACACTTGCAATAAGAACCCCTGAGAGGAGAGCTGACCCACGCCACTTGCTGTTAATCATAGCGAGTGGATTTAAGTTCCTTTTATCAGTAACAGAGAAAACAATTAGGTTTGAAATAAATAGTAGAGGATTGTATAATAGTATCTTAGGTTTACCTACATTGTCAGATAGAGCTAAATCTATCTATATAAGATACAAAAATATTTCTACTGTGTCAGTTATAGATTTTGAAACCATCCAACCGATTTTGATGAAATTTTTGTGTGTGTTTGAGTGGGTCCGTAGATGCTTTATGTTAACATTTGGCGCTGTTTTCGCAGTAGAAATGCGGTCGTTATGGTGTATGGGAAGGCTGAATCCGAGTGACAAAGTGAGAAATTGTGTGATAGGAGAAGAGTGTGGTTTGCAAGATGATGTGACCAGGATTAAGATAGGAATGCTTCGGTGGTTTGCTCATGTGGAAAGAATGGCAAATTTATGTTGCAGAAGTGAACGGAAGGGTCGAAAAGGGACGTCCTAGGCGAAAGTTTATTGACCAAATTGGTTATATTTTAAAAATGGGTCTAATTAAGAGTACTCGTAACCGACGAGCATGTATGCGTAGGTATATGGATGTGGAGGAGGTAAAAGAGCTATGGCAGGGTCATGCCAAATGAAGGTCTGTAGTCTCTGCCTACCCCTCTGGGTGACAGGCGTGAGTGTTTATGTTTTTATCTATTATATTATATGATACTACACAAGATTGTTGTCGAGACTCGTCAAGGTGTTTCACGTATAAAAATATTCAGATTCGGAAGAATTATTATCTATAGACCATTCATTTATTAATTCATTGCAGCCCATTACTTAACAAAGGCCTCCCCCTAGATTTCCAGAATCATAAAGCGGGGTTTGGCACAGTTGCCACGCTTGGTGTGCGGGTTTGCAACCGCAGTTTTTTTTTATTATTTTAAGTGGTTATTAAGATGACACTGCTGTTCATCTCCTGCATCAGTTTCCCTCTGTCGCCTCTTGCGAGACCCACAGGAAGAGATAGGGTAGTCAATATCCCTACTTTGTCACTGCGTGGTTATAGGCTATACAAAAAACAAGCAGTTCGTATTTCTTGAGAGCTACTGCAGCTTCAATTTGATATGGACGATGACGATGGCATTTAGCAGCTCTCCTGCGCCACTGGAGGCGGCGGGTCCTGAAGCCCGCGGCTCGGCCACTCTGCGCTGGGAGACGTTGCGCGAGTCCCACGGTGGCTGGTACCGTTGCAGGGCTTCCTGGCTTGACGCGGAGTACTCCTCCATCGGTTACTACCTCAATGTCTTGTGTAAGTGATCCTTGCTTCCCAATTCAATTATTTTTAAAAAGTGAATCCTCGTAACGTACATATGATGACGTTTTATTTGTATTTTAAGAATTTTTTTAAAACTTTGATGACTTAAATTAAAATTAAAAAAAGCTGAAACAAAAAAGGCTGATCGTTAAATGGCTGAAAAGTTTTTTTTTTAGAATCACAGCTAAAACATTCTCTATTAAGTCAACTTTGAAAAAAAAACTAATCGAAATCGGTTCATCCGTTTGGGAGCTACGATGCCACGGTCAGACACAGATTACGTTAACAATGAAATATATAACATCCCTCTTTTTAATTATAGCGTGATATAAATGTTAATAATATTTTTAGCAGGAATTGTTTGTTTTAGGCTAAAATTGAATTTCTGTATTCAATATTGGGACAGAAATATATCTTTTCTATACCCTAATCTATGACCATAATATATATATATATATATATATTACGGTCATAGAAAAATAATAAATATTTTCAGCTCCTTTCGTTTTTCTGAGCGACAAACATCCAAACATCAATAATTTTATTAAAATAGATTTCATGTCAATTTTTACCCCAGTTAAGACTTCTCATTTTATTTTGTTATTTGCCTTTAAAACTTCGTCATGTTCCGATATATATATATATATATATATATATATATATATATATATATATATATATATATTCGTAAAGTAATAACCATTTTCATTAAACAGATATTAGATATTATTTTTGGCTTGATTAATTATACGAGATTTGTTACATACAATGTTTATAAAATCCGTATAAAAAAGATCAAAAGAAGTTATAAATTCAAATCACAAGTTATAAAATTGATGAAAATGTCTGAAAATATTACCAGAACTCATTTATTAAAAACTATTGCACACAATAGCCGCCGAGGATCCACAGTCGCCAAGTGAAGTTGAAGCCAATAACGAAGAGCCTGAGCATCAGAAAGTTGACGTCCCTTTGGGAGGCAATGTGCAACTGCACTGCCCAAAAGGTAAATAGCACTTTTTTGTTTTTAATTATTTCCATTGACTTTATTTTATGACATTTAATTATTTCCATTACTTCTTCATTAAAGCCTCTAGAAGTCCGCGCTGAACATCGGCCTCCCCATACATTGCCTCTTAGGAAGGATTTTACCATAGCTAGCCACGCGTCTTCTATGTTTCTGTGATGTTGTAAGAAAGATGCTGCTGCTCGTTCCCTGCTTCAGTTTCCCTCGGTCGCCTCATGAAGCTTCTTTATGAGAGGCAAAATATGGTAACCAGGCGTCATTTATTAACAAAAAGACGTGTGACACTCGGGGACTGCCGCGGTAAAGCTATTGCATAGCATTTTGTATCAACTTACGCAATTATAATATTTATACAGTATTTATTTTTCTTTGATATTAATTCAAGTTACACTTTTTGAGCGTGGTGACCGATAAGAAAACAAATTTTTTTCTTTTATTAAATAAATAAATAATAAATGCACTTTGTTCATTCATATTCAAAACACTTTATACACAAATTTTACAAGTACAGCTATTCACTGTTGTACATAAATACCTATACACCTGTATACTTTCTCATAAACAGCTGCTTTTGTATTCGTCCGATTTCGGAGCAGCTCGTCTCGATTCATGCGAGCTTCGTAGAGTCGTACAATACGTCTAGTTGCACGCACACAAACACCGTGTCGAAGACTGCCGAAAAGAAACGACGTTAGACAATGCACGGCCTTCAAGCCACATCTCCGTGCCCGTCGGAGTGGGAAGCGTGAGGTTTTTTCGTTACGGAATTTCTGGATTCGGTCCCCGCGCTCAAGGCCCGCGATAGAAGCTATGCAATAGCTTAAAAAATAGAATAAAAAGGTATGGTTGCCAAACAGCCTGTCAAGCTTGGTAACTGTGACAAACATCTCCCTTATGATAAAATCTATGGCTGAGGTCTATGTGCAGCAAAAGGACTTAGCGAGATGTAATGGTAACAGCAAACAAAGTAAGTAAGTAAACAAGCCAACATCTTATTTGAGGGTACATGGCAACGGTGCGGTGGCCCATGAACACCTGAGATTAATTTATAAGATCTCTTAGCATATACTGGAGAGCGAAACCGGCATTAAATAATTGAAATCTATTACAGTTTTAACGCTATATGTAATACTGACGTTACGCTATGTACACTTATTGCTTAGTATACTATACATCATACAAATAAATATTTTTAATTTTCATATTAATTTAATATAACATGCAAGAACTAATGTTAACAGACTAATGTTAAAAAAATATATATATACAAATATTTTCCGTTGGATCCCAAAATAGGAGAATCCTGTTTCTTGTGGTCCGAGAATGCAAGTTAAAGTGATTTATGCACAATCTAAAATAGTAGAATGAGCTAATCACAGAAAAAATGATAATTATATTTTAACCATTGAATGAATTTATGTACGTTTATGTTATTGTAATAAATTAAGACCTCGTTCCAGGTAGCGT
Organism: Parnassius smintheus behrii; assembly: GCA_036936625.1. Taxonomy (NCBI): domain Eukaryota; kingdom Metazoa; phylum Arthropoda; class Insecta; order Lepidoptera; family Papilionidae; genus Parnassius; species Parnassius smintheus. The sequence goes on along the minus strand of JAUPFT010000031.1, from coordinate 38,203,585 downwards.
AGGTTGTTGGTGGAGACGCATTGTAGGCAACGCCAGTGAGACTTGGGCGCCGGCTGGATCCCATCACGCGCACGGTGTTTTGGGTAAGATGGAAAAATGTAATTTCTCATTACTCGAGGACTATACAAAACATTTAAGTATGTTACATCCTTAATACTGGATTTATTAACTGCTATTTGTTTTATGTTACTTGCTAAGTATTAAAAAATTATTAACAATTTGCTTCCTACTAAGATAGAGGAATATGTCAAGTAGTATGTGTATGTTTAGAGGGTGCTATCTAAATATGATTGTAAGAATGTGTCTTTCATCGATACACATTTATTGAAATATGTGCTTAACACGTAGTCAAAATATTGCCTTTATTTATTTATTTACACTTTATTGCACCTTTATAATAATATTATATAGGGCTTAATGCCTTTTGGCATTCTCACCCAGTCAACCCGGGATGTGTGAATAATAATGTGATGGGTGATTGCCTTTATATTTTATATATGTTCTCTCATTCCATATCAGATGTATATGTGTATTTCGTCAGCTAAGCAACTCCTTCAATTTATTGAAGATATTGGGTTTAGCAGTGAACTATGGCCACAGCAGCGATCACAATAGATTTTACTGGTCGAGGGGAAACTGGTCTCATTAGACCAGCATAGCTGCTGCCGCAAAAAAGAGGGCTGGTCATTCCATAGAGGAGAGGTATATTTTCATCAAAATATTCACAAAGTTTAAAAATAACAAAAAACTATTCTGGTTTCTTCATTGCTTTGTAGGCTTAAAGTTCATCTATTTTTTTGCATTGAACATGCAGTAGGCTTTTTTCCTATATTGTGGAGGCTATTTACATACATAAATTTGACAAAGACAAACTTCCAGATCCGATTCCAGATTCCAGATGCGGGATTGAGATCCGCGGCCATCAGCCCCGCAATTAATTGCAGTGAAGTCCTTTGTATGTCGTACAATAATTCGTCGAGACACGAATTCGTGACACGTAGTGCAGTTCAATAAACTGCGGAGTGATCTGTGTACGCAGGTATTCGGGGCGCGCTGTACCAGGAGGCTGGCGAGTACCGCTGTGTGGGCGCGCGTGGGGCAGACCTGCAGCGCCTGCGCGACCTCAAGCGCGTCACGCTCCGAGTCACCGGTAACACTTCCCCAACTGTTATATTTTTCGAATATATTTATCTCAAATTTTTTAGCCGACCTTAATAAAGGGAGGAGCTCTCAAACCGACTGTATATATCTTCTTGTTCTATATGTTCTTTACATTACATTTGTTAATTATGAACAGGTTACAATGATTTTTTTATATAATTAGCACTAGTTCCACGTAGATTGAAAGAGAATGCAACCCCATAATTTAAAAAAGTCAGTAAATTGTATAAATAATGTTTAGAAGACATTCTATTAGTTACACACTATAAAGTCAAAATATTAAACCTTCAATAAAAAGTAAAAGCCGTGTTTAAAGAACCATAAAGAATCAAATAATATACACATAATAAGCTAAAGTCTAATGTACAGGGTACCACACAATAGTAAATAATACATGCATTACTCATTAAGTTAGATCACTTAGAAAAAATATTATTTGATAATTGCGTACTGGTGTATAACTTCCGTACTTCTGCTTATACATCATTTTATAATATTTGTCAGTGTCAGTGTTAAAATGACTTTCGACATAAACAGTTTATTTATTGGTCCTTCGAAGTAACAAGATTACATCTGTGGATTTAATCGAAAATTAGAAAATTCAGGTATAGTGGCTCTTAAACTGACATCAATTTGTGTTTTTTTGTTGATTTTGTGCGACTACGATCGGTTTAAAGGCTTCCCAGAAACAGTTTCCAAAAGTTTGAGAAGGTGCAGAAAAGGTCGTATTATGTTCGCGAAGACATAGAGTGGCCCGACCCACTGGACAAAGCTATGATACTTCAGTTATCACAGACAGATTTCGGCGCCATTAATTTTTTATAGGATAAGTTAGATTAGAGATTATAGATTAGTCCATCCGATGGTTAGTGGTTGCTGTGGCCCATAAACATCTGTATCTATCCTCGATTACGAATCAAATGCGAATGCGTTGTCACCTGTGAGGACTAAGACGGAATACCTCGATTCCAGTAAAAAGGGTCCCCGATTTTCTACACTCACCATACGAAACACATCAGCATTAAGCTACTATTTTACGCTGTTATTCTTTAAGAGCGTGATCCTTCCCAGGTCTAGCCGACCCTTTCGTGCTACAATTATACTACTAATATAATTGCAGCATGGCTCGTATATTCTTTTTGTATAAACAGTGTTTGTGTATACAATAACAGTCTATTACAGTATAATAAAAGTCTATACTACGACAACGTCCCGAAAATGGTTCACAGCAAATGGTTTATTGTAAAACACAACTTTATCTAATATCATCATGTTCAAAGCCACCGCTAGAAACAATGACATAACAGAAGTATATGTAAATGGGGAAATAATAAAAACTAAGTTCTGCGAAGTTTTTGGGAATTTATTTCGATGATCTCCTAAACTGGAAAGTTGAGGCAGCCATAGTAGACACCATAAATTCAGCTAGCTATGCTTTACGTACCTTGAGAGTCAAATTAACCGTTGATAAACATTTGAAAAATTGTTTTGACGTTTTGTGTTGACGTTTTTACAAACAGACATTTTTATGAAAGTGATGAAGAAATGAACGAGAAAGAAAAAACCAGAAGGATGGACTTGACTGGCTTTAATGCCTTCGTTATCAGGTAGTTTTAATATTTAACAAGATGCCTAAAAAAACTAATAGAAATAAAAAAGTTAAGTGTTATTAAAACAGAGTTGAAGGCACTACTTATAGAAAAATGTATTTATAATATTGACGAATTTTAACTGTGAAGTAGTTAAAATATTTATTTAAATAGTATTAACTTTATTAGTTAATTTATTTTAATAAATTTTTACTTTTTATTTTATTTTATTTTCAAACGTTTATTTTATTTAAAAATTATGGAGTAGGTTGACATTAGCTAGTTGTTTTTGTTTGGTTTCTCTTTATTATACAATGCAAAAATATATTATTGAACATTTCTGATGCATATTAATTGAAATAAGTATATAATTGAGAAAGCCACAATAACATTTATTAGATAACTTGTTTATTTAATTGTGTGATTACCTAATTAATATATTTTGTTTAGCTAAATTAAGGCTTAGCAATATGATACGGAAATTGATGTAATATTCGTACACAATTTATTGTTAATGAATAAAAATATTGATTGATTGATAGAGTCAACTTTGAGTGTACTTTTTTCATCCTTGGAGTGTCACACAGCCAATACGCAAAACATGGAGAGTCTACTTCAGCGCCAACAAGACATTGTTGAAAAGATCAAGGGATGACCCGTAAGTACTTGAGTGAACAACTCGACTCTCTTGAATAATTATGTGGCGAGTTCCAAGTTAACAACCACTAACTATCCAACTATGAGAATTACACCGATACTCATTTTACAAAAAAATAATAACAACAAGCCAGGACATACTTTGATTCTGTGCGTATCACGATATCATCTTTTCCTCTTGCAAATAAAATTTCTGCACCTCCAACACCAGAAATGCTGCTTAAGATCGTGCCACAAGAGTTACCTTAAAGTACGGTTCAACCTAAAATACAGCCGAGACCCACACTACCACCAGCATCATCTACGATGATGACGACGCCTGCAGATCAAGGTCAGGCAGCAGAACCGATATCTTTGCAAAGAACTATCTTCAAAGCTTTCCACCGCCAAGTGAGTAACTTGCAACTTGACAAGATATGAGACAAGTGGGAGCTGGAAGATGAGTTAATCAACATTCAGAGAAGTTGAAATCCAATCCTACGCCTTGCATCTACAGATCGATCACATTTTCAAGGTTCAGGTACACAGTACGGCAATGAGTTTTATGCCTACGAAAATTCATACTAGAGCATCAGAAAAGCTTTGAATCTCAAACTCGCATTTACGGTACATCTGCAACAGTCAACACCACAAATCGATATACCTATATTCACGGGCAAATACACATAATGGCTTAAGCTCTACGATCTTTACGTAGAGTGTATGCATAACGACAACCTGCTCACAAAAAGACAGAAAATGCAACACCTGAAAGATAAATTACCAGGAGATGCCGAGCGACTTATTCAGCATGTAAACATCTCAGCAGGAAAATATGACACACCATGGGAACTGTTGATATTTATATAACAAACCACAACTGTTGTTTACCAAATCAATCGAACGTTCACAAATAGTCAGCAAACGAGATTAGACATCATGTAGTGTATGAGTGCGAGAAGTTTATGAAATGTATCCTTGCCATATAGAACCTAGGTATCGGTACAAGTACCTGAAACCCACTGCTAGTTCACCTCATATCATAAGCTGGATACTAAAAACATACAATGACTCTCGCTCGCTTGAAATCGCTTTCTGAACTTAGGAACTTTAAGAGAGTAAGATCAACGCATAAGAGTCATTACGTAAAAGGGAACGGGAGGTTTCCACATCATCCAACAAGTCTTACTAACGGAAGATGTACAGCCAGCCATACAAGCCTTACTTGCTACAAGTTGATGGTAATCGCTATGGAAAATTTCCCAACACAGAAATTCAAGCTGTTGTGGCATCTTCGTTAAACTTTCCTGTTTGCAACAACAATCACTACCTATATAAGTGCAGCAAATTCATCCAATTTTCACGATTTGGACGAGCGGCTAATGGCCGTCAATAAACGAAATTATTGTCACAATAGTTTGTATGCACATATTGACAATCTATACATGTCATCCACATGTGTGTTTGTCGAAAGAGTTATTAGTGTGTGAGTGTTACATGACGCATATACGAATATGTACCTTAATCAGCAGAGAGACGGCCTGACGCGACGGCTGGGTTTTCGCCCGTACCATAGTTAATTACATATTTATACTGTGCCCGTACCTACCGCTTCAATTACGCAATACTTAACAACATAGTGTTAATCACTTCCCTACAAATAATGAGGAGATTCTACTGACGGCTTTATCTGTCTTACTCAAAGCTCCCGATGACACGTACATCACCTTGAGGTGCTTGCTAGATCAAGGCTATTAAATTTCACTGATAACTGAGAACGCCGCTCAGATGCTGCGTTTGCCTGGATAACCAAAACATTACAATATATAGCTATCACAGATGCATGGTAACCAAGACTATGCTCACATAGTCATTAATTACGTTATCAACAATCTGCTAAACATGTCGTGATATTATTGTTGTTTTTACTTATTTTTTAGTTTCCCTCTTTTGCGGCGGCATTACGGCACAAAACTTAATAAAACATGCATTGTTCGTTAATCTAGATTACTTAGAAACAATACTATTTGTTAATTACGCACAGGTGTAAAACTTCCTATAGCTATGTATACATCATTTTTATAACAATTTTATAGTTATATAAGGTTTAATATTTTTCAATAAAATCAGTGTTAGAATGACTTTCATTGGGTTTCCGATTAATAAAAGGGTCTACGGTTCTCTATATTCACCATACGAAACACAGCAGTATTAAGCTACTATTTTACGCTGGTATTCTGTGACAGCGTGGTCCTTCCCCGGTCGAGTCGACCCATACATTCTACAACTATACTACTAATATAACTGCAGCACGGCTCTGCCACGTATTAATTATACACATATTATCTATTGAAAGAGCCCAGTATTAGGTAAGTTAGTTTGTAAGCTAGGTAGTCTAGTATTCCTGTGTATTAACATTGTCACAGTAGTGTAGTTAACTTGTAAGTCAGAAAATAAAAGTAATATCTTAGAAGGAAAAAGTCTTTAAAGAGCCACGTTGCGTCATATTATAGTTGACGGTAGGAACATGCTTGCACAGAATACTGGTGTGAAATATCAGCATAATATATGTTATGTGTATAAATGATATGCTTAGAATGAGTGACGCAAATCGGAGAGTTTTATTTACTAGTAAATAGTCATAGACATTCAGTCCTCAGGAATAACAACTCATCTACAATCTGCCCTCGGTATAGCTTAACCATTCGTACTACAACCATAATATAGAATATGGCTCTTCCACGCATAAAATACATAAATTATACGCTAAGAAGCTTTTCGCATTAGTATGCGTTACATAATTGAGTTATATAAGTGAGAGTGAATTGGTAGGTGGTGCGACGGCGACAGCACTGAGCGCGAGCCCGACGCCGGGCGGCTGGCGGCTGGAGTGCGGCGCGTGCGGGCGCGGTGTGCGCGTGTTGTGGCTGCGCGCTGCTCGCGCCGAGCCCGCGCGCCTTGCGCCCGACGCCGCGCCCCACTGCCACCGAGCCGTGCTGCACTTGCCCGAGCCCGACGAGGTACCCGCAGCTGGCACTCGACACATAGACGTACCCACTGGTAGCAGCAGCACGAGACCACGAGGTACACACAGCCGGCACTCGGGACATGGAGGTACCCATAGGTAGCACTGACACCAGACCATGAGGTACACATAGCCAGCACTCGGGACATAGACGTACCCACAGGTAGCACCGGCGCCAGACATTGAGGTACCCACAGCTAGCACTTGGAATATAGTGGTACCCACAGGTAGCACCGGCACTAAACCACGAGGTACCCACTGCTAGTATTTGGAACATACAGATACCCACAGGTAGCACCGGCACCAGATCACGGGGTACCCTAGCTAGAACTGGTCCGACACCTCGCCGCACAGCCACCGCGCCGTGCTTCACTTGCATGTATTGTAGTGCGTCAGTGCTGGTTGCGTGGTCAAAGCCACAGAGTACCTTTTTATGAAACTAGTATCTTTAGGCTCAGACTAAGATTGAGCCCGTGGGCTTTAACGCGTGCTACAAGCGTTGTGCTCCTAACGTAGTGCTCTAAACGTAGTGCATCCAATTTTGGGCGTCTCTTCTGGTACGTAGTTACATACTACTTTAATATATTCCCCTGCATAAGCCCGACGAGATAGCGTGCCCACCCGCTGCTCGCAATGGCCCACTGGCAACGCATCACACTGACATCGTAACGTTCCCGCCCGCAGCTTACTGCAACTCGCACATACATTTGACACATTGGTTCAGTCTTCTACTAAAATTACCCGATTGGTAAGTAATACCGCTCTGTGTTCCTACTACTCGATCACATAGGTTGGAAATGTCCTATAAACCAAATTTCAAGCACTGCGACCAGTTTTAACGGAGACTAGCCATTTAGTGGGCGGCTTCCTCTATCTCTTCATTCTTCACTCTGGAGTTGTGTGTTGTGTTGTGAAGTTGCAGGACCAAAGGCTTTATGATTTTAATCAAAAAATTGTATTTACCACCACTAGACTAACGAGGCAATGATTAAGGTTGTACGTACATTTTTACTTTTATAAGAAGTGATCTAATGCTAGAGTACCAGAAGGGTGTCAAGGCACTGCAACCGACTAAGCTGCCGGAGATTCTTATTGTTGGTAACGAGACGTTCCACCTTAGTCTTCAGGAGTGACAACGTCTAATTTTCTAATCAGAATGGTGCTCGCTTATCTAATATTTGATCACGGTAGCCTCTTAAGATATTAGTGTTGCCATTAAATAGACGATAGGATAAAATTCGTGTGGTGCAGGTGTGGTGTGCAGCGGTGACAGCAAGTGGGGGTGCAGTGGCGGTGTTCCCGCGCCGCACCGCGCCAGCGCCTGCTCGCCACGCCGGCCGCGCGCTGCCCTCGAGTGCTCACTCGCACTCGCGCGGACACGAGCTACTAGCATTCTTACTTCTCTACTCGCTCTCTATGTACACCCTCATCTCTATGGTTTAATTAAACAACAAAATTTAATCTGTAATTTGTTTTAAAAAGCTCGCTTCATTACGCCGATTGTTCGATGGTTTGAGTTGGTAATTTTGTAAAACTCACGCCATCCCAAAAATCGGCGATAACGTTAAATTTAGATATTAAATAGGTTCAAAATCAGCACATTATTTATGGAAGTGAAGGCAAATATAATACAGATTACCTGGCGAGAAGTGATCATCATCGCCCAAGAACATTTACGACGTATCTGCAAACCTTTTAGAAATGAATAGGCTATTTTATTGAAAGTCTCTAAGTTTTATTGGTTTGGAAAAACTACTGACGACATTAAATTCCACAGCATGTCTGTGCTAGGCAGAAAATTTCCCATAAAATGTACAGTAGTTGACTGCTATCGAGATAGTGAAAATGGAATTTCGATTTCTGTCGTAGTATACAATGGTGGAATTTAGCTGCTGGAATTAATCCAAACAATTTCTCTGAGCACTCCTGTTTAACTTGCAAATTTTTATAACTTTTGTATTCTTAATGAGGACTAAGTTCTTAAACTGCTATATTATTGAAGTCTGCGGGAATCAAACAAACTAAAACTTTGTTACTATTGTGTCTATAAAGTCCTGTAAGTCAAAGTTGAATTCCGGATTTATGAACACACTATACTAAATTTATTAATGCGATTTGATGAAGTGAGTTTAGTTCTGCTACTTATACAATGTACGTGGTATGGTAGATTACTGTCATTATTTCATTTAAATGAAATATATCAATTTAAAAAGCTGCAACTAAATCTCAGGAAAATTACAACGTCAATAAAAAATATGTTCTGGAAATGGTTAAGTATATATTATATATTGCCTAACTACTATGTTTTTGATTCTTGAGATACTTACCATTACTAATAAATTAGGAAAAGAAGAATGGCTTCTATTACAGCTTAAGCATGCAGCAAATCAAGTAAAAAAGTAATTATATGCAAAACCAAAGTTTTTTTTTGTTTTAAACTTACACAGATAGTTGTTTGAAAAGAGTTACCTGAACAAAAGATCTTCTTACGTAGTGTTTACTGTAGGCAATATCGTATCGTCTATACCTTAAACTAGTCTTTGTAGTGCTATTGTATCTCTGTAATACGCATGTATAATGGATCTATCTCTCTCATAACTTGTACACGTTGAGACGTATCAACGTTGCTGTAGATTACTTTTAAAGCTCTATTATTTATGGATTTGTATTTGTCTTTCTATTTTTTTAAATATGTATTGTTGTATTTTTTATTTTTCAAGATTAACATTTTCTTCCGTCTTTTCAAATTATTTTGTGATAATAGCCTTTGTAGTATGTATTAAAACAGGATTTAATGTGCCAAAATTGTTATTATATTCATAATAGATTTTTCTTATATCAAAGAACAACATAATATTATGTCGATTAACATATTTTATTTTTTAATGTTTTGAAACAGAAAATTAAGTGCAATGCAAACACCAAATTAAAAGTTAGAATATATTGTATAATAATGAATATGTATGTAAGTTAGAAGCAACGACCGAAAGGTTCTTATAGTATGGTAAATAGGCAAACGTAAGAAATCAATGTAACGCCTTGCGGGCATATATCTGTAATATTTTATATAGATGTCAAATTCGTAATAAAAATAAAGTAATAATACGATGTGTATCATAGCTTAAAATCGTAGAGCAAACTGGTCACCGGCGGATCGGAGGGCAGTAGCCACACGCAGGCGTTCCACTTTGTCATAGAATCAGTCCAAGCGGTCTTATGCGTAAAAATAGTTGCAGCCGCACTTCACAACCACTCACTGAGCTAAATGGACGTCCTACAAAAAAGCCGAATAGTTCAGTTTTTTTTGCCGCAAAAAGACATGACGTTCTGCGTCAAATTTTCACAAAGATGGCGTTATCTTTCATATATAAGTAATTTTTAATCACATTACTACTTTTTACTTCTTTTTAAACCTAAAAATTACAATAAAAACAGTCATGTTGTTTCGGATTTGATTACCAAGAGAAACGTCGGGATAATAATAAAAATAAATTAAAGTAATTAAACGCGATAAAATCCGTAAATAATAGTTTTATTCAATACCAAGAGATTGCTCGCCCTTATGCAATACGAAAATCGGTCGAACCACTGATCCGAGTCCGTATCCGTGTCGTCGCTATCACCGAGCTGTACCTATAGTTATAATGTATCTTATCCTATGTGTGTGTGAAATTTTTAATATATTGTTTTAATTGTTATGTGTGAGCCTTGTAGTGACAGACGAATATTTTTGAGTGCGCAGATTAGCCACTGCAAAAAATGACTATTACTACACTAAAAACCGCTATTACTACTAGCATTCGGTTCGCCGGTGGCCCATGTTGCTCTATGCTTAAAATGAGTCGTGTAAATTTCGATGTCAATTTTAGATGTCCGTTTAGATCGGGCGAGTTTTGTATGAAAGGATTTGCTACCACAATTTTTGCAACAATTATAGTAGTGTAAGCGTAAGAGAGTTTATCAGATGTTTGATGTTGAAATGTTAATATCGATGGTTAGTTTCTCATTGGTTGCGTTTCTCGTTTCTTCTCCGTTCTTTTCATCTCTATTGTCTTTCAACTGTGTGTAATCTGAAATGCAATCTGCTGCAGAATAAAATTCATCGTTATTGTTGTTAAGAATTGTGATATCAGTTGAGGCGCGGGCGCGTCGCGGGCCGATATCTCAAAGAGAGTTTAAAGTTATTATCAAAGAGAATTTAAAAATCAGCGGTCTTCGATATTAAGTTAGGGGTAGTGAGATGTATTTTTGTATCGTCTCGAAACTTACGGTCAATTGGACAATGAGTTTTTCTACTTTAAAGGGTATATTTAAAGAGCAAAATGAATTCATTTATGTACCTGGAGTTTTGGAAAACGTAATGATCCGTCCATTGCGGAATTCGAGTAGTTATATAAGAAGCTACATAGAACCCTTCCTTATTATTACACTATCTCAGAATTTGTATGCGATAACCAGATACGTATAGCTAGACCAAAATCTATTAAATGAATTTTTATATGTGTAAGATGTTCTTCCTTCACCTGCTGTTGTAGCATCTTTTGAAATATCCTTTCCTTACCCAGCACCCAAAGCTCCGCGGCCCCCGCACCTCGTAAATATTTTAGTATAGCTACCGAAATCGATCAGTCAATATTCTCTCCATTATCAAAAAAAATAGTTATTTATATAAGGGTAATCTTTTTTCTCTCCTCTGAAACATATTTTAATAGTTATACAGGTTACTGTAACTATTATTGAGAAAACTACTAAGTAAATAATGAAAATTTACGGTTTCGTGGCATAAAACTAATTTGACGTATTTAATCGCAACTTCCTGATGGCAGTCAAACACCTCAGTCCCACTTGTGAACTCGCGTGCTGTTAAGATTGAAAATGTTAAAATAAACGCTATAAAATCCGTAAAATTAGTTTTATTTCATGTACTCGTATAGCATTCAATAAGTAAATATAAAATTTCTTCTATGGCTACATAAGAGTAATGAAGGTAGTTGTAGTTTAAATAAAGTTTGCTAAATAGAATTGAACAGTTACTTTCACATTTCTACTCCAAATTCGCATTGGCTGGTCGAGGTCGGCAAAGTTGTAAATCAGTTGTAAGATTTTGTACTTAGCGTCCACTTCGATACTATGAGGTATCGCATTCGGTGCCAATACATTAATTAATAGATCATAACTATAATATATATTTACATTTTATTACTATAAATTTTATTGTTTACTTTGATATTCAATGTACAGAATCCATATATTCATTGCAATGTGTTTATGGATACTCCTATACCAGATAAATATACGAGATAAAAAGTGGAGTAGTTTTTCATTTCATGCCCACTGATATTCCTTAAGATACTATACCTTAATAAACAAAAGAGATATCGAAGAGTGAAGTGTCGGTGTAAGAATATCCGCTACCCCAATCTTCGCATGGGTGTTGTAAGAGTAAACAGGGGAGTACAAACCTGGAGTTGGGCAGCAGCAGTTCAGTAATGAGAACTAAATAGTTAAAACCTGAAAAAGATGTGACAAATCTTCCTCAGCAACGAAAATGTTACGAGCTAAAAATAGTTTTAAATATAAGCGCTTTCATTCCTACTGTTGAGTCCAAAGACTGTATAGTATATATACTATTGGACCGACAATTCTGAATAAAAACTGCTATACAGCTGCGGATCGCAGGCGCACTCCGCGTGGGAAGCTGGCACGGTAAATATGCCATGCAGTTGTAATTTTATTAACGACAGTTACTGTTTTAGGCAAATTCGAAATAAAGTTACATAATTATCCGAAATAAACTTCAAATCATATCGATAAAGTGCGCAAATAAACAATGACAGCGTTTTCTTAAACACATTAAACAAAATCAGTATCACATTGTCGAAAATTACGTTCGCGGTTTTACTAGTCTTCTCTCCCGCTTGCATTCAACTGAAGGAGCTACGGACTGTAACTTAGTGTGCAATATATTAAAGCTGCAGAGTACATCCGGTAGTATACGTAGAAGTCTTTAGTTAAATCTTATAATGTACTCTTATAATAGGATAACAAATAATCCTTTAGTTCATTTATCCGTCATGAATTAAGAGCCAAGTACATTAAACTTCACAGCACGTGAGTTATTGTTTTGTTTAAGTAACGATTTTCCATGTTTTTTTTTAAACCTAAATGAGGATGATGGAATAAGGCACACAGTCCACCCGATTGTAAGTAGATGCTGTGGCCAATAGACATCTACATTTATCCTCGTGTTTTTAAATGGGGAGGAACTGAGCCCTATTGAGTCCTTGTTTTTATTTTCACTCTCGACGCAAAGCTTCGATGGGGATCCCATATATCTGAACTAGCAAGGCAAACTAAGCTCTGCAGTTTATGCTGTAAAAAAGTTTAGAGATCTAACTAGTGTCCAGACAGCTAGATTAGTTTATTTCAGTTCTATCCATAGCACAATGTCATATGTGATTTTGCAATGGGGGAATGCGGCTGATTTAGAAATAATTTTTGTTTTGTAGAAGAGTACCATAAGAGATATTTACAACCTACAACTGAAAAGTCGCTTAGAGAAAAATTTAAAGAAATAAATATATTAACAAATTATAGGTCTCTCAGTATATTTATGAAAATTTTATGTATGTTCACAAAAAGGTAGTTATAGTAAAAAAGTGATATACACTCTGTAAACACAAGGAACAAAACACAAGCCAGTCATACCGGTTTCTCGACTTCACAGAGTCAGTAGTTCATTCTTGGGACAATTTATACACCATTACAAGAATGTCCCAGAAAATATACAATGCTATTACCACGGCTATTAACGCTTTACCAAGTATAGATATTTAATTAAACAAAAACTGTATATAAAGGGTTATGCACCCATGGTCTTGGTCGACTGAGGTGACTCAGTCCGTTGTTGTTAGGAAGTCGCTGCTACACACGGCCTGGTTTGTTTTTCTCTGCCACCTTTTGCGACACCCACGGAACGAAATAGGGAATTGAATATTCTTGCATTACTACTTCAGGCTAAATCAATGCATTGTCAACAATTCAGCATGAATAATGTGGTAGAACCATCCTACAGTTATATTATAGTTGTAGCACAAATGAGTCGACTCGACTCCTCAAGCCAGCATAAAATAGTTGCTTAGTGCTGCAACGATTTGTATGGTCCATGTCAATACCCGGAGACCTTTTTTGGGGAAACGAGGCTTTGCATATTAGTCCTTAGGGTTAACATCTGCATTTGTTTCTTAACTGAGGATACTAGACGTCTATGAGTCACAACATCTACCATCACGTGTAGTGCGCGCTCGTTAGTCACCTTTGTTCTTTAAAAAAAGAATAAGGGTACTATTTTCATGACTTCATTATTTGTCTTCCATATTTAAAATATTCCACCGGAATAAACTCTTTGACTGTGCAATCAAAAGTTCCACCATAGTTGCTATTTTTATTACGCACACTGTTCGCTTAAATTAACCGCCGCCGGTGTATTCAAAGCACTGTTTCTACAAACGATGCGTTATATTCGTAAAATTGTGGTGAATATAGGAAATGGGACGTAACAGCTCAGGGTATAAGCGCTCGCTCTGAATTTTACAATACGCGAGCAACCTGGGTTCCATCTCCTCCGGCACAGATTAAATTGTTAATTGCAATCTTAAGTGCTGATTTACCACGTGGTTGGCGATGAAGGAAAACATCATGAGGAGGTGTGCATGTTTGAGAAATTAAAAAAACATTTCGATGACATATGAAGTCTGCCAGTACACATTGGGGGAGCGTGGTGAACACTTACTGACCAAACCTCTTCCCTAAGAGAAAGCCTGTGCCCAGCAGTGAGACGTATTAAGGAGTAAGCTTACTTCACTTAACTTTTATTAAAAGCATTTGCTGTGTTTTAATATTTATTGCAACTTTCTCGTAGTAAAGCCACGCTGCAGCTATATTATAGCAAATATATAGTAGCAGTTCAGTAGTAGCTATATAGTAGCAAGAATAGGTCGACTTTACCAAAAAAAACCACGCTCTCACAGAATACCAGCGTAAATTAATAGCTTAATGCTGCTGTGTTTCGTATGGTGAGTGTCTCTGGACCGGAAATCCTTTTCACAAGAATGGAAGCATTCCAACTTAGTTCTCAGGGGTAACAATGCATCTACATTTTGATTTTTAACCGTGGATAGATATAATGGTTAAGAAAAATTAAAGTCGATCGGTAGGCAAAAACGTTGTTGTCTATATATCACATTTAATTAATTATTATAGGGATAATTTCAAATAAAAGTGGAAGCCCTATTTTTTTTGATTAAATAATAATTTTTTTATTAAAAATTTGGTACATTGAATATCAACACTTATAATTTGATTAATTCATTTTCCATCTAAAAACGTAGGAATAATTAACATTTTTAAAATTCATTCGTTTTTCTCTCGTGATCCCCGGATGCCAATAAAATATGAAGATAATTCTTAAGTTAGAGAGCAGTCCTCGCAGATGGCCCTCGCTTATAACCGATTTATTGGGCCACGCCTTGATAAATTACCTTCTAACCCTTCAATCCCCATAAAATTCCCATTCAGTCGCATGCGTCTGGCAAATCCCGAGCGATCGCATGCGACCGCACCCACCCACAGCACTTAAAGCAACTTATATTTAGAGACTACTTTCTATGAATATAGGGGGGATAAGTCGCTTGCGTCCGTAGGCTTCGACCACCTAATCCTAAGCCCACCCTACACGTTTCCCCCGGGTGGTGTTAAAAGAGCGACAAAGCCGAAAGAACAGACTCGGCTACTGGCCGTGTGGTAGCGGCGTAAAATATACCACCCCCTAGTTTTCGCACCGGTGCCCCTTTAATGGAGCAGGGGTGCGAAGAATCTCCTGGAGGAAAACCGGCGACGAGGTTCGCCACCCGTTACGTTCTGTCTCCCGGAGGGGTGAAAAGAGGATTGCGGAGGCCCATCTAGCTACGCTGAATTTATGTAGAGCAATGAATGATAAGATGGATGAAGTATGCGATATGACGTACGATAGAGGAATAGATGTGTTATGTGTAAATGAGACGAAGCAGAAGGAAAAGGATGTCACTACATATGGCATGTATACAGCGTACTGGTCCGGTGTAGACGAGACCGAGCGGGCTTGCCAGGGAGTCGATATCATCCTTTCAGAAAGAATGGGTCAATGTGTGAAAGAGTTTGAATGTGTAAGCCCGAGACTGCTATGGATACGAATAAAAGTGGGCATAAAGAAGTTGTTTGTTGTAGGAGTCTACGCCCCAGACATATCTAAGGCCACTTATATCCGAGAGCATTTTTGGGAGATGGTAAGGATGGTGTTAATGAAATGTAAGGAAAATGAAAATATTGTTATCTTAGGAGATTTTAATGGAAGGGTTAGAGTGAGAAGGCTTGGGTATGAAAGGATACTGGGAACGTTTGGTGATGAAAGTGTTAGTGAGAATGGTGAAAGTCTCCTCACCGTATGTGTGGAAAGGAATCTTTTTGTGACGAACACTTTCTTTCGTCATAAGAAGATTCACATGCATACTTGGGAAAGAGGTGATGATAGAAGCATGATAGATTTCATAACTGTGGATGAAAGAATGTGGAGCGCAGTGGTGGATACAAGGGTTTACCGGGGGACCAACATAGGGACAGACCACTACCTGGTCTTATGCCGAATTAGGAGTTTATTCAGACGTTGACGGCATCGGACATCTGTGTCTACCACTGCCTTACGGCATATAAGAATTGAGAGGTCACAAGATGAAGATGCGAAAGACAAGTACAAATGTAGACTGAGAGAAAATATAAGTGATTTGTATGAGTTGTGTGTGAATGAGTTAGATTTGGAGAATGTGTGGCATAATGTTAAGAAAGGTTTAGTGGATGCAGCTACCGAAGTATGTGGTGATAGTAAGAGAACGAATGAAAGGAAAGACAATACGTTATGGTGGAAAGAGTGATAGAAGAATATCGGATAACTTCCAGGAAAATATTGAAATGTTCTGGAAACTTATAAGAAATACCAGGGGACATTCAAAACAACAGATTGAATGCGATACGAGACGAGAATGGCTGTATTCTGAATGATGAAGTGTTGAGTCTAAAGAGATGGAAGGAATATTTTGAAAGCGTATTTATGAGTGAGGAGACATTTGAACTGAATTAAATAGAAATTCCGAAAGAAGATGAAAAATATAGGGAGATAAGTGTAGAAGAAATAATGAAAGCAATAAAAAGCACGAAAGTAGGTAAGGCAGATGGATACGATAGAGTTTCACTCGAAATGCTAAGGGATGGAGAGGAAGTGGTGGCAGGCCTGCTGCACACCTTGTTTAATTTTTTTTGTTGGGAACTAAAGCGGGTACCGGGAGATTGGTACAAAGCTGTGATAGTCCCAATGTATAAGGGAAAAGGGTCACAGCAGGACTGTAAAAACTACCGTGGTATCAGCCTTATTAGCATTGTGGGAAAACTGTATGCTAAGGTACTAATTGAAAGAGTTATGAAAAAACTAATGGAAAAATATGGGATGTGCAAGCGAGATTAAGAAAGGGAATGGGGTATACAGACCAAGTCTTTTCCATGCGCATGATCGCGGAGAAGTTTTTGGCGAAAAACCAGAGAGTTTTTTGTGCATTCATGGACTTGGAAAAGGCTTATGACAGAGTGGACAGGGATGTGTTATGGCAAACGCTGAACGCATTTAGGTTGAGCGCTGGTTTGATACAGGCATTAAAGTCTCTGTATAGGGACTCGAGTGCTTGTATTAGAATCAACGGGGTCTACTCGGACTGGTTTGGCATCCATAAAGGTGTCAGACAGGGCTGTGTGGCTTCCCCGTGGCTGTTCAACCTATTTATGGACAGCTGTTTAGAAAATTTGAAAGTTGAAGAATGCGGGTTAAGAATTGGCGAGTTAACCGTCAAATGCCATTTGTATGCCGATGATCAAGTCATATTTGCGTCATCGGCGGCTGAGTTGCAAATGATGGTTACATTAATGAACAGGGAATTAAAAGAAAGGGGAATGAAAGTGAACGCAAGTAAGACGAAAGTGATGGTTTTTGAAAGATAAGAAAGCAAAACGGTATGTGAAGTAAGAATAGAAGGAGAGTTAGTTGAGCAACTGGATGGGTTCGTATAATTGGCATGTGTATTCAGTAGGGGTGAGAGATATGATAAGGATATTGAACGACGAGTGAATGCAGGAAATAAAGTAAATGGGGCTCTACATTCTATTGTGAAAAATCAGAATGTGTCAAAAAAAGCACGTATGCCAATTCACAATGCTGCATTAGTCCCTACTTTAACGTATGGTTGTGAAAGTTGGGTCTGGAAGAAGAACCACGAGAGTAGAATAAATGCAGTAGAAATGCGGTCGCTTAGGAGTATGTTAGGGCTGAATCTGAGTGACAGGGTGAGAAACTGTGTGATAAAAGAAGAGTGTGGTTTGCAAGATGATGCGGTGACGAGGATTAAAAAAGGAATGCTTCGGTGGTTTGGTCATGTAGAAAGAATTAATGAGGAAAGACTGACAAAGCAAATATATGTTGCAGAAGTGAACGGAAGAGTAGGAAAGGGACGTCTTAGGTGAAAGTTTGTCGACCAAATTGGTGATATATTAAAAATGGGCCAAATTAAGAGTACCCTTAACCGACGAGCATGTATGCGTAGGTATATGGATGTGGAAGAGGCGAGAGAGGTATGTCAGGATCGTGCTAAATGGAAGTCTGTAGTCTCTGCCTACCCCCCTGGGTGACAAGCGTGAGTGCTTATGTTTTCTATGAAAAAGTTTGGCATTATAAAATCTATATTAAAAATTTTATTCTGAGGTCTAAAAAAAGTCAGGTTTTACTTCATAACAAAAAGATTTTATTGTATTTTGATAACAAAAAAGAAAACATACCATATATAACTCGAAATTATTAGAGTAAAAAGATAAATTATATTCACACAAAAACTTTTATAACAATTTTATAATAAAACACTATAACTAAACACCAATAAAACACTAGAAAATTCCAAAAATCAACACAAAAACATCCAAATGAAAATGGCGTACGTAATGAACGTATAATATAAACTAATATCCAAAGACTAACTGTTTTTTTATTCCACTAGAGGATAGAAAATTTTATATACTTCATATTTTTTTTACGTGGTAGAGCCATGCTGCAGTTATATTAGTAGTATAGTTGTAGCACGAATGGGTCGGCTCGACCGGGGAGGGACCACGCTCTCACAGAATACCAGCGTGAAATAGTAGCTTAATGTTGCTGTATTTCGTATGGTGAGTGTAGAGAACCGGCGACCCTTTTTACTGGAAATGAGGCATTCCATCTCAGTCCTCACGGATGACAAACGCATCTGCATTTTGATTTGTAATGGAAGATAGATGTAGATGTCTATGGGCCGCAGCAACCACTTACCATCAGGTGGACTGTGTGCTCGTTTGTCCGCCTATTCTATAAAAAAAAATATATATTTTATTTTATGGAAGAGGGGGCAAACGAGCATGCGGCTCACCTGATGTTAAGTGACTACCGCCGCCCATGATCAACCGCAACACCAGGAGAATTGCGGGTGCGTTGCCGGCCCTTTAGAAAGGAGTAAGCTCTTTTCTTGAAGGTCCCCAGGTCGTATCGGTCCGGAAAAATCGCCGGTGGTAAACTATTCCACAGAGAGGTTGTACGTGGAAGAAAACTCCTTGTGAAACGTACAGTGGTGGACCGCCAAACATCCAGATGGTGTGGATGGTATCGGGAAGTTTGCCGTGTAGTGCGTTTACGAAATTTGGCGGCTGGGATTAATCCGAACAATTCCTCAGAGCACTCCCCGTGATAGATGCGATAAAATACGCAAAGAGATGCAACATCTCTTCGCAGCGCCAGTGAATCGAGCCGATCGGAAAGCACTCGGTCGTCGACGATTCAAGCCGCTCTGCGCTGGATGCGGTCAAGTGCAAGGAGCTGGTACTGGGGAGCCCCAGCCCAGAGATGGGAACAGTATTCCATGTGCGGCCGAACCTGCGCCTTGTAAAGTTGCAGGCGGTGTGCCGGCATGAAATACTGTCCCGCTCTGCTGAGCACGCCAAGCTTTTTAGAGGCCAATTTGGCCTTCCCTTCCAAGTGACCACGAAACTGCACGCCACTCGATATGTCGACGCCGAGGATTCCGATACTGGCTGAGGCAACAAGGGGAGTACCTTGAAACTGAGGGGATACGACAAAGGGGTACTTTTTAGCGGTTAACGCGCTAACTTGTGTCTTCTGGGGGATAAACTGGACTAGATTTAGTCGTCTCCAATCCGAGACTCTGTTCAGCAAAGACTCGACTTCAGTCA
Source organism: Parnassius smintheus behrii (assembly GCA_036936625.1). Classification (NCBI taxonomy): domain Eukaryota; kingdom Metazoa; phylum Arthropoda; class Insecta; order Lepidoptera; family Papilionidae; genus Parnassius; species Parnassius smintheus. Next base: position 38,183,827 of record JAUPFT010000031.1, on the reverse strand, counting down.
CAAGTTTGTCCTGGCACTCGGAGATGTTTTCCCGAGAAATATTGGCTCGGCCGGTGCAAAGAGCATATTGATTCTATAGTGCCAAATTTCTTCATAGAAAATTAGTCTTTAAACATAAGTACCTATGGGTTAAATGCTGGGTGGGTGTGGTCAAATTTGACCTCTTGAATTTTGATGGAATATCGAAGCGGTCAAATTTGGACGCTTGGCGTTTGAGAGGCTAAGACCCTATTATATGTCCATTCCCAGTGATATTCCACTTACGTGTACATCAAACAAAATGGTCAAAGCCAAATTAACCAAATCGATTCACCAACTTTTAGACTGGCTCAACACTTAGCGAAAATACTTTCACCACGCACGGGACATACATGAGCACACATAAAGGATTCCTACCCATTTTTCATAGAGATTAAAGACAATTCAAATGCAGAACAGACAAAGAAACTATGGTCAATTTTGATGGGCGGTCACTGTTCACATGCTTACTTGTTGAAGACGGCATCTCAATTGTAACTAGAAGGCTAGAAGAAAATAACATGCCCGTAGAATAAACAGTATTACTTAGGCACTGCCTTAAATTTGGCTACCTATTGTGGAAGTAGGAGTTCTACAAGCAAGTAGATGATGTGGCGATGGGCTCACCTATATATCATTATTGCTGACATATTCATGGTAGACTTTGAGGAGATAGCTCTGCTTAATTCTCCCGTAAATCCATGATTATACAAGCTATGAGCAGACGTCACATTCACAATCCTACCATTAGACAAAGTAATTACATTTTTAGACCATCTTAACTCTATAAATTCTAAAATTCAGTCACAATGGAGTTAGAGGCAAACAATTCTTTAGATTTTCTGGATGTGTTAGTAATTCGGAATCCTAATAACTCCTTGAACCACACTGTGTGTAGAAAAAATAACCATACAGATAGATATTTAAACGGTGATATTCACCACCATCCTTCACAGTTAGCTGCCGTTGTTAAATCTTTGTTCCAGAGAACATGAGGGATCTGTGGCGGTATACACCCGGTTGCCGAGCTCCAACACATCAAGCAAGTTTTGCATGACACCATGCTTCTGGTCTCGCGCCTACGTCACAGTGAACGAGTGAAGCCAGTCACAGTCGAGTACTGCCATATGTCAGAGCAGTCACTGACAATATTGGTTACATCCTGAAGCGTGCGTCTATTAAAACATACTTTTAAGCCGCCGAAGAAGATGTGTCATTTTTACCATCAGTCAAGTGTAATGTCCCTTTACGAGATGTATGAGTGTACAAGCTTAATTTTGAATGTGATTTCTCTGACAAAGGACAAACTAAAAGATCAATTCGAACCCGCGTTAAAAAACATATAACTGATGTAAAGAATCGACGCTCCGTGAAGTTTGCAGTCTGTAAACACGCCCCCGTCACTACATCAAATTTGATAGACCACAAATCCTCGCTAATGAACACCGATTCCTTCCAAGGAATCTTTAGGAATCTTTATGGAAATTAGGATGTTTTTTGATCTCAATTGCTAGGCTATTGAGATCAAAAAACATCCTAATTTCAATAAAGAAAATGGCTGGTGCTACCATCTGCTTGGGGTTTTATAATTAATAAAATTAAATACCAATCCAAGCAAACAACCTACTATATGTTCATACCGCATAGATCGGAACAAAAATTAATAATTTTAAGTTGTGGTAACCGCGGTTAACTATGACATCTGGCCTTTGAACATCTCAGTCCCCCCCCCCCCCTATTCTGTTGAGGACGTAGTTTTTTTCCGAATCAGTGGTAAATTAAAAAAACAACTTTCAATAAGAATTACATATGATATATTGAATAAAATATATATATATATATATATATATATATATATATATATATATATATATATATATATATATATATATATATATATATATATATATATATATTCTATAGTATTCTCGACTAAGAATCAAAATGCGGATGTTTTGTCGTCCCTGAGGACTAAGATTAAATGTTTCGCTTCTAGTTAAAAGGGTCTCCAGTTCTCTACAGCGTAAAATAGCAGCTCAATGCTGCTGTGTTTCGTATGTTGAGATACTGCTATTTTACGCTAGCATTGTGCGAGAGCGTGGTCCTTCCCCGTTGGGCCGTCCCTTTCGTGCTACAACCAAAATATTGCTGCATCTTGGCTCTACCACGTTTAATGTCTGCCCGATATTTCAAATGTTCCACCGTGATCGTAGGTGCTACAAACTACTCGAAACCTCGGGAATAAATAATAAAGCAATATACGTGATAACATCGTTAAAACTAGTTTCATTTAAATGTTTAGTATAATAGTTTTGAGATTAGATGTGCTAGGATTAGTTGTGACGACGATAGTGTACGCAAATGAGGGAGGGCGAGAGGTGCTCTTTAAAGTAAGCAGTAACAACTTTTATATAAGGGATTTTCGCCTGTTTTTATTAAATACTTTTTGGTTTGCAATTTTATACTAAAGTGTTCATTACTCATTATCTTTTAACTTAAAGTTTTGATGCAAAAACGACTTTTAACATTTTTTAATTCATCACCAATTTAAAGTAACAAAGAGTTTTTGAGTTATAACATGATATTTGTGTCAATTGAATTATTTGTCCAAAGGCTACTATTTCGATATATTTTTGCTAAAGATCTAAATGGTTGAAGTCGCAGACAAAAGAGATATGCTTGGTAGAGCCTGGTAGAGAGGATCGGCTCGACCGGGGAAGAACCGTAGTCTCACAGAATACCAGTGTAAAGTAACAAGCAGCATAATGCAGTGAATAATATGAGTATAGAGAACAGGATACCTTTTTAACTGAAAAGGAGGCATTCCATCTAACGTATCTGAATTTTGATTCTCAATTGAGGATAGTAACGTATAAGGGCCACAGGACCCACTTACCATCAGGTGGACTATATGCTCGTTTACCAATTATTATTCTAGATTTTATACATAAAAGGTTTTTACATTTAATAGGACTTCTAAACCTACGATTCGTAACTATAATAAATAGTTTAACCACGTAAAATGTATGGTAAACTTCTCTAATATTTTTCCGAAAACTGTAGATTTATTTAATGAAATTTGTAATTAAAAGTTATCGCATTTCACATTGTCCTTTGCCATTTAGAGGTTTTCAGTATTTTTGATTGGATGGAAAGTGATTTAATAGAAAAGCTTTTACGTCGATGTAAAAGCAATTAAAGGGACAAAAGGAAGCATTGATTGGCTTTTGAGTGAATAATTGGAACGATTCGTAAAAAAAGTGAAAAAAGCCTGAAGGACAGTGACTTTGAATTAATTATATTAAAAAAGCAATTCATATGAATATTAATAAGTAGGAGGATTTTACCACTAATTCATTTTTTATTTGTGATATAAAAGTTATCGATTATATAAGTTATAACCGACTGAATATAAAAGTAAAACAATTGAATTATTCCATTCTTTCCACACAACGGTAATTTCTGTATTAATTTGGTTGTATTTTATAACTATAATTATATTATACCATATAAATACTAAAAATATAGTATTAAATGGTATATTATAATAATAATACTATAAATACAGAATGACTGAAAACCGGTTCTAGGTAGTAGCGCTTATTGTCGTGTTGTGTTTTTGTATATTCGGCTAAAACTTTCAAATATTGAAACCGGAACAGAAAAAGAAACTGTTTTATTTAATATAGAATTTAAATAATATTTATTGCAAGTCACTTTTTAATTTATCACTGGTTCGGAAAAAACCCCTTTCCTGGGAAGAAGCAGCAAGAAACCCAGCGGGATTTTTTTAAATAACAGCCTACAACATCCATAAATTCCTTAATATTTTTGCCTTTTTATACGAACTTAGTTATATAAAATTTTTGAACTTTGTGTAGGTCAAGTGTTGTATATTTTCTGGGATTTTATTTAAAAGCGTATACATCGCCCCAAGAATGAACTACTGTCTCGGTGGGGTCGAGTAACTGCTATTAGCTTTTGTCTGTTCCTAAAATTTACAGATGAATATGAATATCACTTATTTTTGTAAAACTACTTTTATTTTTGTGCACATACATTACATTTTCACAAATGTATTTTGTGGTCAAGGGTAATATATTAATTTCCTTAAATCTTTGTCTGAGCGACTCTTCAGATTTAAAATCACAGATTGCTCTAATGGCCCTCTTCTGTAAAACAAATACAATTTCAGTGTCAGTCGTGTGGTCGTGTGGTATTTTGGTATGGGGACCCATAGCAAAATACCACACGACCTTATGTTATAGAAATGGCTAAAGTAAACTAATTTAGCTGTTTCAACACTGGTAAGAGTTCTAATCCTTTTTACAGCATATGCTGCAGAACTAATTCTGCTAGCTAGTTTTGATATATGGAGGCCCCATTGAAGCTTTGCGTCTAGTGAGATTACAAGAAAAATGGTGGTATCAACAAGACTCAACTCCTTCCCATTTAAAATGACTTTTGTCAAGACCGAGGTTGTATGGGTTACCGAAGATACACAAACCAAACGCTCCACTACGTCCCATAGTGAGCCAGATCGATTCAACAACTTATAAGCTGGCACAATACTTAGCAAAAATACTATCACCACTGAGAGGACATACCAGAGCACACACAAAGGATTCGTACCATTTTGTGGGTGAGATAAAAGACCTACATCTCGATAACAATGAAACTATGGTCAGTTTTGATGTTCAGTCACTATTTACATGCCTACCTATTGTGGACAGCATCTCAATTGTAACTAGGAAGCTAGAAGAAAATAACATGCCTCAAGAATATGCAATACTACTTGAACATTGCCTCACATCTGGCTATCTATTGTGGAAGGAAGAGTTCTACAAGCAAGTAGATGGTGTGGCGATGGGCTCACCTGTGTCTCCCATAGTCGCCGACATATTCATGGAGGACTTTGAGGAGAAAGCCCTTCTTACTGCTCCTGTAAATCCAAGGTTCTACAAGCGGTACGTAGACGACACTTTCACAATTTTACCATCTGACAAAGTAACTGCATTTTTAGACCACCTTAACTCCATAAACTCTAAAATACAATTCACAATGGAGTTAGAGGCAAATAATTCTTTAGCCTTCCTAGATGTTTTAGTCATCCGAAATTCTGATAATACTATTGGTCACACTGTGTATAGGAAAAAGACCCATACCAACCGATATCTAAATGGTGAATCTCACCATCATCCTTCGCAGTTAGCTACCGTGGGTAAATCTTTGTTTCAGAGGGCACGAGGGATCTGTGACAAAAAACATCTGGCCGCGGAGCTTCAGCACGTCAAGCAAGTATTGCAGGACAACAAGCTTCGGGTCCCGCGCCTACGTCACAGTGAACGAGTGAAGCCGGCCACAGTCGAGCGCGCGCCTGCTCTACTACAATAAGTCAGAGGAGTCACGGACAAGATTGGCTACATCTTGAAGCGACCGTCCATTAAGACATACTACAAGCCGCTGAAGAAGATTAGTCAATTTTTACCATCCATCAAATGTAATATTCCTCTACAAGATGCAGGTGTGTACAAGCTAGATTGTGAATGTGGTCTCTCTTACATAGGTCAAACAAAGAGATCTATAAAAACCCGCGTGAAGGAACATATAGCTGATGTGAAACACCGACGCTCCGGGAAGTCTGCAGTCTGCGAACATGTTCAAGATCGTCCCCACCATTACATTAGATTTGATAAACCACAAATTCTCGCAAAAGAACACCGATTCCTACCAAGGATGATACGCGAGGCTATTGCAATTAAAAACATCCAAATTTCAATAGAGAAGATGGTTGGGTGCTACCATCTGCTTGGGATCCTATAATTAACAAAATTAAACCCAAACCCAAGCATACCACTGCAAGACTTCATGATACTATAAGCTCGTTTTGCGTAAATCGGACCAAAAATTAATATTAAAAAACTGAAGGTAGCCGGACTAACTATGACATTGGGACGTCAAACATCTCAGTCCCTCCCGTGACCATGGGTGCTGTAAAGCACCCGAAACGTCGGGATAATAATAAAAACTAAAGTAAAAAATTAAAGTAATTAAACGCGATAAAATCCGTAAATAATAGTTTTATTCAATTTTGTCAAACATTTAAAATGACATACTAATGTCATTTTAAATGTTTGACAATCGAAGTTACTAATATCTTACATATAGTTTTAGTGCCATTTAAACTTAGATATAGCATTATTTACTTAGTCATAATTTAGTAACTGTCGTTTTAATTTGAAAAGTAATTAAGTTTCATCAGCACTATTCAAATACTTTTTATGTATTTTGACCATCATTTTAATAATTGAAAGGTTACAAAATTGCACCATTGCACATTATGACAAAATTTGCAACACAATCCACTACCTGGGTGTGCGTAAAGCATTTATTTTATCAAATCATTAGCGTTACCGCCAATCAGAAGTTCACTGCTGAAAATAGGTATCTGCCATTGGTTGCCTGCTGTGGAGGGGATGTGGGGGGGGGGTTCACATTTGCCATATTTTCTGCGCTTGATAATTGAATTGCAACCGCAATATGTTATTTATTTGTTGTTGTTAGGAAGTCGCTGCTACACACGGCCTGGTTTGTTTTTCTCTGTCACCTTATGCGACACCCACGGGATGATATGGGGAAGTGAATATTCTTGTATCACTACTTCAGGCTAAATCAATGCGTTGTCAACAATGCAGCATGAATAATGTGGTAGAGCCATCCTACAGTGATATTATAGTTGTAGCACAAATGATTCGACTCGACTCCCCATGCCAGGGTAAAATAGTTGCTTAGTGCTGCAACGTTTTGTATGGTCAGTGTCCGGAGACTTTTTTTTGGGGAAACGTGGCTTTGCATCTTAGTCCATAAGGTTAACATCTGCATTTGTTTCTTAACTGAGGATAGACCTTAGATGTCTATGGATCACAAAATCTACCATCACGTGTTCTCCGTGCTCGTTTGTCGCCTTTATTCAATAAAAAATAAGGTATATGTTCATTACTTGTCTTCCATATTTCGAATATTTCACCGCAATGAACTCTTTGTGCAATCAAATGTTCCACCATATTTGCTATTTTTATTATTCACACTGTTCGCTTAAATCAACTGCCGCCGGTGTATTCAAAGAACTGTTCCTCCAAACGATGCATTATATGTGTAAAATTGTGGTGGATATAGGAAATGTGACGTAACAGCTCAGGGTATAAGCCCTCGTTCTAAATTTTACAATACGCGACCAACCCGGGTTCCCTCTTCGGCGGCACAGATTAAATTGTTAGTTGCGATCTTAAGTGCTGATTCACCAGGTGGTTGGCGATGAAGGAAAACATCGTGAGGAGATGTGCATGTTTGGGAAATTAAAAAACATTTCGATGACATATGAAGTCCGTCAGTACATATTGGGGTAGCGCGGTGAACACTTCCTGGCTCTAAAAACCTCTTCCATACGAGAAAGCCTGTGCCCAACAGTGAGACGTATTTAAGCTGTAAGTTTACTTCACTTAACTTTTATTGACAATGAAAGCCTTTGCTGTGTTATAATATGTATTGCCCAGGAACTGGAACTAGAGCAAATGAGGAGTACATTGGAAGAGGCGATTGTGGAAACGCGCAGTACGCCTCTCGAAAATCGACCGCGACTTCCCCGCATAGCCCTAAGCAAGCGGAATCGGGCTGTCGTGAGGGCTCTGAACCCAATGCTGGTGACCTATTTGTAAGCCAGCCGGGATCTTTGCGAGACGGACTCAATTCTTTTTGGCGCCGCACTGGCAGTCTGCCGTATTATAGGCGCCAAACTCTCCACGGCTGGACGCGCTACTGGACAAAGTAGTGCTATCCCAGCCTGGAGAATAAGAATTGAAGAACGTATCGCAAAGGCTATAGAGCCCTCATCGGCAAACAGATATGCTTCAGGTCAGGCAATACCAGGTCAAGGATTGTGCACACTATAAGGATGGCGTTTGCTGGGACAAATGTTAGTTTGTACCAGCCGGAAAACTGACGGAGCGCATAGACGACCTGAAGCAGAGAATCGCTGCTTGGGGAAAGTGGATTCGGCGATATACCGAGAGGTCGACACGGTTCAACTAGAATCGTCTCTTCAAGAGTGATCAGAAGAGGCTTTATAAATCATTGGAGCGACCAATGGTAAGTAGAACGGGCCAAGCACCGAATCAGGCCAACAAGGTCGCATTCTGGCGCAGCCTGTGGTCAGAGCCCGTAAACCACAGTGAGGGCCCTTGGACGGAAGTTGTGGCGAGTCAGTGTGCGGATATTACGCCCATGGACCCGGTCATCATAACGCCGGATGACGTAGCTGCGGCGGCCCGCGGGGCCCCGAACTGAAAATGTCCGGGGCTTGATGGGCTGCATCACCACTGGCTGAAGGGGTTTATGGTGTGTCACGCTGTGCTCGCCCGATAGTTTCAAGAGGCTCTCAACCAGAAGTCGCTCTCAAGCCTCTTCTTTTTTTTTATATAGAATAGGGTGACAAACGAGCACACAGTCCAACTGATGGTAAGTGGTTGCTGCGGCCCATAGACATCTACATCTATCTTCCATTGCAAATCAAAATGCAGATGCGTTGTCACCCGTGAGGACTAAGATGGAATGCCTCATTTCCAGTAAAAAGGGTCTCCGGTTCTCTACACTCATCATACGAAATACAGCAGCATTAAGCTACTATTTCACGCTGGTATTCTGTGAGAGCGTGGTCCTTCCCCGGTCGAGCCGACCCATTCGTGCTACAACTATACTACTAATATAACTGCAGCATGGCTCTACCACGTAAAAAAATTCTTCACTACTGGGATCACTCATTTGGTTCCTAAAGACCAGGGTACTACAGACTCGAACAAATACCGCCCCATCACGTGTCTACCGACCATATACAAGACACTAACATTCATTTTGAGCGCGAGAATCACTCGTCACCTGGACTTAACACTTTCGTGCTGAGGACGTGTGCTCCAGAGTTGGCACCGGTTTTAACGCGTCTTTTCCGGTACTCCTACTCCCTAGGCGTAGTCCCAAAATCATGGAAGACGGCTTTCGTCCACCCGATCCCTAAAAAAGGCGACCGCTCAGACCCGTACAACTACCGGCCAATCGCCATCACCTCCTTGTTCTCCAAAACAATGGAGTCCATTGTAAACCGCCAGCTCATGAGGTACCTTGAGGATCACCAGCTGATTAGTGACCGCCAATACGGTTTTCGCCGTGGTCGGTCAGCTGGTGATCTTCTGGTCTACCTCACTCACAGATGGGCGGAGGCAGTAGAGTTCAAGGAGGAGGCATTGACCGTTAGTTTGGACATTGCGAAGGCCTTCGATCGGGTTTGGCACAAAGCGCTTCTTTCGAAGCTCCCTTCTTATGGGCTTCCCGAGAAATTGTGCGATTGGATCACCAGCTTTCTTGCAGATCGGAGCATCAAGGTCGTTGTAGACGGTGCAAGCTCCGATTGCAAGCCTATTAATGCTGGTGTTCCACAGGGCTGCGTGCTATCGCCAACGCTGTTTCTTCTGCATATCAATGATATGTTGGATACCCGTAACATTCATTGCTATGCAGATGACAGCACTGGTGATGCTCTTTACACCGGCCGAGCCAATATTTCTTGGGAAAACGTCTCCGAGTGCCGGGACAAACTTGTGTCTGAAGTCGAGTCTTTGCTGAACAGAGTCTCGGATTGGGGACGACTAAATCTAGTCCTGTTTAACCCCCAGAAGACACAAGTTTGCGCGTTAACCGCTAAAAAGTACCCCTTTGTCGTATCCCCTCAGTTTAAAGGCACTCCCCTTGTTGCCTCAGCCAGTATCGGAATCCTCGGCGTCGACATATCGAGTGACGTGCAGTTTCGTAGTCACTTGGAAGGGAAGGCCAAATTGGCCTCTAAAAAGCTTGGCGTGCTCAGCAGAGCGGGACAGTATTTCATGCCGGCACACCGCCTGCAACTTTACAAGGCGCAGGTTCGGCCACACATGGAATACTGTTCCCATCTCTGGGCTGGGGCTCCCCAGTACCAGCTCCTTCCACTTGACCGCATCCAGCGCAGAGCGGCTCGAATCGTCGACGACCGAGTGCTTTCCGATCGGCTCGATTCACTGGCGCTGCGAAGAAATGTTGCATCTCTTTGCGTATTTTATCGCATCTATCACGGGGAGTGCTCTGAGGAATTGTTCGGATTAATCCCAATCGCCAAATTTCGTGAGCGCACTACACGGCAAACGTCTCGATACCATCCACACCATCTGGATGCTTGGCGGTCCACCACTGTACGTTTCGCAAGGAGTTTTCTTCCACGTACAACCTCTCTGTGGAATAGTTTACCACCGGCGATTTTTCCGTACCGATACGACCTGGGGACCTTCAAGAAAAGAGCTTACTCCTTTCTAAAGGGCCGGCAACGCACCCGCAATTCTCCTGGTGTTGCGGTTGATCATGGGCGGCGGTAGTCAATTAACATCAGGTGGGCCGCATGCTCGTTTGCCCCCTCTTCTATAAAAAAAAAAAACTCAAATCAGGTGATGTCGCGCGCTTAAAATGGATGTTGGGGCGGCGGTCGCGGAATCAAGGAACCATTCCTCATTGACGAGGTCATTGGCAAAGTGGTGAAACACAACCGTCGGAACTTCTGCGCCGCCTGGATAGACTACAGAAAGGCATTTGACTCGGTGCCCCATACATGGCTAAAGAGGGTCTTCGAGCAGTACAAGATTGACTGTACAGTTCGAGACTTCTTCGGGCAGTGTATGGGGCAGTGGAGTACGATCCTTTGTCATCTAGGCGAGCGGATGACGGCTGCGGAAAGCCGCAAAAGGATAAAAAGGGGTATATTTCAGGGCGACTGTCTAAGTCCAATCTGGTTTTGCCTCTGTTTGAATCCTCTCAGTACTTTACAGGAGGTCTCCTGGAGGGGATTTCAGCTTCGGAAAGGAGGTACAAAAGTGACCTACCTTACCTATATGGATGACCTCAAATTATTCGCCATAACCGCTCCCATCTTATGGAATTGCTAAACATCACTTGTGAATTTAGCAATTCTATTAGATTGGAGCTGGGGACGGATAAGTGCGCGGTCCTCAATGTTAAAAGGGGAAGGGTTGCTAACTCTGAGGGCATAGACTTATCTATACCCGTCAACTTAAGTACCCTTTCCGAGGCTGAAACATACCGATACCTGGGTATGTCACAGAACATCGGTATCGATGAGGCTGGTATGAAACAGTCAGTTTGCGACATGTTTTATGCACGCTTGACCAAAGTGCTTAACAGCCTTTTATCCGGTGTGAATAAGGCACACGCATATAACGGCTGGGTCATGCCTGTCCTCATGTATACCTTTGGCATACTCAGGTGGACTCAGACTGAACTTAACGCAATGGATAGAAAAGTCCGCACTACCATGACGTCCCATGGGATGTATCATCCGAGATCGTCGGTAATGAGGCTGTACTTGCCGCGAAATCATGGTGGGCGTGGCTTCCTGAGCGCGCTCACCATGCATAATCACGAAGTGTGCAGCCTCCGTGATTACTTCCTGGCGAGATCGGATGATCCATTCTAAATGACGTAATTTCTAGTGATAAAGGCCCCTCTATCCTTAGCCAACGAGCAATGGCAGGATCCGGCAGTACAAAGCATTTCCGACTGGGAGACCATATGGAAGGGGAAGGAGCTCCACGGGAGGTACTACAGGGCTCTACATGAGCCCTTTGTAGATACAGTCGCCTCCCTCAACTGGCTACGTTTTGGTGACCTTTTCGGGGAAACCGAGGGTTTTGTCTGTGCAATACAGGATCGGGTTATTAAGACCAACAACTATCGGAGATACATCCTAAAGGATGACACCGTCGACGTCTGTCGAGCTTGTGGCCATTCCGGTGAGTCACTTAGGCATGTCATCTCCGGTTTTACGGCGCTTTCTAACTCTGAGTACTTGCATAGGCACAACCAGAAACCAGAATTCTACACCAGGAGCTCGCTCTGAAATAATAATAATAATAATAAATCATTTTATTTTTCTCTTCACAAAGGTATATAATTTCACATTATTTCTTAAATAATACGATTGTAGATAATTTTGACCTTTGTGAGAGACTGGTGTCCATACTAGGGCACTCATTTGTGTAGGGTTATACGTTTTTAGGATAATACTCTCAGTAAATTTTCAGCAGCCATATAATCGATATTTGGCAACCTCTTCTGTAATTTTTGTTTACATGCATGTTTTGGTAGAGAGTAAATTGACAAAAGTTTATTTAATTTATTATAAAGGTAACCTCCCAGGAAGCAAAAATGCTTATGCGAAAATTTTGTCTTTAGAAGCTTACTGGGACAAACTACATATTTCCTTCTTTTGTTATTATTATAGGAGGACTCATACTGTATAAGAGAATGTTGTAGCAGCGTAGTGTGCAATATAAACAGTTTACGAACAGATAAGACATTACCATGTTGATAAAGGTCAGTTGTAGGACCACGGAATGGAAGAAAATTGCTAACTTTTAATAGTGCCCTCTGAGCCCTTTCTAATTGCAATATGGTCGTTTTAGGTGCTCCTCCCCAGATGGTAATGCAATATGTCAACAATGATTGGCACAGTGCAAAATATATCATTTTTCTTACATTAAAATCTGCAACACGACGTAGATTTTTAAAAATATAAACTAACTTACGTATCCTTGTACTTAAGAGGCCAATATGAAGGTGAAAGCTTAGGGTGTTATCTATCATTACGCCAAGATATTTTATGCAATTTGTTCTAGACAGGGTAGGTGGGTCTATAGTTATTGACACAGCCCACATCACCGCTTTTGTAAATAGGGTGAATTTCAGCTACTTTGAAACACTTGGGAAATTTACCAGTTTTGAGGGAAAGGTTACATATATATGTAATGGGAGGAACTAGTAAATATCTATACCTTTTTAGAAATAAAGTAGAAATAGTATCTCTACCTACGCTACAATCAGATTTCATATTTAAAATAATTGTCTCTATTTCATGTTCGTCCGTGTCAATAAGTACCATGGAGTGTTGATATATGTTTGTAGGAAAAATGCTACGAGTGTTTTTATTAACGTGGTATTTTTCCGCCAAAGTTTTACCTATATTTACAAAAAAAATGAATTAACATAATTAACTGAAGTTTTAGGGTCAGATTTGTTTAATAATATATCGGCATTATTATTTAATTTATTCGTATTTGTGACTGCTTTAATTGTGTTCCAAAGTTTTTTATTTCTTGTTTTAACTGCTGTTGTTAATTCTGCTTTTTCATATTCTTTTTTCAGTTTTTTAAGTAGTTTATTACAATAATTACGGTAGCGTTTGTATGTAGTTACGATTACGTCATCATGTGGATATTTTTTACATTTTTGGTGTAATTTGTCGCGATTTCTTAAACATCTCAAAATACCTGGGGTAATCCAGGGCTTTTTAATAATTTTGCGATTAGAAACTTTAATTGTTTTAGTATTCGTTTTTAAAGCATTACTTAGGGATTGTAATAGAAATGTAGCTGCTGAGTCAACATCTACCATAGAATAAATACTTTTAAAGTCTAAAGTTAGAAGGTAACTATCTAAATTATCGTCATTTACACGTTCTCTAATTTTTGCCGGCAAACTACGTGTATCTAGAGTAGCCTCTGATAGAAATATAAGAGTACTACAGTACACAGAAGGTATCATGATCAGTAATGGAAGTCTCCGCAATTTAGCAGGTTGACCGAAGTTTTGTTTTCAATATGACGTGATCTAGACACGTTTTGCCATGGGTAGGGAAGGTGTGGACAGGTAACGTACCTTTAGATGCCAGACTATTTAAGTAATATGTAAGTAGGAGTCCTTACTATGTGTAACAATATCTATATTCATATCGCCAATTACAATTATGGTTTTATAATGTGAATACTGATCAAGCGTACTACTAAGCGATTCAATAAAATTTGTAGGATCCTTAAATCCAGCTGGTCTATAAATTACAAGGACTATGGTATCCTTACCTATTTTTAGAAGAATACAATTACAATCTGATATTGACAGCTCCTGCCAGGTTACATTCAAAGATTTTTTGAAATACACCACTACATCCTCATTTTGGGTTGCGTTATTAAGAGTTTTACAATAGTTATAGCCATCCTTTATCGGAATATAGTGAGTGGACGGCAACCAACATTCTGTAAGAAGAATTAAGTCCCATTCTAAAGCTGACCTATGTATTAGAACATTAAGTTCATCTATGTTGCGAGTTATGCTTCTAATATTTTAATTTTTAACTTATATTTTTGATCTGATATTAACCTAGACAAATTATCCAGGTCGTAAAGTAGTGATGAGTTTGATATAATAAATTGATCAATATCATCGCTTAAGTTTTTTGTGTTATCGCCTTTTAATTATATTAGTAATTGAGTACAAAAAGTTAAATTGTGTGCAATAAATATGTAAAGCAACCACTACAATTAATATGCCATAACTAAGTATTTGTAATTCATTTAAAGACGTTACATAGTGTACTTTTAACTTAAATTCTTTAACTAACAGTATAAAATAATCACTTGAAGTGGTACTTGTAATTTTAAAGCTATAGTTAATGGATCGTATATACAATATAAAAATTGAGAGTGTGTGTTTGCTATTAATGAGTGAGTGATTAAGTTGTGTTCTGTTTGAATGTATTATGTAAATGAGTGGAATAAGTATGAGGTGAGTATACTGAGCAGTTAAAAGTGATTTACATTTTATAAACGGCAAGTATAGGTAAATATTATTTGAAAATATTAAATTAATTTTGATTAAAAATATAACTATTAAGAGTGTATGTTTAATATTAATGAATGAGTGGTTGAGTTGTGTTGTGTTCAAGTGTATTATGTAAATAAGTGAAATGTGTATGAGGTGAGTATGTTGAACACTTAAAAGTGATTTACATTTTATACGCGGCAAAAGTAGATAAATAATATTTAAAAATATTAAATTACGTTTGAATAAAAATATAACAACTAAGAGTGAGTGTTTACTATTAATGAGTGTGTGATTGAGTTGTGTTGTGTTTGAATGTATTATGTAAATAAGTGAAATAAGTACTAGGTGAGTATACTGAACAGTTAAAAGCCAGTGACATTTTATACACGGCAAGAATAGGTAAACATTATTTAAAAATATTAAATTAGCCTTGAATAACAATAGAACTAAAAATAATAGAGACATTATCACACTTATTACTAGTCACTTTTGTAAGTTCAATAATTTCTTTAATTCCTCTTCATTATCTATTTTTAGTGCATGTTTTCCCTCATTCTGACGCATATAGATTTTTCCATAGGATATCCAGCAATATTTATATCCATTTTCTTTGGCAAATTTTCTAGATAGGTAAAAAAGATTTTATTTTTGATTTCTTGCATATGGAGTAAGATACTCAGAGATGTATATAGGCTTTGCGGGGCCAGTGAGACCAATAAGTGACGTATTGAGAGAAGTTCCGTTATTAGTTTTGCTGAATCTACGGGCGTTTTTATTAATTTTTCTTTTGCAAGGGTTGATGTGAATTCAGCAACTATCGCCGAAACGTGGGTGGTTTTATTTGTCGTGCGATATACGTTTTTTAAATCACTGGGCTGTACTAACACATTCAACGTTTGTGCGGTTTTCTGAGCAATGCTGCATAGCTCCTCTTTGGTCTTGCGGTCATTTTTGGGAATGTTTTTTAATTCAACTTTAGTCGAATGCAAAAGGTGTTCTAAGTGCGAGATTTTATCTTCAAGTTTGCGGATGTAGGCACGATCTTCTTTTCTCTCGGCTAATAGCGCCTGGAACTTATCATTTAAATCATCGTACTGACGTGATATAAAGTTCAGCGAATCTATGATTCCAGAATTTTGAGAGATTACTTCCTTAATGCTGGACTCCAAGGATGATATTTTTTGTTGATTTTGCGAGGCGGCGGTTGATAACATCTCTTTCATTTCTCTCATGAAGTGATTTAACTCTAAATTATCATATTTTCGCCTAGTAGTAACAAAAGTATCTTCGAAATGAGATAAGTTCGTCTCTAAGATTGACTGTTCTGTTTTTGGTGTAGGAGTGACTTCTAGCGTAGAACTACTAGTTTTATTTGTAAGAGGAGTCTTCGGTAGTGTACGTTTTAACGGCATAATTCAATTTTTGTAAAGCAAAAATTGAGTAAAGCTTGAATCAATTAGGCGTATGCATAAAAGAATAGCGAGTAGGCCTAAATGCAAGCGCAGTTTAACTTTTCGTCGGCAACTTGATGAGAAAGACGGATGACTATTAAGTTGAGATGTGCGATGCAAAGTTGACACGCCTCCGCAAGCAGTGCTCCAGCGCAAGAAGGCGTCGCTAACAGAAGCCAATGACATCGCGATAATTAGCAATGGAAGCGCAAACAAGTATGTTTATTTCACACATCCGACTTTTTCGAGTATATCAACACCTCCACAAGATTTCTGCGGTCCTATTATTTAGCGTAAAATTAAATGAATTTAAATTTTAAATAAATTTTGTTTAACAACTAAAAATGAAACACATCCACACTGAACGGAGTCCAAGAGGGAAGAAAAGCAAATACGGTAAGTGAAATACGGTCTCGTGGACCGGAAATTGCCGTATTACATGTACTTGCTGGAAGCCGTGCTCGAAAATGACCGCGTCAGGCTCTACTGGGACCGGGTCATCATCACTGGCAGGACTATTCTTGCGAATAAGCTTATTTTTTTATTTAACAAGAATATTTTTGGTCGACATTATCATTCCGTATGACGAGAACCTCGTGAAAGCCGAAACAGATAAACGAACAAAATATCTGGCCTGGCTCACGAGGTGACAGACATGTGGGGTGGTCTGCCGACTGAAATTATTCCTGTAGTCGTTTCTGCAAACGGGCTAACCCCAGTCAGCCTCTCGGGTCATCTCAGGCGGCTGGGACTCCGTAAAGGACCGCTCCAGGCTCAAATGCAGAAGGCGGTGATGCTCGATACCGCCCGTATCTTTCGCCGGTTTCTTCCCCTTCCCCCCTAACTTTCGGCCGTTTGGTCTCCCCTGCCGAGGGCCTCCATCTGGTTGGGCTTTTATTTATTTATTTGTGTTAGTATATGAAATATATACCTATGTATATTTATCATTTCCTTTTATATATTTATTTAGCCCAAACAGATGAGATTAATGAATATGAGGTTACAAATAACTTATGAAGCCTCTGAATCCTAAACCATGTAAGAACCTCTATGTCAGGATTAGGCCCCTTCCCGCATATTTCTTAGCCTAATAATTTATGTCCAGGGAATTTTCCAGTAAGTGTGTGCCTGCCTGTTCGTATGCATATGCGTGTGCATGTGCGTGTGCGTTCGTGCTTATGTGTGTATCATGTTTCGTGGAATATGTATATTACACATATGCTTCACTGATTTCAGTATCCTCATAGTTTAATGTAACTAGCCTGCCCTTATTTAAGTTTGACATTCTTGAAGTGATAGTTGATAATAATTTAGAATTTTATTATTTTTATTTTTATAAAGGTATTCGGAAAGAAAACTTCTTTTTCGTCCTGCTAATGCAGTACGGCATGTTAGGGGATCAATAACATTGATAATTGTACCTTTGTTACGTAATTTATTTGGGTCATAATGGTTAGAAACATGCTGTTTGGTGATGACGTGGTATATAAATTACTGCCTTACTGTGAGAACTTGAGACATCTCCTAAAGAGAATTGACGGTGAATCCGTAAGGCTTAAATGTCATTGATTTGAGCAAGAAACGTTGAGCTCTCTCAAGGTGTACAATGTGTGTTTTCCCTGCACCTCCCACACTCCGATGCAATAGACAATAACAGATTGAACTAGTGCATAATACACAGTGCGAAGAAGTTCTAGGTCGTCTACATGCCTAAAATTCTTGAACACCCATGTTAATTCTCAGACTCGTAACTCAATCATGTCCATACATGGTTTCCTAGTTAGTTTCTCATCCAATAGTGTTCCAAGATACTTCACTTGTTGGTTTGTTAAGAATTCTTTGATAAGATTACTTCTTGAATAGATTTATCTAATTTAATGTAGTCAACACTTGTCGCTAAAATCGTATCGGTTCATATTTCGAACTTATTATTGTGATATGCTTCAACAAATTTATTAATTACAAAAGAAAATTTGTGCTATGCGTTTGTTAAGCAGTATTTTTGGCTATTTTCTGTTTTATTTATTCTACAATTGTTTTTTAAACTTAAACGAGGTTCGACAGCCTGTTATTTGTAGTAAAATAAGCATAATCTATTAAAAACATATTTTCAGTGTGTTATAAGTATATCAATATTTAATTATATACCGCTTGGAATTTAAAAGTTTGGTTTTATATTAAGTATATCCCACGGATATATATGTTTTCAAAGACGCTCCACATTATTATTATTTTTTTTGCTTCTATTTGTTTTCCTCTGTATGATGAGTTATGACCGGGTGGTTTTAATAGAAAATACAACTTTAATTTAATTTAATTACTTATGCACTGACCTTAAAGTATGGGCGACGGTGTTGATTGTCTTATTATTAAGTTTTAAATAGTATCACGTTTATTGATAATACTGTATTGTACAGTTGTTTGTCATCCCAAATAAAGAGAAAAACATAACCTCAAACGTTATACATTTGAATAAAAAGTAAAATCTAAGAACTAAATATAATTAAATAATTTCCAACCTGTGTAAGTAAACGATATGTTTTAGCTTTTAACATTTTAAAACATTTCTTGAAATAAATAAATAAAGTGAAACAAGAAATATTGTAACGGAAGCGCTGCTAACGGAAACCTAACAAAGCAAACGAAACGAAGATCTCTCGTCAGTTATTTAAATAATATCGGAATAAGGTAAAAGAACCGGAACGGGATACTAGGGCGGATCTCTAGCTCCTAGATTGTGTTACTTTACTTTGTTACACAAACAATAGCAGATAATATTATATATTTTAAAGGAAAATATTGATAAACGGACACACACTAAAAATGACACCGACTTTTAACATTCACCAATAGAAACTCTACGACATTTTTTACTATGCGGTTTTGTGTGAATGTGGGCCTTCCGCGGTTGAGATGATATAATGGTATAAATTTTAACATATAATAGTACATATTAATAAATTTTTACTCTTCTATATGTTCCTTTTTAATTAATCAAAACATTTTTATCCACTACTAAAATTATTACGTGTTTTTTAATATGTCCATGCCGTAATTACTTAGAAGTGTGGCTGTATTTACATTAAAGACTTGAATTTATCATAAGCATGGACACAAATTAATGCTGGTGATTGATAATCGCAAAAATAAAATAAAAAAATAGGATTCTCCCACAGCACTAAATAACATTTGACATTCATACAATTTCTTCTTTAAAGGATTATTTTGGGGCAACTGTTCTGATAAAGATACCATATTTAAAACTCAGAAAAACTGTTTTAGATATTCTAGCTTAAATTACTGACAGTTGCAAGCCGTACTTTGAAGAATATAAAACTTTGACCCTACCTAGCTTATAAATAAATGAAGTAGCAACTTTTTTGCATTCATACTTGTCATAGTTTACTTCGAGCGAGAAAAGAAAAACACACCGTTTAAAACATAAAATTGTTAGTGTACCAGGTAAAACAGCACTACTAAATATCCCTAATATATTGGCTCCTATAATCTACAATCATTTGCCTAACGATATTAAAGAGAATGAAATAGAAGACTTCAAAAAAAAAAAAACTTACAACTTTTAGTTGAAAATGTTTACTACTCAATCAAAGAATTTATTCATGGAAAACTTTGAAACATTTTTTGTGTGTTTTATTTACAAAATTGAGCTCATTTCCATTTAATTATTATATCTTTCGACATTTACAAAAATTATAGAATTATGAATTGATTATTGACCTCGAAATTGATAATAATTTGACATTGCAATTAATCGAACAATTTATTTCCATTTAAATAAGAGATAATGGCAGATTATAGAGGACACAATAAGCAATTGTTAACATATTTTTATGTATTACTTGTTAGCAACAAATAAACGTATTATTATTAAAAAAATCAGCATACGCGTTTATAACCACTACATCAAAGAGTACCTCAAAGTGGCTATTAAGGCTAATCTACGATCCTTCATTCAACACGTGATAATTATGTTCATTTTCCCAACTTGAAAGAGCACTATTTGTCTGTTGTCCGCTTCTGGATGATATTGATTTATTTGTATCTTGTTAGCAGCTGAAACGAAGTTGATTGTATTACAAAGGGTGCGTGTAACAAGAGCGCCACCCATTTCTTAGAACAACTCTGTTAGAACAAGTTATAACGCCATATTATATTTTAGCAGTAAGTTGATTTTCTGCGGAAACTACGAAAAAGTTCTCATAACTCAGTTATGCTTTCTTCACCGAATATTTTTTCTTTTGCGGCACTAAATAAAATAGGTGATCACAATCGATGGTACAGTAGACATCGTACTGCTTGTCGACTGTGAGTTTAAATTTCTAAAATTGGAGAAAGCCAATCTCAGTTTAAAAGATTGCTTGACAGAATTTTTCATTTTAGTTATTTAAAAAGATTCAGCTTTGTATCAAATGCGAAGTTCAATTTGTTGCTTTTAGTATGAAATAATTTCAAAAGGAATTTCAAAGCTAAATCTTTTAAGGAATACTTTCAGTACCTTACTCAGAATGTTTTGCTATACCTAACACAAGACTTTAACAGATTTTAAAAGAAGTTCTGTTTGTATAACCCAATTTCAACATTAATTTCCATCAAGAGGAAAGTACTATATCTACTACACATTGATTAAAACTACTTTTACGGATTTTATCGCGATTATTTTACTTTTAATTACATTTATTTTTAATTCCCGACGTTTCGGGCTCTTTCCAGCACCCATGGTCACGGGGGACTGAGATGACTGACGTCCCGATGTCAATGTTAAACCCGGAGTACCTTCAGCTCTTTTAATTATTGTTTATGGTCCGATCTATGCAAAATGAACTGACTATGTCCTGAGGTCTTGCAGTGGTATGCTTGGGTTTAGTTTTAATTTTATTGATTATGGGATCCCAAGCAGGTGGTAGTACCTAGCCTTCTTCTCTATTGAAATTAGGATGTTTTTTTTAATTTCAATAGCCTCACGTATCATCCTTGGTAGGAATCGGTGTTCTTTCGCGAGGATATGTGGTATATCAAATCTGATGTAATGGTTGGGGCCGTCTGGGATATGATCGCAAACTGCAGTAATTAAAAGTAAAATAAAAGTGATAAAATCCGTAAAAGTAGTTTTAATCAATGTGTAGTGTTCGCGTAAATATAAGAAATCATTATATATCTACTACAGTTCAGTTATTCGATGAAAAGTTTTCTCGAATATGGTCGGTGTAAATTAAGTAATGTTACTGTCGCACCTTAAAGCATAAAATAATAGTTTTTTTTTATTATTAACTGAGTTACAAACACGAGAGGTTAAAATACTCGACGCGTATTTTTTATTAGGTTACGTTATAGTACGTAAGTTCGACGAATTCTCGGAAGTGGCTGAATCGATGTAATGATTCTTCTTATTTTAAATAGGTTATATTTCAGGGGTATATCTCCATATAAATTAAAGCTATCAGGGATAATCCCAAGGTTGAGAAAAGAGAAGATGAAGCTTTTAATGTAATTATTTAGTCAACAATCCACGAACCCGTAATATCACGTAGTCCACTTATAAGTGTAAAATAATTAATATTAAATCCTATGGAAATATCGATGTAGATAATAGTATTAATTACATACCTCTATGGTTGATAGATGGTATTTTATTTATAATGTTGTATTCAGCAATGTAATGATAAATAAATTAAAAAAAAAAACTAAAAATAAAATAAAACCGCCAACAATAAAAATAAATAAATTCTGCATTATAGCTTCTGTATTCGTGGCCTCAATGCTTCATTACACCATCTGAAATTATTGGCCATTAGTTTGGACATTGCGAACGGGTTTGGCTCAAAGCGCTTTTTTCAAAGCTCCCTTCCTATGGGCTTCCCGAGAAATTGTGCGATTGGATCACCAGTTTTCTTGCAGATCGGAGCATCAAGGTCGTTGTAGACGATGCAAGCTCCGATTGCAAGCCTATTAATGCTGGTGTTCTACAGGGCTGCGTGCTATCGCCAACGCTGTTTCTTCTGCATATCAATGATATGTTGCAAACCCGTAACATTCATTGCTATGCAGATGACAGCACTGGTGATGCTCTTTACACCGGCCGAGCCAATATTTCTCGGGAAAACGTCTCCGAGTGCCGGGACAAACTTGTGTCTGAAGTCGAGTCTCTGCTGGACAGAGTCTCGGATTGGGAGCGACTAAATCTAGTCCAGTTTAACCCCCAGAAGACACAAGTTTGCGCGTTAACCGCTAAAAAGAACCCCTTTGTCGTATCCCCTCAGTTTCAAGGCACTCCCCTTGTTGCCTCAGCCAGTATCGGAATCCTCGGCGTCGACATATCGAGTGACGTGCAGTTTCGTGGTCACTTGAAAGGGAAGGTCAAATTGGCCTCTAAAAAGCTTGGCGTGCTCAGCAGAGCGGGACAGTATTTCATGCCGGCACACCGCCTGCAACTTTACAAGGCGCAGGTTCGGCTGCTCATGGAATACTGTTCCCATCTCTGGGCTGGGGCTCCCCAGTACCAGCTCCTTCCACTTGACCGTGTGACGGCCCAATATTATTATTAATAATTAAATTCAATATAAAGGGGCGTCAAAAATAGTCTTAAAGATATATATTAAGCAATTAAGTTAAATTAATAAACATAAAGTTAAATATATTTCAGACATTATCCCAATAACATAGTAAATTAAAGGCAAAATTATTGTTTTTCGTAATAAATAAATTTATTTAAAAACTTGGTAAAAATATTTAAAATAAGATAAATAATAGAAATACAAGTCAAAAATATTATAAAATTAAGTTAAATAACGGTTATAAGATAATTAGAAAATTTGTTAAAATTGTTTAAGTCATGGGAGGTGTTCGTGTATAAAAGAATTTTTCTAAGTTGTGGAAGGAGTTCACGTATAGATGAAATTTCCTAAGTTGTTGAAGGAGTTCATGTATTAAGGAAAATTTTCCTAAGTTATGGAAGGTGTTCACGTATAGATGTCTTGTATGGATGAGCTGCCGGAGATACATTTCTGCAGTTCTACATATATATGGGGTGGTCGGGAGCCTGACTGCCTGAAGTACTGTAGCACAATGACTAGTCCTATATTAGGGACTTATGATATTAAAGTCAATGATACAAAAGCAATACTATAGAAGGTCTCCATGATGAATTTGCATTACAATAGTAGGGTCGTGGGTTCGAACCCTATATATGAATGACTTATGAAAGTAAGGTCTATGATTCAAAAGCAATACTATAGAAGGTCTCTGTGATTAATATGCATTACAATAGTAGGGTCGCTGGGTTCGAACCCTATATATAAATGACTTATGAAAGTAAGGTCTATGATTCAAAAGCAATACTATAGAAGGTCTCTATGATTAATATGCATTACAATAGTAGGGTCGCGGGTTCGAATCCTATATATGAATGACTTATGAAAGTAAGGTTTATGATACAAAAGCAATATTATAGGAGGTCTCCTTGATGCATAAGCATTGTATGGGGTGGTCGGGTGACTGACTGCTCCTAGTACTGTTGCAAAATGACTAGTCCTTATTAGGGACTTGAAAAGGAATATTATGGTGGCGTGTGTGCTGCTTCACGAGCAATTGGTCCGAGGTAAACTTGGACTCGCTAACCGATGTGTCCTAGACATATCATCTTAGTGTCGGTGGTAAGCGGGTTTGTTGTAGCAATACGGCTTTCCCGTGGACATCGCACACCCATACCGTTTGTGGGCGGCGTAGTAGCGCGTAGCGAAGCGTCGTCTATATTTCGGATTGGGATGATGAGTGTGTTTGGTAGCACTTTTAAGTGTAACGGGCACACTCAACTTCATGTCTTAGTGCATTAGCGCTATGATACGTGAAGTTTTGTCCACTGGCGTCTTAGTAGCGTGCTACTATGATACGTTGGTGCAGTTTTATATAACAACAATCTTAGTGCCGGTGGTAAGCGGGTTTGTTGTAGCAATACGGCTTTCCCGTGGACATCGCACACCCATACCGTTTGTGGGCGGCGTCGTAGCGCATAGCGATGCGTCGTCTATCTTTCGGATGGGGATGATGAGTGTGTTTGGTAGCACTTTTAAGTGTAACAGGCATACTCAACTTCATGTCTTAGTGCATTAGCGCTATGATACGTGGAGTTTTGTTCATTGGCGTCTTAGTAGCGTGCTACTATGATACGTTGGTGACATTTTTATATAACAACAATACTAACTTTGTTGCCAAAGTCGATAGGAGTCATGTGAGTGTGTTGTGAGGGTGCGCCGCCCGTATGATAGTTGCATTGATGCTTACTGCTACTTGCGGTATTGCGTCTTGTGATGGATCTGCGGGTGTGTTGCGCCTAATTCGACGCATTCCTGTTGTTCTGGTCAATGGAGGTATACAATTAACATCTTAGTGTCGGTGGTAAGCGGGTTTGTTGTAGCAATACGGCTTTCCCGTGGACATCGCACACCCATACCGTTTGTGGGCGACGTCGTTGCGCATAGCGATGTGTCGTCTATCTTTCGGATGGGGATGATGAGTGTGTTTGGTAGCACTTTTAAGTGGAACATGCATACTCAGCTTCATGTCTTAGTGCATTAGCGCTATGATACGTGGAGTTTTGTTCATTGGCGTCTTAGTAGCGTGCTACTATGATATGTTGGTGACATTTTTTATATAACAACAATACTAACCCTGTTGCCAAAGTCGATAGGAGTCATGTGGGTGTTTTGTGAGGGTGCGCCGCCCGTATGATAGTTGCATTGATGCTTACTGCTACTTGCGGTATTGCGTCTTGTGATGGATCTGCGGGTGTGTTGCGCCTGATTCGACGCATTCCTGTTGTTCTGGTCGATGGAGGTATACAATTAACATCTTAGTGTCGGTGGTAAGCGGGAGTGTTGTAGCAATACGGCCTTCCCGTGGACATCGCACACCCATACCGGTTGTGGGCGGCGTCGTAGCGCATAGCGATGCGTCGTCTATCTTTCGGATGGGGATGATGAGTGTGTTTGGTAGCACTTTTAAGTGTAACAGGCATACTCAACTTCATGTATTAGTGCATTAGCGCTATGATACGTGGAGTTTTGTTCATTGGCGTCTTAGTAGCGTGCTAATATGATACGTTGGTGATATTTTTCATATAACAACAGTACCAACTTTGTTACCAAAATCGATAGGGATCATGTGAATGTGTTGTGAGGGGGCGCCACCCGTATGATAGTTGCATTGATGCTTACTGCTACTTGCGGTATTGCGTCTTTTGATGGATCTGCGGGTGTGCTGCGCCTGATTCGACGCTCTCTTGTGGTTCTGGTCGATGGAGGTATACGGGTGGTGATGTCTGCTGGGATGTATGGGGGACCTTGGAATGGTGTAAGCCCGACGATAGTCGTATTGATGCTTGTTGCGTTCTGCAGCATTGCGTCTCTGCGATGGTTGTTTGGTGGGACGCTATTCTCAATGGCGCTCTCTGCGTCTTGGTTTGACTCACACCTAAGTAGCTTTGCCCAAGTCGGGTCCCTTCATTGCGGGGCTGCAGACTGTCTGCCCTCCACGATGTTTTATATAACATCATAATATTATATCTCTGTAACTTTCCCACCTTTGAATGATTGAAGGCAACTTGTTGGTGGGTGAGACAAACATGATCGAAAATGCATTTACTCAACGTCAGTGACACAAACCCTTTCTGATGGCGAATTATTACTCTTATCTTATACAGTTATAAGATAAGAAACGGCAGATATAGCCTTTTGGCTATATCTGCCGTTGTATTGGTTGGTGGAGCATATGTGTCGACCTCATGCGGGTGGTAGCTGGCGGGAGGATCTGAGGAGACTCTCAAGGCTGCGGCCGAAAGCCGCACAACGTGGGACCCCATTCCCTTGAGGTGAGCAGTAGTCTCATGACACGCTCTGCGGCTAGTAGACGTGCTGATCATGCAATTGGTGGTGATGCCATACACTTACATCACGTCTGCAGGAGCGGCGGTCTGGCAGGTGGTGGCGCTCACGGAGGGTTTACGGCCAGTGTGCCTATTTGCCTAAACCGTGTGACGTACATTCACTGTGGCTGGATTCGTTCGTATTCTGTATGGCGTTTACTCGCATTGACATGCGCGACTTCGGTCGATGTTTGTGCTTACGCACTAACAAGGGGCCAAGCCTCTTTCACTGGTTCACCAGTTATTTTGCTGTGGACTACGGTCCAGTTCCCGAATTAGCGTTCCCTTCGGGGGGAGTGCATCAAAATGGTTGGCACTCACCGTGCACGGCGTGTGTGGAGCCGTGTACCTCCCCTACATTTTTTTTAAAATAAATGTAGGAGAGCGAAGCCCTTGTATCGGGTATTTTGTATAAATATATTGTGAGCCTTTTCCAAGCGGGAAGGGATAAATAATAATAAATTAATAATGTAAACCTGATACAAGTGGAATACGGACGTTTTATGTTCTTAACCTTTTTCGAGCCCTGTCTTCGTGAACGGGGTTCACTTAGCTTATAAGGCACTACCAACAGCTTTCAATTGCTCTAGTGAATATTCATTCTTCCAAACGACACCTAAAAGAACTAAGTTACTAAACAAACACAACGTAAATAAGGGTCCTAACTAAGTCGATCACGCCAAAATATTAAAAACGGCCTATTAATAAACCTTTTGAAAGATCATTTAGGAAGATCAAAACATATTTTGTTAATCCTGGTCTCATATATATAATGTTATTGAAAAGGGGATATTTTTAATATTATAAATTTTTTTATTTAGATAGAGGGGGGGAAATCGTTACAACCGCATCCAGCGCAGAGCGGCTCGAATCGTCGACGACCGAGTGCTTTCCGACCAGCTCGATTCACTGGCACTGCGAAGAGATGTTGCATCCCTTTGTATTTTCTTTCGCATATACCATGGAGAGTGCTCTGAGGAATTGTTCGGATTAATCCCAGCCGCCAAATTTCGTGAACGCACTACGCGGCAAACGTCCCGATACCATCCACACCATCTGGATGTTTGGTGGTCCACCACTGTACGTTTCAAAAGGAGTTTTCTTCCGCGTACAACCTGTCTGTGGAATAATTTACCACTGGCGATTTTTCCGGACCAATACGATCTGGGGACCTTCAAGAAAAGAGCTTACTCCTTTCTAAAGGGCCGGCAACGCACCTGTAATTCCCCTGGTGTTGCGTTTGATCATGGACGGCGGTAGTCACTTAACATCAGGTGAGCCACATGTTCGTTTGCCCCCTCTTCTATAAAAAAATGGGAATTATTTTAATATTGCTTTTGCTTTTGGAGTTGATCTTATTTTTTTAAATTTTGTTATTTATTTTATTTTATTTTACTTCAACTTGTAGTGTACTTTGTACTTTCAACTTAAGGCACTAATCACAAATTTTAGATTTGTAAAGATAGCATCAAAAATAAAAAAAAATAAATAACCATGTTCGATTTTTGGCAGACAGTCAACCCTTCTATTTTTTTTTTAGCGACCTTGAGAATGTCTGTGGATACAGGTTTTGCTGGGCCGCTTCGGTACGGAAGGTTTAAAATGAAATTAAAACGCAATATGTAAGTTTTCCAAGTTGATTTGATTGAGAAACTGTGAAGACCTTTTAAGCATAACCATCATCATCATCATTAGAAATAGAAAATTTTTTATTCAATATTTATTTTTATAATACATTATGTTGTGAAAGTCGCTGTTATGTTCGTAAAATATCACTGTTCTGGTAATAACACATTTTATTACAAATAAGAGTTTACAACATTTAATATTTTACATATTTTCCTACGCAAAACAGATAAGAAATAGCTCATTACCTTATAATGATTTCTTAAATTTACGCGAACACTACACATTGAATAAAACTATTATATACGGATTTTATCGCGTTTAATTACTACTTTAATTTATTTTTTGAGAAGAAGGCCCTTTTTCATCATACCAACCGATATCGAAATGGTGAATCTCACCATCATCCTTCACAGTTAGCTACCGTGGGTAAATCTTTGTTTCAGAGAGCACGAGAGATCTGTGACAGAAAACATCAGGTCGGCGAGCTTCAGCACGTCAAGCAAGTATTGCAAGACAACAAGCTTCGGGCTCCGCGCGCCTATGTCACAGTGAACGATTAAAGCCGGCCACAGTCGAGCGCGTGCCTGCTGTACTACCGTATGTCAGAGGAGTCACAGACAAGAATGGCTACATCTTGAAGCGAGCTTCGATAAAAACATACTATAAGCCGCCGAAGAAGATTAGTCAATTTTTACCATCCATCAAATGTAATATTCCTCTACAAGATGCACGTGAATACAAGCTAGATTATGAATGTGGTCTCCCTTACATAGGTCAAACAAAAAGATCTATAAAAACCTACGAAACGGAACGTATAGCTGACGTGAAGCACCGCCGCCCCAGGAAGTCTGCAGTCTGCTGTGTTGATGTGTAACTTAGAGGCAAATAATTTCTTAGATTTCCTAGATGCCTTAGTCATCCAAAATTCTGACAACACCATAGGTCACACACTGTCTATAGAAAACAATGAATCTCACCACCATCTTTCACAGTTAGTTACCATGAGCAAATCTTTGTTACAGAGAGCACAAGGTATCTGTGGCAGCAAACATCTGGCCGTCGAGCTTTAGCACGTCAAGCAGGTTCTGCACGTCAACAAGCTCTGGCCAGCGCTTACGTCACAGTGACCGAGTGAAGCCGGCCACAGTCAAGCATGTGCAGTACTAGCATTTGTCAGGGGTGTCACAGAAAAGATTGGCTACATCTTGAAGCGAACTGACGTGAAGCATCAAAGTTCAGGGAAGTTTGTAGTTTGTGATCATATCCTGCACGGCCCCAACCAGATAGACATAAAAAAAAGATTTAATAGACCACAAATTCTCGCAAAAGAACACCGATTCCTACCAAGGATGATGTGCGAGGCTATTGAAATTAAAAAAAAAAACATCCAAATTTCAATAGAGAAGATAGATTTGTGCTGCCGTTTGCTTGGGATCCTATAATTAACAAAATTAAACCCAAACTCAAGCATACCACTGCAAGACTTCATGATACTATAAGCTCGTGTGGCGGATAAATAAATCGGACCAAAAATGAATATTCAAAAACTGAAGGCTACCTTCAGTTTATGAATATTCATTTTTGGTCCGACTAACTATGACATTGGGATATCAAACATCTCAGTCCACCCGTGACCATGAGTGCTGTAAAGCACCCGAAACGTCGGGATTATAAATAAATTAAAGTAATAATTAAACACGATAAAATCCGTAAATAATAATTTTATTTATCACCTTATTCCAAGAAGTCTATAAATTCCTGTTCCGTACTGGAACAGATTATTTATATATTATGTTTTTTGTTTCTTTCTTTTTTTCGTATATAATAATAAGTACAAGGCAACACAATTTCGAAGATAGTATTTTTTCTATACTTCTATTAAATTCATTGGGTTGGCGATCAACTGTTTACATTCTGAATGCAGCCATAATCTTGCGGGTTACGGCTCTCTGCGCGACACAAGCGCCATATCGATTGGCGGCAATTGTGGACAGTCTAATTAAAACCACCGACGCGCACGCATACAAATATACCTCGTGTTTCTCAAGCTCATCTCTCAAGATCTCTTTCACCCTGAAAGTGTTGTACATGTGCCCTATGGACTCTTGTGCGATACACTCTGCTGAACTTGGATACTACTATCATTGCATCGACTGCCCCGAGCTCCTTTAGCCAGCCCCTGGATTCGTGGTTGCAGGGAGTTTGTAGCGGTAAGTCGCCAAACCCAGTAGAATATCGTACATAAACATGTTTGGTCATTCGATCCGGATTAAACATTTTTGATCATTCAATCCGAATTAATATCTTCCAGTTTGTGTTGTCTTGTAAAAAGAAGTTTTGCAGTATTACATACTCATTTCTTTTACGTGGTAAAATTCTAATCCGCCATTCTGTAACGCAAAATGTCGGACGACGAATCGCCGTGTGAACAAGATATTTTCGAAAGAGATTTAATTCTTGATGAGCTTAATCGTATTATTCAGCTCGCAGCGACAAGTGATCAACATTTTCGTTCGCGAACTATTGATTTGGCTGCTCACCAAAGAAAATTCAATAAACTTCAAACAAAGATTGAGAAAACGCTCATTAAAATAAAATCATTTAATAAAGAGGAACAGATTAAAGTTCGCAATGATTTTAACGATTTATATTATACTATTGTTAATCATTTAAATAATTTAAAAAAGGAGGATGAACAGCAGCGCCGCACGAGTCGGTCATTTCAAGCATCCGAGGTCATAGTGCAAGCAAATAGAAAAAACCTACCTATATTGCCATTGCCAGAATTTAACGGCGATCCAACCGATTGGCCATCGTTTTATGACTTATTTCGTTCGCTAGTACATAACAACAGCGCTTACTGTAATGCGGGAAAGTTTAGATATTTACTACTTGCAGTTAAAAACGAGCCACATAATCTTATTAAATCTATTCCTATCACCGATGAAAACTACCTTGCAGCCTTAGATATTTTAGTATCGCGTTATGATAATAAAATAATTATTGCATCAAAACACCTTGACAAAATTCTGGATATTGAACCTTGTTCTGATAGGTTAAGTCATAGTGTACGAAATTTACTAAATATATATCAAGAGAATATCAAGGCGCTTGAAGTTATGAATTTTCCAATAGCTCAATGGAGTTTTATATTATTAAATATTTTGTTGCGTAAAATTCCGCTCACAATTAGAAGAACATTCGAACGTTCATTGAGTAAGTCATCCGAAATTCCAGACGTATGCGCGTTAATTTCTTTCCTCGAACGGGAAATTTCCGATGACAAAATAACTATTTCTATGAGTTCAAACGTACATTCCGCTTAGAAACCATCGGCAAATGTGGGTAGTTCAGTAAAATTCTCGGGCCGGAGCAACAACGCAAGCGACGGTACGGTGCCTACAGCTCGACGCTCTTTGATTACTAACCTTAATGTACCTATAGAGCAGTTTCGATCTAAAAGTAATGGTAATAAGGTTAGAACTTGTTTACATTGCAACGGTCAACATATATTAAGTAAATGTTCACAGTTTCTAAATCTTTCTCCACAAGATAGATGTTCATTCGTACAAAATAAAAACATCTATTTTAATTGCTTACACGTTGGACACGACGTTCAGAATTGTAAATCAAATTTCGTTTGCCGCTCGTGTTATAAACGACATCATACATTAATTCATTTTTCAACGCAATCGTTATCGGTCATTAGCGAAACGGCGGCAACTGAGAGTGCTATACAGATCCCGCTTACGAAAGAGCAAAGAAGTGTTATCACGGCTGAGTCACCACTTACCTTACCTGCCAACATCAGTGCGTACATAATAATTGCGCGTCCAATGCGCCTTTAGTTCGTACGAATACAGTCCTATTATCCACGGCGCTAGTTGATATTTGCGTAGCTGAGTCAATGGTATCAACCGTTCGATGTATTGTAGACACGGGTAGCCAGGCGTCCTTTATCACAGAGGCCTGCGTACAACGTTTAGGGTTAACGCGTAAACATATAAATATTCCGGTTTTTGGCATAGGCGATACCGATCCTGTGCAACCTAAAGGTATAGTTTCATGTTTAGTTATTCCAAAAGGTAAACAGCAGCCCATTGTACCCGTGGATGCATTAATTTTGCCAAAATTAGTTACAAAAATGCCCAGTGTACCTCTGCCCTTTACAGGGTGGTCACATTTAAAAAATTTAAACTTAGCTGACCCCGACTTTCACACACTTCAACCGGTAGAAATGTTACTAGGAGCGGATATAATATCCCACATTTTATTAGGCAACATGATTACTGGACCTCCGGGGTCACCGATTGCGATGAATAGCGTGTTAGGTTATTTATTATTAGGTAAAATAACGTTCGATCCAATCGTTTCGACTCCACTCCAAGTATGTTTTAGCTCGTTTGACAACGACAATCTTCAAAGGTTTTGGGAGCTGGAATCATTTTCTGAGAAACGTACTTACACTCCTGATGAGGAACTATGCGAATCCTTTTTCCGAAAGACGCATACGCGGGACGAGACAGGACGGTACGTCGTCGCCCTGCCGTTCAAACCCAATGCTCCGCGCCTCGGCGAGTCACGGCAAATTGCATTGGCTCGCTTTCGAAAATTAGAGTATAGATTGGAACGCAACGTGCAGCTGAAAACTGATTATCACGCGTGCCTCCAGGAGTATGAGGACCTGAATCATATGGAGCTCATTGATAGTGAGCCTTTGCAAGGTGCCAGCTATTATATTCCACACCACCGTGTAGTTAAAGAAGCGTGGTGTTCGATGCGGGTTGTAGATCGACGAGTGGTTTGTCACTTAATGACGTTCTCCTAACGTGTCACAAGCTTCACCTTGATATAGTAGACGTACTTTTAAAGTTTCATGTTCATGCCGTTGCGTTCACTGCGGATATTAAACAAATGTATCGAAATATACTGATTCGTGAAACTGATAGGGACTTCCAGCGCATCTTATGACGTAAATCGCCAGAAGAACCTATACGGGACTACCGTCTCCGCACGGTCACATTCGGTGTAAATTCCTCACCATATCTCGCTTTGCGTACAATTCAGCAGCTCGCTCACGATGAGTCCGAGCATTTTAGGCTCTCTTCTCCCGTATTATTGAATGCCGTATTTGTCAATGATGTTGTTTCTGTTGAGGATACGGAGTCTAAAACTCTTACTCTGCAGTAAGAGCTTATCAGCATTTGTAAGACGGCTGGATTCGAGCTACGCAAGTGGCACAGCAACTCATCAGCGATACTCGCTACAGTACAGCCACCAGCTTGTCATGGTGAGCGGGTCGAAAACGTCCCATTTTCTGAAATGGAGAACGACAAAAGAATTAAGGTCCTCGGCCTCCAATGGAATCCAGGATCTGATACATTTAATTTTAAAGTTCAAGTTACCACTAATAAATGCACCAAGAGGTCTATTCTTTCTGAGATCGCAAAAATATATGACCCTCTCGGGCTGCTATCACCGGTAACCGTGTATGCCAAGCACTTGATTCAGCTATTGTGGATGACAAAGGTAGTTTGGGACGATAAACCGCCCATTGATATCATTAATTCATGGATACGTTTCATAAACGAGTTACCGCTGCTATCACAGGTATCGTTTCCGCGATACATTTTCAGTAATAATATCGATTCGGTAGAAATTCATGGATTTGTTGACGCGTCCCAGATCGCATATGCTGGCTGTGTCTATATTCGACTTACAACCAAGGATGGCAATATTTATTCTAACCTGATTATGGCGAAAACTAGGGTAGCTCCGCTCCGCGTACCTCTTACCATCCCACATCTTGAGCTGATGGATTGAGATAAGGTAGCAAATTTATACACAGATCGCGTTATCGATTTACGCATGGTCCGACGCCTCCATCGTGCTGGGCTGGCTTCGTTCATCACCGCATGAATGGAAGACGTTTGTTTCCAATCGCACTAGCGATATTTTATTCCGCGTTCCCGCCGGTTGCTGGCACCATGTCCCGTCAGCCGATAATCCTGCTGACGCTGCATCACGTGGCTTGCTACCTATCGAGCTAGTACAGCATGACTTGTGGTACCATGGTCCTGCATGGCTCCGACGAAGTCCCGACTACTGGCCTGTTGAGAGTCAAACTATGAGCACCTGTAAAGAAAAACGTAACTTAACACTATCTTTTGGTATGTCTACGGTACCGTCGGTACAAAATGCCGAAATTATTTGCCGATTTTCGTCGTTAGGCAAACTCTTTCGGATTACCGCACTAATATTTCGTTTTTATAATAAATGCAAAAGGGTTAAAAATTCGTTCCCGGGTTACGTTATAGTACCTGAATATAATTTTTCTTTAAATCGATTAATTTACCTTACTCAACAATCGGTCTTTCAAGACGATATTTTAAAGATATCTCAAGGAAAATTACCTTCTAATCAATTGCGACGTCTTACGCCTTTTTTGGATAGTGACAAACTGTTACGTGTCTCGATTCGAGGAGGTCGAATTCATAAATCATTATTACCGTTTGAATCTAAACATCAAATAATTTTACCGAAAAAACATGCTTTGACTAATTTAATTATCGACGACGCTCACATAAGCTATCTGCACGCAGGACCTCACTCCGTGCAATACTTGCTGTTGCAGCGATATTGGATATTGTCTTGCCGCGACATCGTGGACCAACGCATACATCGCTGTGTCCGTTGCTTTCGTGCTCGTTCAACGCGTGATCAACCGACTATGGGACCACTACCAGCTTCGAGAATACGTCCGGCGAGTCCTTTCCTTAAAACGGCCGTAGATTATGCCGGTCCATTTTTTGTTCGTGCAAATAAAGTACGTAACGCGAAAATAGTAAAGTGTTATGTTTCGGTATTCGTATGTATGAGCGTAAAGGCCGTACATCTCGAAATCGTTTCGGAGCTTTCCACTGATGCATTTTTAGCAGCTCTGCAACGCTTCACGTCCCGTCGAGGATTATGTACGGATATATATTCGGACTGCGGAAAGAATTTTGTTGGTTGTAACAATTATCTTAAAGACCTATACGCGTTTTTACGTAGTGATGTCGTTCAAAATACAATTAATCAACAAACCCTGCAACAGGGATTTACGTGGCACTTTCAACCTCCGTATGCTAGCCATTTTGGAGGTCTCTTCGAAGCCAGTGTTAAAAGTTTCAAACACCACCTACATCGTGTGGTTGGAACTCGTACTCAAACTTACGACGAGATGCATACTCTTCTCTGTCAAATCGAATCCGTGTTAAACTCTCGTCCCCTTTGGCCATGAGTTCGGCTTCTACCGATCCCCTCCCCTTAACACCGTCTCATTTTTTAATAGGAGAACCCCTAACAGCTCTACCTGATGTATCTTTGTTGGATGAAAATCCTAACCGTCTCACTCGTTGGCGCTGGATACAACAGTCGGTCCAGCACTTTTGGAAAAGATGGAGAAGAGAATATCTCCATCACTTACAACAAAGTAATAAATGGCTTCATGATCGCGGCTCCGCCATTCGTGAAGGCACTGTTGTTGTGGTATGTGACGAGCACCTTCCGCCATTACAATGGAAGCTCGCGCGTGTACATGCTGTTCATCCTGGCTCCGATCAAGTCACTCGTGTAGTGACCTTAAAGGCTGGGAATACTATTTTTAAACGACCTGTAGTAAAGGTTTGCCCACTTCCGTTAGAGTAATGCGTTATACTTACAACCTTAATCTTAGTACTTAAGTTATTTTTTTTTCTTTCGATTTATACTATAAGTTAGTGATTTTTTAAAAGAAATTACTTCTTTTAAGGTGAGCGGCATGTTCCGTACTGGAACAGATTATTTATATATTATGTTTTTTGTTTCTTTCTTTTTTTCGTATATAATAATTAGTACAAGGCAACACAATTTCGAAGATAGTATTTTTTCTATACTTCTATTAAATTCATTGGGTTGGCGATCAACTGTTTTCATTCTGAATGCAGCCATAATCTTGCGGGTTACGGCTCTCTGTGCGACACAAGCGCCATATCGATTGGCGGCAATTGTGGACAGTCTAATTAAAACCACCGACGCGCACGCATACAAATATACCTCGTGTTTCTCAAGCTCATCTCTCAAGATCTCTTTCACCCTGAAAGTGTTGTGCTTGTGCCCTATGGACTCTTGTGCGATACACTCTGCTGAACTTGGATACTACTATCATTGCATCGACTGCCCCGAGCTCCTTTAGCCAGCCCCTGGATTCATGGTTGCAGGGAGATTGTAGCGGTAAGTCGCCAAACCCAGTATAATATCGTACAATTCCTTAATAACCTCTTTTATGCCATCTTAGTTGAATAAAGTTTTGGAACATGGCGGAGCTCATTTTTGTACATTTTCTGGAATATTGTTGTAAAAGCGTTATACATTGCCCCAAGAATAAATTACTGACTCTTTGGATTAAAGCGCTTCGCAAGTTTTCCGCTGAACGTAGGTTTTGCCAGAATAATGCCACTGAGCCACTTGCATCCAATGTCTTGCTGCATATCTTACCAGGTTGTCACTCCATCCAGTGGGACACTGCCCTACACTTCGCTTATCGGTTGACGCTCGAGAACCTTTCTCCACCAGCGGTTGTTTGTTACTTCAGCTATATGGCCGACCAATTGCCTCTTTAGCTTATTGGTCCTAACATAAATTATTTTAATGTACATTTAAATAATAATTTTATACTTAAATTTAACATTTCATAATTATACGAAAAATTTCAGTGTTGGTGGTCAACAAAGCATGTCAGCGGTGTCACAACAGATAACGTGAGTACCAAGTGTTGCTGCAGTCAGTCAACTTGTCCACGTACGTCAGCGTAAATGTTACGTGAGATGACGCGATGCGTTTACATGGTGCTACTTTGTGCCTGTACAATTTCAAGACCTAGTAAGGGCGTCAAACAGAATATTAAGAATAGCGCAAAAACATAAATAAAGATAGCCTTTGAATTTGTGTTCGGTACTTTATAAATTGCGCTTAAGTCTACTAAGTAATAATGTCCTCCAGACCGAATTACGGTTACAGCGGCGAGTCTCAACGGAGACTAGACATTTGCGCGAATAAATGAAAAGCAAAGAAATGAGGGAATAGATAGTGCATCTCCCCTCTATAGCCTCATTTTCATATTCCGATAGGATCGTAAACCAACACGAAAAAAGAGATATTACGACACTAAAACACTGGTATTAAATCCCGCCTGTCTTGTAATTATAAAATAAATAAGTGCTTTCATACGTCAAGCATACTGTCTTATGTTTGATTCACGTCTGCGCTTACATGGTAGGGTACGAACCTAAACTCCCAAAAGGAATCTGAATTTCGCTTCTGACTCAAGGCTGATACTGAAAATTTCTTGAAAGAATAACCCTATAACTGATTTCGGCCCAACCCGAGATACGAACCCAAGCCATATGATCATCAGCCACACTTACGACCACTAGACCAGTGAGGTAGTCAAAGTATATCCACAATAAAAGTTCGTCACTACTAAATTATGAACATACTTAATATATTTGCGACCTTAATACGTCCCAAAACCAAGCACGGATTTTTCTTAAAATGAAATAAATGAAAACTTGTTTCTTAAAAGAGAGAAATGAATATTTCTTTTGACTTTCGATTTTTTTTAGTCTACTCCAGTTTGAAAATGAGGTTCCTGCCAAGAAATTAATCTGTAGCATTCTTTTTATTATTTTTTAAACAACAGTTAAGAAACAGTCAAATTCCATTTGCTTTTATAACATTTATATTCCATTATATTTACGGCGCTAGATGTGACGACCTGGTAAGATATGCAGGAAGTCGATGGATGTCGATGGTTCAAGACTGTGCTTTGCGGTGTCCCTTGTTCAGCAGTGGACTTGTGACGGACTGTAGTGATGATGATGATAACGTCGCTATCTGACAATGTCACAAAAAATTAACAGCTAAAATTATTCTTTTTGTTTTTCTTCAACAAGCATGTCCACTGAAAACCAACTTTTTAATTTTAAACGTTATTCAGTATTCATTAAAAATATTTTGTAATTAAATAATAAAATCTAACTTACCTACATTTTCCAACAAACTGGCAGTAAGTAGTAATTATAAAAAATAATTAATTTAATAAAAGTTATTTTACTACCTAGATATTATGTACCTTTTTATAGAATAAGGGTGGCAAACGAGCAAACAATACACCTGTTGGTAAGGGGATGCTCTGGTCAAGACAATCTACATCTACCCTAGATTAGGAATCAAAATGATGATGCGTTCACCCCTGAGGACGAAGATGGATAGTTTCGTTGCACGTTAGATATTACAGCGTGGTGTTTCCGCGATCAATGCCAACCATTCGTGATACAACTATAATATAGCCGCAGTATGACTCTACTACGTAAAAACGCTCCTGAAATACCTGTACAAAGTACAAACGCTTCTGAAATTAATAAAAATCACATTAAAACTTAAATAAATAAAACGCCGCCATCAAGTCTCGTTCGTCAGTTTACAGTCATCTTTCACAGGAACGAAATTCATTTGCGACAAATTTCATCTGTCAGTGACAGGAACTGATTCAATTCTGAATATTCTTTTAATTTTGCTAGTCTAATGGTTGCACTCCACAATGGTCTGAGCGACCTGCGAGCTTTACCTAACCTTAAACTAAGCCTTCGTACAGACGACGGAAAATTAAAAATCGTGATTGAAAACGAACATAGTTGGTGCTAATTATGATTATTCATTGAAATTAACCAGCTTAACATGTCCAATATCAGTTCATCCAAGTTGACGAAAATAAGTGAACTTGGTCACACTCCTTACACGAGTTGTCGATTTACCGCTGAGCCCCTTTGAGCTATCCAACACAGTAGGAGAAAATCCTACTATCGTAGTACCATCATTTTAAAAATACACTATTCATCTAACTTACTCTGAAGTAACCGCGTTATCTCTTGTAACTAAGAGTTAGATCTCAAGTGAAAGCAACTTCAACAAGAGTGTGCTTGCAGCACAATAAACTTGGTCGTACTCGTGCACCTTGGTTTCGTATTGTAAATAGAAAGCTAAAATTGTTTATAAGTATTAGTTTAATTACCGAGAAAGATAATACAGTGGATACATTTTTATTTTGATTTCTATGAATTTTATTTTATTTATAATGTCCCTCTCGAAAATATTCGACGATTTCCAGCCTGCCAAACAAGTCGGTTTCGGAAAAGGCTTTAGCACCATGGACCACACACATACACTTCGACAAATTATACAGAAGTCCGAAAAGTACAATCTGCCACTTTTTCTTGCGTATGTGAACTATGAGAAAGGCTTTGTCGCTTTAGCGGTACCAAGTTGACTGTCGGTATATCGAAGCGCTGATGTATTTGTACAGTAGAGCTGCGATGGCTATCCGAATACAGAACAAACGTACGAAACCTATCCAACTGCAGATATGTGTAAGACAGGGTGACTTATTATCCTCGAAACTCTTCACCACTGCATTGGAAAGGAAAACGTTTTCAAGCTACTGGACTGGAAAGGATACGGTATTAGTTAACCGACTTACAGACTTTTTTAACGTGGTAGAGCCATGTTGCAGCTGTATTGGTAGTATAGTTGTAACACAAATGGTTCGGCTAGACTGGGGAAGGATCATGCTCTCACAGAATACCAGCGTAAAATAGTAGCTAAATGCTGCTGTGTTTCGTATGGTGAGCGTAGGGAACTGGAGACCCTTTTCACTGGAAACGAGGCATTTCATCTTAGTCCTTTCGGGTGACAACGCACCTACATTTTGATTGAGAATAGATGTAGATGTCTATGTGCCGTAGCAACCACTTAACATTAAGTGGACTGTGTGCACGTTTGTCACCCTTATCGTATAAAAAAAGAAGCCTGCCGTCCCGCCGGCGGCGGTTGTTATTGTATTTCATGAAAATTACATAAACATTGACACGGACGACGCATGTGTGTGCTGTATCAGCAGCACCTTCAGTTCTACCTCCTTTAAAAAATGAATTTAATACATCATTTAGCTAAAAGTTTGATGTAGAACGATACAGCCTTACTTATCACTAAAACTTAAAAGAGTGTGCGTAGAGCCTACAAAGTTGCATGCAAATAATGCGATAACGCGTGGCTTGCGTGACACTTGATCGCTTGACATACATACTTTCTATGATAATAATGCAGCGAAGCACGGATCTAAATAATAATCATGGGTAAATTACAATGAATTAATTTGCACTATACTATAAAATACAATGTGACTCTCTTATGGGTCAATATTAATTTCATGAACGCTACATCTGTGAGTCTTAAAAGTAAATTTACATACTTTATGTTATCTCTTGTCGCACAACATCTCACTCTGTCAC
Organism: Parnassius smintheus behrii; assembly: GCA_036936625.1. Taxonomy (NCBI): domain Eukaryota; kingdom Metazoa; phylum Arthropoda; class Insecta; order Lepidoptera; family Papilionidae; genus Parnassius; species Parnassius smintheus. Next base: position 38,143,679 of record JAUPFT010000031.1, on the reverse strand, counting down.
TCATATTTAGCCCTAACATACCTACTACTAAACGACTGCATTTCTACTGCGTTTATTCTACTATGGTGCTTCTCCTGCCACATCCAACTTTTTTACCTTACGTAAAGTAGGGACTAACTTGAAACTGTAAATTTCTATAGGTGCCTTTTTTGACAAATTCTGACTTTCTATAATAAAGTGTAGAGTCCCATTTACTATATTTTCTGCATTCACTTGTTGTTATGTATCCTTATCATATCTCACATCCCTGCTGAATACTCATAACGAATATACAACATCATCTATTTGCTTGGTCAATTCCTCTTCTATTCTTGTTTCACATATCGTTTTACTTTCTTCTCTTTCTAAAACCATAACTTTCGTTGCACTTGGGTTTACTTTCATTTTCTTTCTTTTTACTAACGTAACCATCATTTTCAAATCGGCCGCCGACGACGCAAATATGACCTGATCATCACAAAAGGAATTTGACGGTTAACTCACCAATTCTTAACCCATATTCTTCAACTTTCAAATTTTCTAAACAATTGTCCATAAATAGGTTGAATAGCCAAGGGATAGCCACACAACCCTGTCAGACACATTTATGGATGCCAAACCAGCCAGAGTAGACCCCTTTGATCCTAATACAAACACTATAGTTACTATAAAGAGTCTTTAATGCCTATCTATCAACACAGCGCTCAACCTGTCCACTCTGTCAAAAGCCTTTTCGAGTCCATGAAAGCACAAAAAGTTTTCTGGTTTTTCGCCAAAAACTTCTGCGCGATAAGTCGCTCGCGTCCGTAGGCTTCGACCACCTAATCCTAGGCCCACCCTACACGTTTCCCCCGGGTGGTGCTAAAAGAGCGACAAAGCCGAAAGAACAGACTCGGCTACTCGCCGTGTGGTAGCGGCGTAAAATATGCCACGCCCTAGTTTTCGCACCATGAGGCAAAAAGTAAAAGAAATGGCCCCGAGTTCCCGGTGCCCCTTTAATGGGGCAGGGGTGCGAAGAATCTCCGGGAGGTAAACCGGCGACGAGGTTCGCCACCCGTCACGTTCTGTCTCCCAGAGAGGCGAAAAGTGGATTGCAGAGGCCCGTCTGGCTACGTTGAATGTATGTGGGGCAATGAATGATAAAATGGATGAAGTATGCGATATGATGTATGATAGAGGAATAGATGTATTATGTGTAAATGAGACGAAAAGGAAGGGGAAGGATGTCACTGCACTTGGCATGTATACCGCATACTGGTCTGGTGTAGACGAGATCGAGCGGGCATGCCAGGGAGTAGGAATCATCCTTTCAGAACGAATGGGCCAATGTGTGAAAGAGTATGAATGTGTAAGCCCAAGACTGCTATGGATACGAATGAAAGTGGGCTTAAAGAAGTTGTTTGCGTTAGGGGTCTACGCCCCAGACATGTCTAAGCCCACTTATATCCGGGAGCAGTTTTGGGAAATGGTAAGGATGGTGCTAATGAAGTGTAAGGGAAATGAAAATATTATTATGCTAGGAGATTTTAATGGAAGGGTTGGGGTGAGGAGGCTTGGTTATGAAAGGATATTGGGAACGTTTGGTGATGAAAGTATAAATGAGAATGGTGAAAGCCTCCTCACCGTATGTGTGGAAAGGAATCTTTTTGTGACGAACACTTTCTTTCGTCATAAGAAGATTCACATGTATACTTGGGAAAGAGGTGATGATAGAAGCATGATAGATTTCATAACTGTGGATGAAAGAATGAGGAGTGCAGTGGTGGATACAAGGGTTTACCGGGGGTCCAACGTAGGGACGGACCACTACCTGGTCTTATGCCGAATTAGGGGTTTATTCAGACGTTGGCGGCATAGGACATCTGTGTCTACCACTGCGTTACAGCGTATAAGAATTGAAAGGTTACAAGATGAAGATGTGAAAGACAAGTACAAATGCAGACTGAGAGAAAATATAAGTAATTTGGATGAGTTATGTGTGAATGAGTTAGACTTGGAGAATGTGTAACATAATGTTAAGAAAGGTTTAGTGGATGCAGCTACCGAAGTATGTGGTGTTAGTAAGAGAATGAATGAAAGGAAAGACAATACGTTATGGTGGGATGACGAGGTACGTATGGAAGTTGAAGCAAAGAAGAGAGCATGGCTAGATTTACTAGCGACCAAAGCTGGTAACTCTGGCGGTAAGAATGACGAGAATGAAAGAAAAAAGGCAGAGTTTAAACGTTTAAATAAGAGAGTAAAAGAATTAGTTGAAAGGAAAAAGCAAGAAAGAACGGATAGGAATGATAGAAGAATATCGGATAACTTCCAGGCAAATATTAAAATGTTCTGGAAACTCGTAAGAAATACCAGGGGACTTTCAAAACAGCCTAGATTGAATGCGATACGAGACGAGAATGGCTGTATCCTGAATGATGAAGTGTTGAGTCTAAAGAGATGGAAGGAATATTTTGAAAGCGAATTTATGAGTGAGGAGAAGTGTGAACTAAATGAAATAGAAATTCCGAAAGAGGATGAAAGAGATAGGGAGATAAGTATGGATGAAATAATGAAAGCAATGAAAAGCATGAAATTAGGTAAGGCAGCCGGATATGATAGAGTCTCACTCGAAATGCTAAGGGCTGGAGAGGACGTGGTGGCAGGCCTGCTGTACACCTTGTTTAATTTATGTTGGGAACTAAAGCGGGTACCGGGAGACTGGTGCAAAGCCGTGATTGTCCCAATATATAAGGGAAAAGGGTCACAGCAGGACTGTAAAAACTACCGTGGTATCAGCCTTCTTAGCATTGTGGGAAAACTGTATGCTAAGGTACTAATTGAAAGAGTTATGAAAGAAACTGATGAAAAAATTTGGGATGTGCAAGCGGGATTTAGAAAGGGAATGGGGTGTACAGATCAAGTCTTTTCCATGCGCATGATCGCGGAGAAGTTTTTGGCGAAAAACCAGAGAGTTTTTTGTGCATTCATGGACTTGGAAAAGGCTTATGACAGAGTGGACAGGGATGTGTTATGGCAAACGCTGAACGCATTTAGGTTGAGCGCTGGTTTGATACAGGCATTAAAGTCTCTGTATAGGGACTCGAGTGCTTGTGTTAGAATCAACGGGGTCTACTCGGACTGGTTTGGCATCCATAAAGGTGTCAGACAGGGCTGTGTAGCTTCCCCGTGGCTGTTCAACCTATTTATGGACAGCTGTTTGGAAAATTTGAAAGTTGAAGAATGCGGGGTAAGAATGGGTGAGTTAACCATCAAATGCCTTTTGTACGCCGATGATCAAGTCATACTTGCGTCGTCGGCGGCCGAGTTGCAAATGATGGTTACATTAATGAACAGGTCATTAAAAGAAAGGGGAATGAAAGTGAATGCAAGTAAGACGAAAGTGATGGTTTTTGAAAGAGATGAAAGCAAAACGGTATGTGAAATAAGAATAGAAGGAGAGTTAATTGAGCAAGTGGATGAGTTCGTATATTTGGGATGTGTATTCAGCAGGGATGGGAGATATGATAAGGACATTGAACGACGAGTGAATGCAGGAAATAAAGTAAATGGGGCTCTACACTCTATTGTGAAAAGTCAGAATGTGTCAAAAGGCACGTATGGCAATTCACAGTGCTGTATTAGTCCCTACTTTAACGTATGGTAGTGAAAGTTGGGTGTGGCAGAAGAAGCACGAGAGTAGAATAAATGCGGTAGAAATGCGGTCGCTAAGGAGTATGTTAGGGCTTAATCTGAGTGACAGTGTGAGAAACTGTGTGATAAAAGAAGAGTGTGGTTTGCAAGATGTTGCGGTGACCAGGATTAAGAAAGGAATGCTTCGGTGGTTTGGTCATGTAGAAAGAATGAATGCGGAAGGACTGACAAAGCAAATATATGTTGCAAAAGTGAATGGAAGAGTCGGAAAGGGACGTCCTAGGCGGAAGTTTGTCGACCAAATTGGCGATATATTAAAAATGGGCCAAATTAAGAGTACCCTTAACCGACGAGCATGTATGCGTAGGTATATGAATGTGGAAGAGGCGAGAAAGGTATGTCAGGATCGTGCTAAATGGAGGTCTGTAGTCTCTGCCTACCCCTCTGGGTGACAGGCGTGAGTGTTTATGTTATGTTATGTTACTTCTGCGCGATCATGCGCATGGAAAAGACATGATTTGTCATATTCCCTTTCTAAATCCTGATATCCTTGCATAACCAAGCTTCTTCACATCAAACCTACCATTTAAATCTCTTAACAAAACAATATTTTCATTTTCCCTACATATAACCATCACCATCCTTACCATCTCCCAAAACTGCTCTCGGATATAAGCGAGCTTAGACATGGCTGGGGCGTATCGTATACCCCTAGAACAAACAACTTCTTTAAGCCCACTTTCACATCCGTAACAGTCTCGGACTTACACATTTATACTCATTCACACATTGACGCATTCTTTCTAAAAGAATGAAACGGACTCCCTAGCATCTCCGCTCGGTCTCGTCTACACCAGACCAGTACGCGGTATGCATGCCATGTGTGGCATGTATACATGTGTGGCAGTGGCATCCTTTCCTTTCTTTTAGTCTCATTTACACATGATACATCTATTGCTTTATCATACATTCTATCGCATACATCATCCATCTTACAATTCATTGCACCATATACATTCAGCGTAGCTAGATTAGCTTCCGCAATCCATTTTTCGCTCCTCCAGAAGACAGAACGTGACGGGTGGCAACCTCGTCACCGGTTTTCCTCCCGGGGATTTCCGCAACTCAGGGGCCAATTCTTTTATTTTTTGGCCTCGTGGTGCGAAACTAGGTGGTGGCATATTATACGCCGTTACCACATGGCGGGGAGCTGAATCTGTTCTTTCGGCCTTCAGCTTTGTCGCTCGTTTAGCACCACCCGGAGGATACGTGTAGTGTAGCCTAGGATTAGGTGGTCAAAGCCTACGGACCCGAGCGACTTATCCCCCCGAGCAACTTATCCCCTATATATATATATATATATATATATATATATATATATATATATATATATATATATATATATATATATATATATATATATTTTTTTTGATTTATTTAAGACAACGAACAAGACGTACACGAATACAATGTAAATACTACAAATTACAGGAAGGTTTATATCTAAGTGTCGTCTTAATTAAAGGTTGCCACGGCATGCAATGTGGGCAACGAATATGTTTTTTAAAACTTACAACTATAAACTTAAAACTAGGTCTAAATGTTAGTTAAAGGTAAAGGACTGCATAATTTTTCGTTTGAATTTTTGAGGCTTATCAGCAAAGATATCAACGTCACATGTCTTGCAGAGCTGGTTATATTGCCTATGTAACCTGTTTATGATGGCGTGGTAACCCAAATTAGTTTTAATGCCTTCAACTGAAATGGGGACGTATCGGATGACACGCACTAGCTTAAAAGGTACCTTGAAATTTATTGCACTTAGTAGGTATGGACAGTCTACGGTTCCATTAACGATTTTGTGTAGCAACATGAAATCCATCAAAAGCCTCCGCTGTTGCAGGTTACTTAATTTAAAATACGTCAGTCGGTCTTCGTATGAGGGTAGATCCTTTATTTTGTAAATTTGGTACGAAAGATACCACAAAAAACGCTTCTGGATACGCTCTATGCGTTTCACGTAAATCTCATGAAATGGAGACCAGACCTGACTACAGTATTCGAGGCTGGAACGGACTAAAGACTTGTACAAGGATATTTTTGTAGAGGTCCTCTTAAATTCTTTAGAGTTACGCAACACGAACCCCAACATTTGAAGACCCTTGTAACAATTCCATCAACGGGCTTATGAAACCGCAAGTTTTTGTCCAGAATCACACCCAGATCTTGGACAGAGTCCACTTCTACCAAAGTTTGACCATCAATATTATACATAGGTGTCGGAACATTTACACATCTTGAGAATCTTATAATTTTACATTTATCGAGGTTCAAAAATAGTCTGTTCTTAACGCACCACAATCCGGTCCAAATACTCTTGAAATAGGAGTGAGTCACTGTGGTCTTTGATTTTCAAGGACAATTTCATGTCATCTGCGTACATAAAGCAGGTCGCGTGTTTAAAAACGGACGCTACGTCATTTATAAAAATATTGAAAAGGATCGGACCGAGATGGGAACCCTGAGGAATGCCAGACGTAGGTAGAAATGGTTCTGAGGAGTAACCATTTACCACAACTCTCGATTTTATCTGCCTGAGGTATGAAGAGTACCATTAGAGAAGGTTGCCAGTGATGCCCAAAATTGAGAGTTTGTGAAGTAAGATGTTATGATCTACAATATCAAACGCCTTACTGAAGTCTGCGTAAATGGTGTCCACAGAAAAGCGGGAATCAAGAGACTTGGAGACATAGTCCACAAACGAAACGAGATTTGTAGCTGTAGAGCGAGATGTTAAAAAGCCCGATTGTTGGGGGGAGATTATTTGTTTTATGTGCCAAGCCAAAACAGGACAAACTAATGATTGATGACAAAATGATGACAAAAACTTTAGCACAGACAGACAGTATGGATATTGGTCTGTAATTTCTGATGGATTCTGCGTCTCCTGATTTATAAATTGGGACAATACGTGCCTGTTTCCAGACCGAAGGGAAAGTACCCGTTTATAAAGACATATTGAAAATGGTTGTTAAAGGCAAGGATAACGCTTCGCGGCAGTTGATTACAAACAAAGGGGGTATGTCGTCAGATACAGGTCCCTTGGCCCGATCTAGATCAGTAAGAGTTTTGAGTATTTGATCTTGTGAGAAGTGCAGATTAACAAGATAATTTGAGGTACAAATTTGGTCAACAGTGGTCACAGACAGTACTGAGCTAGTGTTATACACCGATGCAAAAAATGAGGCAAAGAGATTGCATATGCCGTCACCATTATCTGCTTTGTCATCTTCGAAGGTCATGGATGTAGGGTAAGCATTGCTATTACGTTTTTTATTTTTTAGGAATGTCCAGAATAACTATGGATTTTTGGAAAGTGCTCCCTCCAGATCCGTGACATAGTTTTTATCACAGGTGCCTATTAATTCGGCGCATCTTTTGCTAAGTATTAGTAATGCAAGTTCGTTCAGTGAATTTTGTATTTACGGTACCTCAAACGAAGTTTGTTTTTTTTTTGTTGACGAGATGTATGAGTTCCTTTGTGTACCATACTGGAAACTTATTTGTGGAGCGTTTACATTATCGAACGTACTTAGTAATCGTGTATGTTAAAATGGCATAAAATTCTCTTACCATGACATCCACCGAACACGAAGATTGTATACGGTCCCATGAAACTGAATTTAAATGTGTTGATTTTATCGTAGTCTGCTTTATGAAAGTTATATCTTTGGCTTTGAGCGTTAGGCAATTGGCGGATCACAACATGAAAATGTTAGAACTAAGAGAGGGTGGTGAGAGTCGGGGTTACTCAGAAGAGAGTCACCACGCACCACACCACTGATCTTCAGCGTGCTGGAGAGAATGAGATCAAGAATTCTACTTTCGTCATTTAAAATATAGTTATATTGAGTGAGATTATTAAGAGCAATAAAATCCAGTAGAGCATTATCTAGTGAGCTTTTGGTTATAAAACTGAGTGGATAAGACGTATTACGTTTATCCCAGATAATGTTACCCAAATTGAAGTCGCCCATAATTAATGTTTTTGCATTTGATTCCAACAAACGGTTTGTATTTTCAATGTAACAATCAAGAATGTTTTTTGTAAAGGTGAGGGAAGATATACACAACACAATAATATGTTTTCAGAGGAATTACCTCTTCCGCCTATCTCTAATTCCACCCATACATCCTCACAGTCGCTTTCCAGATGTGACATCCTACGAGAGTAGATATGTTTGGATACCGCAATGAGCACCCCGTCACCAGGACCAGGTTTATTACTATGGAAGCCACTAGTCTCCCGGTCGCGCCTGTACACTAGGTATCGCTCACTAAAAAGTTCACCATCGTATATAGTATTGTTAAGCCATGTTTCGCATAAAAATGACGTCTTAATTAGAACTTAATACGCTATTATAAAACTCTGTGGTTTTTGTGCGGAGGCCGCGTACGTTTTGATAGTAAATGTTTAACGTATTGAATTTTAAGCCTTATTAACTGTACGCTTAGCTTGAGAAAATTTAGATTAGCTTATGATAACCGTTCCAATGTTGTTGAGTTTCGCACAAGTATGTATTCCGATGTATCCGTCTTTCGCATGTTAATGCAGCCGCCTCGAATGCATTGCACTACTCAGAATCACTTTCCCAATACGGATGGTAACCGTGGGAGCAGTAGACCAAAACCCTCCATCCATAAAGTCAAAATAGAAAGTGAAAACAATATTAAAATACATATCGCCACATTTAATGTAAGGTCTCTAGTCGGAGACAGTCGGCAAGAAGAACTAGACCACACCCTTAGATATATTAAATGGGGCATTGTAGGCCTAGCAGAAGTAAAAAAATAAGGGACTAAAATTTTATAATATGAACAATATATACTTATTCACACAGGAGTAAAAAGTGGTATAAATGGAGTCGGATATGTTATTAAAAGAAAATGGAGAGAAAACATATTTAATTATAGAAGTATAACAAGTTTATGCGCCTACATATAAGGCTAAAGAAAGTGAAATTCAACTCTTTTGCTCAGAGATACTAAAAGCACTACAAAATTCATCAACATCAACTATGATAATGGGTGATTTTAATGCCAAAATTGGACAACCAACACCCGAAGACAAAAGTAGTATGGGACCATGGGGATTTGGTGACAGAAACGAACGGGGTGAGTTATTGATTCAGTTTTGCTAAGAGAATCAATTTAAAATAAGTAGTACATATTTCAAGAAAAAATAAAAGAATAGATGGACTTGGGTGTCACCCAATGGTAAAACGCGTAACGAAATTGACTTCATTCTTACAAAAGATATAAGAGAAATGACAAACCTAGAAATAATAAATACAACTTATCCATCAGACCATAGACTTGTACTTGGATGCGTCAACATTAAAACTAAAGTAAAAAAGAACAGGAAAAAATTTTGTGCTCCAAAAAGACAGTTAACTCCAAGTGAAAATGAATTCCTCAAAGGGATGTTTACAGAGTTATTAACTAATAATAAAGGGAAAGAAAACTTGCAAGAAAACTACAGAAACCTGACTAATATAATAGAAGAATGTATAAAAAAGTTGCCAAAAATACATAAAGAAAAATTCCAATTGTGTCCAGAAATAAAAGAACTTATTAAAGAAAGAAATAAACTACTACTAAGTAAAGAAAAAAAGACTAAAGAAGAAAAAAAAATATACTGTCAAAACTCTACCTTAAAATAAACTATGTAACTAGTACAGTTTAGTATAGTACCTATATAACTGAATTGTAGTCAGTGACGATCGGGCCGGCACTGTTGTTACACGCGAATAAAATGTAATTAAACGCTATCTCTTACAAGGACTTATTTCATTTCTCAACACACTACACAGACATTAGTTAAAGTGGTGACCCCGACGTGATCCAGTGCTGTGCTCTCCTATGCCTGTGTAGTTTATAACGTCAAAAATGACGTCCAGGGAAGAGAAACCGGAAGCGGAGATATCTCAAATAACGGTTTCGTCTAGAATCCCGGAATTTTGGGAAGATCAGCCGCGCACGTGGTTCATACAGGCCGAATCCGTACTATACAACCAGAAGCTCTCGGATGCTGCTAAATACCATCTGGTTATTGCAAAGCTGGGGAAGAATGTCGTACAGCAAGTCACGGATAACCTAGTGAATCCTCAAGCTGAGGGAAAGTACGACCTGCTGAAGTCAACGTTGCTCACTATCTTCGATGAGTCCGAAACGCGCCAAATCACCAAACTCATTGGCGAGATGGACCTCGGAGACCAGCGCCCATCTCAACTCCTGCGTAAAATGAAGGACCTGGCCAGGAATCGATTTAAGGATGAGACTCTGAGCGTTTTATGGCAGAACCACCTACCAGCCGCAGTTCGTGCCGTATTGGTGGTTACCGGTACCAAAGACCTCAAAACGCTAGCTTCTGTAGCAGACCAGGTCATGGAAACAATGCAACCTATCAGCGTGGCAGGGGTAGAATCGACTTCGTCAGACAACGCTTCCATCATTGCTGAAATCGCTAAGATTAACAAGCGGCTGGATAAAATGGCCATGAGCAAATCGCGGTCCCAATCACGCGGACGTGATAGGACCCGAGCCCATTCGCAGACTCAAGGTCGCCGCAGCCGTACTCCTGGACGTGCTGCTGCTCGGGACAAACGGCTGTGTTTCTACCACTATCGCTTCAAGGCTAGGGCGCAGAAATGTGTTCAGCCGTGCGCTTGGGAACCGGAGGAAATGGGAAACTAGATGCCATGCAGCAGGAGAAGGCGAGTAGTTGCATAGGCATCTCTAATCATCGTCTCAGCATAAGAGATAAGTCCAGTAACCTCATTTTCTTAATTGATACCGGTGCCAATATATCTGTTTTACCGAGAAATAAAGTGAATGTTAAATCGTCTGGTAATGGACGTTCGGAATATATTTTATATGCAGCAAATGGCAGCGAAATAAACACTTACGGTGTTAAAACTTTAAGTTTAGATTTAGGGTTGCGCAGAGTGTATCAGTGGACATTTGTTATCGCGGACGTGCGTCAGCCAATTTTAGGTGCAGATTTTTTTGCGCATTATAAGTTGTTGGTCGACGTAGCGTCTCGCAAACTAATTGACGAGGTAACAAATTTAAATGTTTTAGCTCCTATTGTTTTCCGTCAAGAACAGTCAGTCCAGACCATAGATAAGTGCCATCCTTTTTATGATTTGTTAGCACTTACTTACTTACTTACTTATCTTCACGCACAATCGCTAACGGGGTAGCCAGAGAGAACAGATCGCCAAGTGTCACGATCCTTACATACCTCTTTCGCTTCTTTCAGGTTCATTAACTTCTTCATACATGCACGTCTAGGTATCCGAGTACTCTTGACCCTCCCCTCTTCGAGCAATTTGCTCACATGGTCTTCGAAAGTTAGTCTCGGTCTACCCCGACACCTTTTAATATTTACTTTCGCTCTATATATTTTCTTCACCATTCGGTCTTCACTCATTCGTTCAACGTGCACAAACCATTGGAGTACGCCCCTATCAATTTTTGTGATAAGGTCATCTTTCAATCCTGCCATATTGCGAATCTCTTCGTTTCGCTTTCGGTCGGCTATGGTAACGCCACACATTTTACGAAGAGATCGCATCTCCACTGCATTCAACTTGCTTTTATGCTTCTTCTGGCATACCCAGGTTTCGCTGCCATATAACAAAGTCGGTACCAACACTGCGTTATGTATTGCAAGGCGTTCACTCTTCACCACGCCCTGTCTTTTTACTAATGCATTCAGAGCACCATTGACTTTGTTTCCGGCAGCGACACGCCTATCCACATCCAAATCACATCTTCCATCCCGGCTGAAAGCACTCCCCAAGCATACAATTTCATTTACCTGTTCTAAACATTCCTGATTTACCCATATTTCACATTTCGTTCTCTCTTCGTCCTTTTCAAATACCAGAACCTTAGTTTTATTTGCATTCAAACGGAGACCTTTAATTTCACATTCCTCCTTCATACACGTGACTAATGCCTGCAGTTCTGCTTTTGATGGTGCAATAAGCACTGCATCATCAGCATACAGCAGACAATTAACTTTTATGTCACCCAATTTCACACCCAAACAGCTATCTTTCAGCTTCTGTAAACAGCTGTCGAGATACAGTATGAACAGCCAGGAAGACATGACACAACCCTGTTTTACGCCCGCTTGGACGCTAAACATGGGTGACAGATCATGCCCTACCCGCACACAGGCTTTACAGTCATAGTAAAGTGACTGCACAGCCCTTAACAATCGACCATCCACACCATATCCCGGAAACAGTTCCCACATTTTCTTCCTTATAACCTTATCAAATGCTTTCTCCAGATCCACAAAAGCACAGAAAATCCTCTGGTTAACACTCAGAAGCTTCTCCGTGATCATGCGGAGAGAAAACATTTGATCCGTGCATCCTCTTCCAGGTCTAAATCCGCATTGTGCCTCCCATAAAAATCTCTTTCACGGCGTCACCCCCGGATCCTTCACTAAGATCATGACACGCATACATTTCTCTATAAAATTCACTCCATCGCTGCATGACGTCCGATTTTTCTGAGAGGACGACATTGACTCTTGAAAGCACTTTGTTCATTCTTAAGGCTGTCGCACCACTCCTTGACCTTCCAACCTCTTTCCAGAAGAGTTTGTAGTTTTCCTTAAAGTTGCGCGACAACCTCTCGTCCGCTTCTATTCTACACCTTTCACGTACATCCTCAATCAATGTTTTCGCATGAACTATCTGCAGCTTATATCTTTCTTTCATCTTCTCTCTCATATGCTCATCGTTACTAGAGGCTAAGTAGTCTAACCATGCCTTTTTCTTCTTTTTTACAGCTTCTCTCACTTCTTCATTCCACCATGTATCTCTTCTTTTACTACTACCTCTTTTTGTCGTTTCACATACTTCTTCCGCTGCACTTACCATTCCATCCCTAAGGTTCTGCCATGTTCTCTCCACACATTCTTTCCTGCCATCGATGGTGTCAAGCTTTCCGGCTACCCTCGTGTGATATTTGTCCCTAGTATCCGCTTCCTGAAGCTTCCAGCTTCGGATGCGACAGACCGACTGTGGTTCTGTTACTGCCGTCCGATAGCGCCAACCCGAAAACAAACCCCTAAATCTAGTAATTACTAGATAATGATCCGTTCCCAGGTCAGCACCCCTGAACACTCGTGTATTCATCACCTGTTTTCGCAGTCGGTCATCCACCGGGAACAAATCAATCATACTTCTCTCATTCCTTCTCTCTCTAGTATACATATGGATTTTCCTGTGATTAAACGTAGTGTTTGTCACAAGAAGACCCTTTTCCTTGCATACAGCCAGTATAAGCTTGCCAGCATCATTAACCCTTTTATCGCCAAACTTTCCAAGCACCGACTCGTATCCTGGTCGAGCGATACCTACCCATCCATTCAAATCACCACATACAACAGTTCTTTCGTTTCCCTTAACCAAATCTAGAACTTCTCTTACATTCTCCCAAAACTCCTCCAGCTCAGCCCTGGACGACGAAGCTACCGGCGCATAAACAGCCAAAAGGAATAACTTCGTCAGTCCCATTTTGAAGCGAACCCAGAGAAGTCTTGAGTTCACAACCTTGTATTCAGTCATAAGATCGACCAACCGGGACGATAACAGCACTCCCACACCCTGGCAGGTGTTCTCGCTTTCCGGGACTCGGGACCATATAGCTAACGTCCCGCCAGGGAGCTCTTCAATACCACTGCCTTTCCGTTTGGTCTCCGACATACACACGACATCTAATTCTCTTTCTTTCATTATTTCGATCAACTCATTTGTCTTATCTCTCATGCCCCCTCTAACATTCCACGTGCCAACTCTGCACTCCGTCCTCCACCTTCCGCCGTGTCGGGCTGTGCGTGACGGGTGGCGATCCCCATCGCCGCTTTGCGCGCTACATTCCACACCAACGGGGACGAGCCGGTGTGCGTCGCCTTGGGGGGACGCCCTAACCCTCGTTTGCATGGGTGCGCAGCTGTATAGAATTGCAGCCCTGAAAAGGGCTGGCAGGGGTCGCGACGAACACGCTTCTACAATGACCCATTTGTTAGCACAATATCCTGATATCACCAAGCCGGTTTCATTTAAAGAACCACCCAGACATTCGGTATACCACCATATAGACTAATGGCCCACCGATGCACGCTAAAGTAAGACCGTTACCGCCGCATCGATACTCATAGGTTAAGGAAGAGTTTAGGCTTATGCAACAGTTGGGGATTTGCAGGCCGTCGAAAAGTGCGTGGGCAAGCCCTCTACACGTTGTGCCTAAAAAAGACGGCCAAATACGACCATGTGGCGACTATAGGGCTCTTAACGCGATAACCAAGCCCGATAGGTACCCTATACCGCGTTTGCATGATTTTACATATTTATTGGAAGGTAAAAAATATTCTCACGAATTGATATTAATCGCGCGTATCATGTTATAATGGTCAGTCCTAACGATGTAGAGAAGACCGCCATTATAACACCTTTTGGTCTATTCGAATTCCCACGCACGACTTTCAGTTTACGTAATGGAGCACACACTTTTCAGCGGTTTATGAATCACACTGTTTTTGATGGCCTAAATTTCCTTTATACTAAATAAATGCGGTTTGACTATCAACCTGAATAAATGCTTATTTGGAAAGTCTAAAATAGATTTGTTGGGTTTCGAGGTATCCGCGGAAGGAATTCGTCCTCTTAAAGATAGAGTTGATGCTATTTGTGCTTTTCCGAAACCAGTAACTATTGAAGAACTCAGGAGATTTTTGGGTATGGTCAACTTTTATCGTTAACATTTGCCCAATGCTGTGGAATATCAAATGGAGTTAAATAAGTTTTCAAAAAACTCTAAAAAAAAAAGACAAAACTAAAATTAAATGGGATGATAAGTCAAATGAAGCATTTATTCCGCAAGCTTATCGTATCCGAAACCCGACACCCCGCTCGCACTTATGACGGACGCATCGGATTCAAGCGTGGGAGCCGCATTGCAACAGCTAGTAGGTAATACATGGTCACCGCTAGGGTATTTTTCAAGAAAATTATCGCCTGCTCAACAAAAATACAGCACTTACGATAAAGAACTTGTAGCTATTTATCTTGCAGTGAATTATTTTAGAAATATGGTTGGAGGTCAAGATTTAGTAATTTTTACGGACCATAAATCCTTAATTTTTGCGTTTTCAAAACTAAATAGTAAAGATGAGTTGCCTAGGTGCGTGAGACAACTACTTTTTATTAGCAAGTTTACTACGAACATTAAACACATTGAAGGTGATAAGAATGTAGTAGCGGACGCGTTATCAAGGATAGAGACCGTAACTTTTTCGACCGTATTAGATTATGCGGCAGTCAGCAGTGCACAAAATAACGACGAGCAGCTAGTTAGTCTACGCAATTCTAATAAGTGGAATTTTAAACAGATATGTATTCCTGGCAGCGACTTACCCGTTTGGTGTGAAATGTTAATATGAACAAGGACGTAGGTAAATGGGCCAAGTCGTGCGTTGCGTGTCAACGTGCTAAAGTTTATAGGCATAACACATCGGAACTAGGGAGCTTTCCTTTGGCTGAAACATTTTCCCACATTCATGTCGTTATAGTTGGCCCACTTAGTATTTCCTTACAAGACTATAGGTATCCGGTCACAATAATAGATCGACAGACCGGTTGGCCACAGGCATTTCCAGTAAGAGATATATCTGCGGAAACGGTTTTTAAGGTAATTTTCGAGGGATGGATTTCGCGTTTTGGCTGCCCCGTTCAGCTTACCAGTGACCAAGGCAGACAATTTGAAAGCAATGTTTTTCAAAATTTAATGAAATATTTAGGTTTTTATAAAACCAGGACTACCCCGTACCACCAACAGAGCAACAGGGCTGGTTGAGAGGTGGCATAGATCCCTTAAGGCCGCGCTTATGACCAGGTTGGATTCTAAGACTTGGGTTGAGTTTAACGTTTTGTAGGCCTGCGAGCAGCTCCGCATTCAGACACGGGCGTTTGTGCCGCCGAATTAACATACGGTCTGTCTCTAAGGCTGCCCGGAGATTTTTTTGGTGATAAATGTAATTAAAATTTTTTAAATCACAGCGAATATGTCGAACGATTACGAAAAATGATAAGCGAGCCGAAACCTAAGCCTACGGCACATAAGGACTCTCGTACAGTATTTTTTCATAGCGATTTAAAGAGCTGCACGCACGTTTATGTTAGGAGTGACCTCATACGGAAATCGTTACAACCTCCATACGAGGGGCCTTTCAAAATTTTGGAACGAAAAGGAAAAGTTTTCCTAATACAAATGCCCCGTAGTGATGTATTTATATCCGTAGATAGGCTTAAACCTGCTTATATTAGTGATGTTAAAAACGTTGATAATAGTAGTGATAAGGACATTTCTCTAAGAGATGGTAATATTAACATAAGCGGAGCGGATACAGTTGATCGCCCGCTCAGCTACACCACGCGTAGCGGCCGTATTTCAAAGAAGCCCGTAAGTTTCTTTTTTATAATTATATTTATAATTTACATAAGTCTACTCAACAAATATTATTTTTTTTATAGGTTAGGGTGACGAATGAGCACACAGTCCACCTGATGGTAAGTGGTTGCTGTGGCCCATAGACATCTACATCTATCCTCGACTACGAATCAAAATGCAGATGCGTTGTCACCCGTGAGGACCAAGATGGAATGCCTCGCTTCCAGTAAAAAGGGTCTCCGGTTCTCTACACTCACCATACGAAATACAGCAGCATTAAGCTACTATTTCACGCTGGTATTCTGTGAGAGCGTGGTCCTTCCCCGGTTGAGCCGACCCATTGGTGCTACAACTATACTACTAATATAACTGCAGCATGGCTCTACCACGTATTAAAATATAACTGCAGCATGGCTCTACCACGTATGCGTATATATTTAGCGTTATTAGAAAAATAAGTTCTTGTCGGCGCTGACTTTCCTGTAGTACATACGTACATTCTCCTAATAAACAAACTATTATTTTAATATTAAATAATGGGTAACACGGTGAACAAGGATGACGTAGTCATCGCACAGTCTGAAGCAGCAATGAAAGATACAATAGTGCGATCGTATATTGGTTGGGCTGTTGCGATTTTGGTGATAACCGTTATGATCCTGTATTTTTTCTGCCGTTACGGGACGGCTCAGGTTAAGAAGTGGGTGTGGAAGCAGGTGGGGTTCGTGCAGGAACAAGCCTTGCAAATGACTCAAGCTACCAGAGCCAACTTCCGAAGAGCTCACGGCTCGCCCAAATCGCCGACTTTTTTTTTTTATAGAATAGGCTGACAAACGAGCACACAGTCTACCTGATGGTAAGTGGTTGCTGCGGCCCATAGACATCTACATCTATCTTCCATTACAAATCAAAATGCAGATGCGTTGTCACCCGTGAGGACTGAGATGGAATGCCTCATTTCCAGTAAAAAGGGTCTCCGGTTCTCTGCACTCACCATACGAAATACAGCAGCATTAAGCTACTATTTCACGCTGGTATTCTGTGAGAGCGTGGTCCTTCCCCGGTCGAGCCGACCCATTCGTGCTACAACTATACTACTAATATAACTGCAGCATGGCTCTACCACGTAAAAAAACTAAAATAGAAATATGTTAACGGGTTGCGTTAAATGGTGTTTGGCGATATCAGACGTACTGTTTCGTTTATCTAGCTTGTAAGTAGTGTTTAAGAGAATATGCCCTAACAATTTAAGCAGATTCAAAACTTGTATTATATACTGGTGGCAATTAATTTTTTTAACTGAAATGAATTAAAATGTGTAATATAATATACCTATGTTTTAACTTTTATCATTGCAACTCGCTGTTATTGATAAATGCATGTAAGTCGAGCGTTGATAGCTACTGACGCATCAAATGTAAATCTCAGTATTAAGACATATGATAGCAAGTGTTTGTGCATTACGAGTTGATAAGCAGTACGTTGTCACCCGGTTCTGCCTATACTTACCTTATTGTTTGTATATCCAAATTTAATTGTATCTTAAAATAATTTTCTTTTTTTTGGGGGGGGGGAGTGATGTAACTACACTTACCTACCTATGTTACTAGTACAGTTTAGTATAGTACCTATATAACTGAATTGTAGTCAGTGACGATCGGGCCGGCACTGTTGTTACACGCGAATAAATGTAATTAAACGCTATCTCTTACAAGGACTTATTTCATTTCTCGACACACTACACAGACATCAGTTAAAAATAGAATTATTAATAAAAAAATTAGAATACCACTTAAAAATATTAGAAGAAGAGTTATTACATAAAGGCTCTACAAAAAATGCATAGAAACGACTCACTTTATCCAAAGAGTAGATTTCCTCACTAAAAGCAAATGATAACAAAAAAACTACAAATAGAGAACACCTTTTAAAAATAGCTACTGATTTTTATAAAAACTTATACAAAAGTCATAACGTGAAAAATAACATAACGGATGAATTAATAAATAATAGTTGTATTGCGGATATAAACGATCGTAATCTGCCACTACTACCGTGCGAGATAAGTCATGCCACCAAAAAACTTAAAAGTGCAAAAAGTTCAGGAGAAGATAGTACTTCAAATGATGTGCTGAAAGCGATAAAAGAACCCATCATACCGATATTAACAAATATTTTCAACAAAATACTCGACCTCAGTCAAATACCAGAAGATGTTTTAGTCAATTAAATTAATAAAGAAAGCGTTGGATACTACTGTACTCCCCACTTTGTTATATGGATGTCAAAACTGGGCTCTCACAAAGAAAATAATATCTAAGCTACAAGTTTTCCAACGTGCAACGGAACGCAGCATGCTTAACGTTAAATTAAGACATCGACATAGAAACAGTGATATACGAAAAATAACAAAAATCATAGACGCAGCCAAATTAGCGTGTCAACTGAAGTGGAGATGGGCAAGACACGTGGCACGAGTCAGTGATGGGAGGTGGACTGAACGGGTGCTACATTGGTACCCGCGTGATGCGACGCGCTCGCGCGGCCGACCGCGGGCACGCTGGTGCGATGACATTGTAGAGGTGGCAGGAGCAACGTGGAGGAGGCTAGCGGCAGACAGAACTTCATGGAAAAGGATGGAGGAGGCCTTCACCCGGAAATGGGTATCCCATAATTAATTAGAACTAATATAATAAATTATGACTATTTTATGTGTATAGCCAAATTCAGTAGATTATTATTAACTTCAATTTTATTATTTTAACTATATATTTTGTGACAAAAATCAAAATAAGTTGACAATTACTTGAAAATATAAATATAAATTGATTATTTAACCTAAAATTATTTATAAATAACCAAAAATTAATTTTGTAAATTTAATTTAAACTTTTTATTTAAAATTGACACTGGCATTATCACGTCTTTTAAATAAAAAAAAAAATTGCATGACTCACAATAATATTGTAATTGGTTTTAACTAATATCGACTGTTGTATGAAAATTGGGAATTAAATGGCTATTATTATTATATTATTATTATACACTATTATAAAACTCTGTGGTTTTTGTGCGGAGGCCGCGTCAGTTTTGATAGTAAAATTTTTAACGTATTGAATTTTAAGCCTTATTAACTGTACGCTTAGCTTGAGGAAATTTAGATTAGCTTATGATAACCGTTCTAATGTTGTTGAGTTTCGCACAAGTATGTATTCCGTTGTATCCGTCTTTCGCATGTAAATGCGGCCGCCTCGAACCCATACACGCTTATACTGCAGCACCCTAGCTGACGCATGGAGATATTTATTTTCATGTGAAAGATTTTCTGTTAC
The DNA here is from genome assembly GCA_036936625.1 of Parnassius smintheus behrii. Taxonomy (NCBI): domain Eukaryota; kingdom Metazoa; phylum Arthropoda; class Insecta; order Lepidoptera; family Papilionidae; genus Parnassius; species Parnassius smintheus. Next base: position 38,124,201 of record JAUPFT010000031.1, on the reverse strand, counting down.
GTATATGGCAGTCTTTATTTCTGTTCCGAAGCCGAGATGCTCGGTGTTCAGTCTATCTTGCGGATGATTTTTATTGTACTTTATAGTTGCGGCCAAAAGCGTATCTCGCGAGCGAGGGCTGTTTAACTTAATTAAAATTGAGCGGGGACGTGGACTCTCAGGATTATTTTTCGCAATACGTGAACAGTAAAATATATCCGCTTCATTTACAGTACAAGATACGGATTTACCAAGTTGCTTAACAATGGACAATAGGTTTCAGACTTCCTTTCTGGAACGCATTGGATTTCCAAGTTTGAGGCGCGGAAGATTTGTTCGAGTTGGTTAAAGCGACTGGTGATAGAGTTTAATTCATTCCGGAGGCATTCCTCCTACTTTAAGATTGTCTCAATATTGCTTTTACATGTATTAATTTCAGTGTTTAGTTTGTCAAAAGAGTCGCTAATAAAATTTATGGAAGCCTTTATAGAACCAAATTCGTTCCTAAAAGCTTTCAATTCCCCGTTTAAGTCCTCCTTTATCTCCCTAATATATTCCTTAATGAAACCTCGAAGTTCCTCCTGCATAATGGTACGCAGCTCCACGTGCGACACACATGAGCCAGAGCAGCCGCTTTGCGCGGCTACGGAACCAACTATGGCTGCTTGTTTGGACGTTCCCTGCTTTCCACGGCGTGATGTCACATTAGCGTCGGCGTGGGAACTACTAGTAGGTGTTGACGGACGGACCGGCGTATTTGAATTGTCACTGCGCGGTTTCTTGCTGCGACACTCAGGACATATCCAACTCATCTTGGTGTCAGAAGAGAGTTTCTCGAATACGGTGGGCGAAACACCAACGCACTAGCCATGATAAAAATGTAAACAGGTACAGCATTCTAAGATATCGTAATCGTCACTCGTTGAATGACAAGCAGCGCATTGATGCATTGTGTTGTTTGGAGTGTTGTTTATTATAAACAACTGGGTTTGACGTAGGACGGTCCGCACAGGTAGCACACTATCTAGTCGACTATCTCTTATCGCGGCGGGGGTGCGGCAGGTCGTCCCGCAAATTAACAGCAGCGCGACAGAGCTGTTTTATTATAAATGTTTATTAAAAACGCACTGTGCACTCACGAGACTATAGCAAAGATTACTACGTCGTTCACCTGTTTTAGTACACAAAATCGCGCGCACGGATCGGGAGTTTCATTAGATAGACCGATGACACGTCCACTGCAAAAGCTTGTTTAGACGAGAAGGGGATATATTTTTATATATTCCTATGTACCTTCTAGTGGATTAATTAATACCTTCCTGCAGCTTTTACCATGTGACCACCGAGTGACGTGCAGTTTCGTGGTCACTTGGAAGAAAAGGCCAAACTGGCCTCAAAAAAGTTGGCGTGCTCAGAAGAGCGGGACAGTATTTCATGCCGGACACCGCCTGCAACTTTACAAGGCACAGGTTCGGCCACACATGGAATACTGTTCCCATCTCTGGGCTGGAGCTCCCCAGTGCCAGCTCCTTCCACTTGACCGTATCCAACGCAGAGTGGCTCAAATCGTCGACGACCGAGTGCTTTCCGATCAGCTCGGTTCACTGGCGCTATAAAGAGATGTTGCATCTCTTTGCATTTTCTTTCGCATATACCACGGGGAGTGCTCTGAGGAATTGTTCGGATTAATTTCAGCCGCCGAATTCTACGAACGTACGTCGCAACAGAACTTATGATATCATCCTGGAAGCTTGGTGGTCCACCACTGTACGTTTCAGAAGGAGTTTTCTTCCTTCCTCCCTTTCCTTTAGGACCTCTCTGCGGAATGGTTTACCACCGGCAATTTTTCCGGACCAATATGACCTAGGGACCTTCAAGAAAAGAGCTTACTCCTTTCTAAAGGGCCGGCAACGCACCTGCAATTCCCCTGGTGTTGCGTTTGATCATGGGCGGCGGTAGTCACTTAACATCAGGTGAGCCGCATGCTCGTTTATATAATATAACTGCAACGTGACTCTAGCACATGTAAAGTAAAACGTAAAGTTATTCGTTTTTTTTACAAAATTATATCTTTTATATTTGTAATAAAGGATTATAATAATTATTAAGTCTTAATCCTCTTTTAGCGAGATCTCTTTGCTTACCTCGAACAAAAAAATTATACAATCATTATGAAACTTTAAATTGCGGTAGAGTGAAATATTTCAATTTAATACTCTAGCTGGTTTTTTATGAATGAAATGCATTGCTGTTTCAATTAATATTCATTTAATTGGCTGCTAGTCCGCCTGTAGTTGCAAAAGCCTGTGCATGTTTCATATATTAAATTCAATCATTCCATTTATGTCATTACTTGAATGTGGAGCCGTGATTATTGTAGCAATATCAGCGGACAAGTATAATTACCGTCAGGTGGTCTAGTGATGTGGTCTTTCTGCACAGGAGTCCCTTTGGGTAGGAACCATCTTCTGACTTATTCTTGCCGTCAAATAGCAGTGCTTACTCCGCTGTGTCTCAGTGTAATGGTTATAGAGAGCCAGTATTATTACAGTTACAGTTATACAGAGTGGCCCAGAAAGAAATTCATTTTTGAAACTGCGCTAATTTCTAAACGTTATAAAGGAGGGGCGCGGGGAGGTATCAGTGAGTAGCGTGGTCATTTTAATATTAGTAACCATGAGTCGCTATACTGGAGATTATGCCGTGTAGTGGCGGTTAAGAATATCCACTACCCCATATCTTCCCGTGGGTGTCGTAAGAGGCGACAGAGGGAGACAGGCAGGAGATGGGCAGCAGCATCTTCCTGATGACAACTGTGACGTAATAAAAAAACTGCGGTTGCCAACCCGCTCGCCAAGCGTGGCAACTACGGCAAATACCCCCCAATGAACAAATACACAAAAAGACGGCCCCCAGTCCCCGGCGGCCCCGCTATTCCTGGCTACGGTGGCGACCATGGTAACGGCGGGGCAGGGGGTGCTAAGAATCTCCGGTGGGGTTCGGTTGCCACCTACGACGACTCGACCTGGCAACATATAACGCACGCACCCTGAGGACTGACGAGAAGATACTGGAGCTGGAAGAAGAGGTAGACAAGTTGCGCTGGCATATTATTGGATTATCCGAGGTCCGAAGAGAGGGGGAGGACACGGCAATCCTCGAGTCCGGCAACTTGTTCTATCACCGGGAGGGCGACCATCTGTCCCAAGGAGGTGTCGGATTTATCGTCCACAAGTCTCTCGTCAACAACGTTGTAAAGATTGGGAGTGTGTCGACGAGGGTCGCGTACCTGATACTCAGAATCACCAAACGGTATTCGCTGAAGGTCATTCAGGTTTACGCACCAACCTCGGCACACCCCGATGAGGAGGTGGAGGAAATGTATGAGGATATTTCCAGAGCCATACATTCCTCCAAAACTCACTACACGGTGTTGATGGGAGACTTCAACGCAAAACTAGGCACAAGAGAAAGCGGTGAGCTGAAGGTAGGGAAATTTGGAGTAGGGCAACGGAACCGAAGGGGCCAGCAGCTGGCCGACTTTATGGAGAAAGAGGGACTCTTTATGATGAACTCTTTCTTCCAGAAGCGGCCCCACAGGAAGTGGACCTGGTCGAGCCCCGACGGTTCGACAAAAAATGAGATTGACTTCATTATGACGACCAGACGCCAACTGTTCAGTGATGTCTCAGTGATCGCAAGGGTGAAAACTGGCAGCGATCACCGAATGGTTAGAGGCACACTGAACCTAAACGTTAAGTTGGAGAGGTCTCGTCTAATGAAGTCAACGCTCCGTCCCCCTCGTGCTCTAATCCAGAATAATAATAATAATAATAATAATAATAATCCACAACTATCACACAACGCCATCTAGTCCCAAGCTAAGCAGAGCTTGTGTTATGGGTACTAGACAACTGATGAAACATACTTATATATTTCTAAATACATAAATATTATAGATAAATTACACCCAGACACAGAACAAATGATCGAATCCCGAAACCTTTCAGCTCGAGTTACGTAACCGCTTCCAGTGCCTAGAAGATTGCAATGCAGTGGACGATATGAACGACAAGCTCGTGGAAACTGTCCATGCGGTCGGAGATGAGGCTGCAATCGTCAACAGATTTGACAGCATACAGGCAACTGAACAGACAGATCTCCAAATGCATGCGGCGAGACTTACGCAACTTTAATACTTCTCGTATTAAAGAAGCGATCGAGCGGAACCAGGGCTCCAAAGTCTTTGCCAGAGATCTGTCTGCCAGAAAGAGCCAACTGTCAAAGCTGAAGACTGAGTGTGGCAACATCGTTTCCGGGACACCTGAGATTTTGAGTGAGATTGAGAGGTTCTATGGGCAGCTGTACACATCATCGTTGGAGCCACACGCAAGTGTGAGTAACGATCCAAGAGCAAGTCTTATCCGACACTATTCCGATGATATCCCGGACGTCAGTCTAAGCGAGATTAGAATGGCTCTCCAGCACCTTAAAAACGGCAGGGCCCCAGGCGAGGATGGAATTACAGCGGAGCTTCTGAAAGCGGGTGGAACACCGGTACTTGTAGTCCTTCAGAAGCTCTTCAATTCCGTCCTCCATGGTGGCACTACTCCAGAGGCGTGGAGCAGAAGTGCGGTGGTCTTGTTCTTTAAGAAAGGCGACAACGCTCTCTTAAAGAACTACAGACCGATTTCCCTTCTGAGCCGCGTCTACGTGCTGTTTTCGAGAGTCATTACGAATCGTCTCGCACGCAGACTTGACGATTTCCAGCCTCCCGAACAAGCCGGTTTCCGAAAAGGCTTCAGTACCATAGACCACATACATACCCTGCGGCAGATTGTACAGAAGACTGAAGAGTACAATCTGCCACTTTGCCTGGCGTATGTGGACTATAAGAAAGCCTTTGATTCCGTCGAAATTTGGGCGGTGCTACAGTCCCTTCAGCGGTGCCAAGTTGACTGTCGGTATATCGAAGTGCTGAAGTGTTTGTACAGTAGGGCTACGATGGCTATCCGAGTACAGAACCAGAGCTCGAAACCTATCCAACTGCAGAGAGGTGTAAGACAGGGTGACGTTATATCCCCGAAACTCTTCACCGCTGCATTGGAAGACGTTTTCAAGCTACTGGACTGGAAAGGATACGGTATTGACATCAATGGCGAGTACATCACTCACCTTCGATTTGCCGACGATATAGTCCTTATGGCAGAATCGCTGGAGGACTTAAGCACTATGCTCAATGACCTCAATAGTGCCTCCCAACGGATAGGTCTTAAGATGAACATGGACAAAACAAAGATCATGTTCAATGTCCATGTCACACCTATGCCGGTAGTTGTTGGGAGCACTATGCTCGAAGTTGTTGACGAGTACGTTTAGCTGGGACAAATAGTCCGACTAGGTAAGTCCAACTTCGACCGAGAGGTCAATCGACGGATTCAACTCGGCTGGGCAGCGTTCGGGAAATTACGACATATCTTTTCGTCAGGTATGCCTCAATCTCTAAAAACTAGATTGTACAACCAGTGCGTGTTGCCAGTGATGACTTATGGATCTGAGACGTGGTCCTTCACTGCTGGCCGTATGAGGACGCTTAAGGTCGCTCAGCGAGCTATGGAGAGGGCTATGCTCGGAGTTTCTCTGCGTGATAGACTCAGAAATGAGGATATCCGCAGTAAAACCAGAGTGACCGACATAGCCCAACGGATTAGTAAGCTGAAGTGGCAATGGGCCGGCCATATAGCTCGAAGAACCGATAACCGATGGGGAAGAAAGGTTCTCGAGTGGCAGCCTCGTACCGGTAGGCGTAGTGTAGGGCGACCCCACACTAGATGGAGTGACGACCTGGTAAGACATGCAGGAAGTCGATGGATGCAGGTGGCTCAGGACCGTGCTTTGTGGCATTACTTGGGGGAGGCCTATGTTCAGCAGTGGACTTGTGAAAGGCTGTAATGATGATGATAATGATGAGTCGCTATACTGGAGAACAGTACGCATTCTGTGTCTGCGCCTATTACGAGAACCTACAATGTTACGTAACTGTTCGAAGTCTTATCGTGTCAAATTCGAACTACGGTGTATTATTGAGTGTCCGAGCACTTATTTAATTAAACAGTGGGTTAAAAGATTTGAAAGAACAGCATCAACACAAAAAATCATGCCTTCTAGGGCGTCAAAGAGTTTACGCAATAACGAAACCATTCAGCAAGTTCGAGAATCTTTGCGCTCGAATGCAAGAATGTCGACTTGTAAACGTTCCTTTGCTTTAGGTGTGTCTAGAACTTTTGCACATGGATATGAAATTACATCACTATAATATGATTCAATTAGTGCAAAAATTGAATCCAAAATATATTGAATCGAGATTAAATTTTTCTAATGAAATGCTCGACAATTTCACTGATTTTAATAACATTATCTTTTCTGACGAAGCTCATTTTCATAGACACGGTTTCGTAAATAAGCAAAATGGCAGGTATTGGGCTGCAGAAAATCCCTGTCCAAAGTACAGGAAACCACTTAACTCACCAAAGGTTACGGTTTGGTCTGGAATTGCCAGATAGGGTATCATCGGGCCGTTTTTCTTTCAAGAATCGCGAGGTTACAATGGAAACACTTGGTTTCAGCAGGGTTGGCCACGGGTCACACTTCAAATGAGAGCATGTGCGTGGTAAGGGATATGTTTCCACAAAAACTGATTTCACGGAGACGTAACATTTTCTGGAGCCTTCAAGGAGCCCCGATTTAAGTCCAGCAGACTTTTTAATAGGAAAACCTTAAAAGTAACTTACACTTCAATAATCCCACAACGTTACGGCAATTAAAAATGAGTATTCAACAAAAAATGGAATCCATTTCAAGAGAAATTCCTACGAAAGTTTTTTTAGAATTTTGCCCGTTTAAAAGAGTGTCGTAACTGCCAAGGGTTTCATGTTGATGATGTAATATTCAAAAATAAAATTACATTTATCTCTGAAGTGCTCACCGCCATGACAAAGTGACTCTACTACATTGCAAGACAGTTTATTAAGAGTAGTGAATACGAGCAATGTTGGACAGTCAACGATAAGGTGTACATACGCAAAGAGGAAGGGATGCCCGAAGTACGAAGACAAAAGTGACTAGATTGCGTTATTTTATCTTAAGCAATATTGTCCAAATATATTATAAAACTATTCTTGTTACAAGTTTATAGAATTAAATTTAAAAACTATATTAATCACCAACATCATTCCATATACATACAAAATTTTACAGAACACACAAATACTACACTAACAAATACATACACACACTACATACAACTAATGTTATTAACTAAGAACACATGTGCTGTGTGCAATACGAGAATATATAAATACTACAAGCTCTCTCTCTGTACTATTTTTGGCGACCAATTAATTTTCATTATCAATTTAGCTCTATTAAATGTCACATATAAAATGTAACTAGGAAAAATAAACACCACAATAGTAGATAATATACTAAAAAACACATACAACATAGATTAGGTCCCAGTGTCGAATTCATCTACCTGTGCCTTAGACAATTGCATCCCACTAAACTTCAACCCTAAGCAATCACTCAAAATACTTAATCAAAACATTGGAAATATCTCAAAAAATATGATTGGTTTCTATACCACACTCGCTAAGACTAAGGTTGATTGGGACATAATTACATTAACTGAATGTTGGCTTCCCAATACACATAGTATCCCTGACCTAACAGGTTATAAATACTTTAATACTGCTAATAATCTAACACCAAACGAGGGTGTTGTTGTATACGTACATGAAAACCTACGGGTTTCTGTAAAAGAACCCCGATTTATGGGTGCAAATTACCTACAAATAAAAATAAATCAAAATACCATTTTATTAGCAATATATCGACCGCCAAGCCATAGAGATGTCACTAACTTCCTGCATTCGCTTAACATAACCTTGATTAATGTCACAATTACAAAAAATATAATAATAACAGGGGATATAAACATTAACATCCTAGATGAATGCCACGACATAAGCAAGCTTAATTACTTAAACTTATTAGCGTCACACGACCTGCTGCCTGCACATTCTTTGCCCACTAGACAAAATGCATGTCTTGATCATTTTGTCCTTAAAACTCTATCACCTGTTTCAACTCACTGCTTTCACTCAGCACTAACTGATCATGATACCGTGTTATTATTTCTCGCAAGCAAAATGCCCAAAATCGCGGTTAAAAAATCAATTGACTGACGACATGAAAATAATCAACTTTGGTGAAGTATATAATACCCAAGATCATCAAAATTTGAAAGTTGAAGAATGCGGATTAAGAATGGGTGAGTTAACCATCAAATGCCTTTTGTACGCCGATGATCAAGTTATTCTTGCGTCGTCGGCGGCTGAGTTGTTACGGCGGGTGCGTATTTAGCAGGGATGGGAGATATGATAAGGATATAGAACGACGAGTGAACGCAGGAAACAGAGTAAATGGGGCCCTGCACTCTATTGTGAAGAGTCAAAATGTGTCAAAAAAGGCACGTATGGCAATTCACAATGCTGTGTTGGTCCCTACTTTAACGTATGGTAGTGAAAGTTGGGTATGGCAGAAGAAGCACGAGAGTAGAATAAATGCAGTAGAAATGCGGTCGTTAAGGAGTATGTTAGGGCTGAATCTAAATGACAGGGTGAAAAATTGTGTGATAAGAGAAGAGTGTGGTTTGCAAGATGATGTTGTGACCAGGATTAAGAAAGGAATGCTTCGGTGGTTTGGTCATGTGGAAAGAATGGATGAGGAAAGAGTGACAAAGAAAATTTATGTTGCAGAAGTGAATGGCAGAGTCGGAAAGGGACGTCCTAGGCGAAAATTTATCGACCAAATTGGCGATCTATTGAAAACGGGCCAAATTAGGAGTACCCTTAACCGACGAGCATGCATGCGTAGGTGTATGGATGTGAAGGAGGCGAGAGAGGTGTGTCAGGATCGTGCCAAATGGAAGTCTGTAGTCTCTGCCTACCCCTCTGGGTGACAGGCGTGAGTGTTTTATGTATTTATGTATTTATGTAAGATCCTCATGTAGCAGCAGAAATAATGATAGGTCTAATCAAACAGGCGGTCGAAGAAACACAGAAATCGTGAAAGTACCAAACCGTAAAAAAATCGTTAAGCCATGAATAACTCGAGGCCTATTACGCTGTATTCGACACAGAGACAATATACACAAAATATCTTTTACTAGGTACAAAAACTATTGTAATAAGTTGTTAAAAAATTAAACTGGAATATGAAAAAAAATAATTAAAAAAGGCTAATAATAATCCTAAGCAACTCTGGGGAGCAATAAACAACATAACAAACAGAGCGAAAAAGAAAGAGAATTAATCCCATCACTTATATCATCTTCTCCGGAGCTATCTGTTAATTTAGTTAATGATTTTTTCGCTAATATAGGTAAAAATCTTGCGGAAAAGATATTGGGTGGACTGACAGAGTGACATATACGTGTGCAGTACGGTCATCCAACCAGTAATAAACGAGTGTTTCAAGACAGCGGTCGTTTCATTGCATTCACAAACATATCATTGGCGACGAAGAAGGAGTACCCACAATAAAAAAAATGGCTTATCTGGGAAATCTGCCTATTTTTGACCATAAGTCAAGTGAATGGTCAATTTTCAAAAGCAGACTAACTCAGTTTGCGAAGATAAATCGCGTCGAAGAAGTGAACAAAAGTGGAATTCTTCTCACCCATCTTACGGATGAAACGTATCGCTTGGTACGAAACTTAGCGTACCCGCAAGACTTAGAATCTCTAAGTTACTCGAATCTCGTTGAATTACTCGACGGTCATTTCAAGCCAAAAAAATGCTCATTTGTGGATAAAGAAAAATTTTTTGGGGCAACCAGAAATCCAGGCGAATCATTGGGAGACTGGGCAGCGCGATTGAGAGGTCTCGCAAGCAATTGTGACTTCGGCACTGCCTTGGAAACGAATTTAAGAGATCGTTTCGTCCTCGGCCTGGGCCCTGGCCCGGAACAAGATAAGTTGTTCGAACAAGATCCGTCCACATTGACACTGTCAGTAGCTATGGAGCTAGCCGAGCAGGCGGCGTATGCCAGGCAGGCGAAGGTTATGTTGTGCACCAGCGAACATGCTCCAATTAAGGAGGAACCGGTATACCGAGCGAGATTTCAAGGTCAAGGAGACAGCGGCGCGGTTATACGGCGTCCTAATGCTGGCAGGACATCAGCAGGTCGCGACCAACCGAGAGATTTTTCTCGTTGTTCGGTCTGTGGCTTGAAGAACCACCAAAGTGATAAGTGCCGTTATAAAAGTTACAGATGTCAAAAGTGCGGTGAAAAAGGTCATTTAAAGAAAGTGTGCGATAGTGTCAATAGATCGCGGATGTACCATATCGAGTCGGTAAGCGAACCAGAGCAGGTCAAGGACACGTCTTGTGAGGAGTGCCACAATTTTAATTTGAGGTATGTGACTGATAAGCCCATTTCAATTGATGTAATAATAGGTAATCAGTGTATGACAATGGAGCTTGATTCAGGATCAAGTAAAAGTGTGATTTCTTATAATACATATAAGGAAAAATTCTTAAAATATTCATTACGTAGTAGTTCTGTAAAAATGTGCTTATATAACGGACACAAGATTGATCCATTAGGTTATATTACTGTAGAAACTAGTTACAATAACAGTACAAAATTGATTAAATATTTTGTTGTCAAAAATGGGGGACCGCCTATACTGGGTAGGGATTTCATGAGCGCCTTTAATTTTGTGATTACTACCAAATTAAATTACATAAGAAATGATTCCGAATTGCATGAGTTATTAAATAAATATTCGGCGTTGTGGCGTGACGAGTTGGGCGCATTTAATAACTTTAAAGTCAGTTTGCAGTTGAAGGCGAATGCTGTGCCTAAGTTTTTTAAGCCGCGTACTGTACCCTTTGCCCTCAGAGATAAAGTCGAACAAGAGCTAAACCGATTAGTGCACTTGGGTATCCTTGTTCCTATTAATTATTCTCAATACGCCACCTCCATTGTGCCAGTTTTAAAAGATAATGGCCAAGTTAAAATCGCAGGTGATTTTTCTATTACATTAAATAAGGATCTCTTAATAGAAAAATATCCCCTGCCTCGAATTGAAGAGGTTTTTGCCAAAATTGGAGGGGGTGAGCACTATAGTAAAATTGATTTAAAAAACGCTTACAACCAGTTCGTCCTGGATGACGCGTCTCAGGAGCTCACGGCAATTAATACGCATAAAGGACTTTTTAAATACACTAGGTTAGTGTACGGCCTTTCTAGTGGTCCAGCCATTTTTCAAAGGAGCATGGAGACACTTTTATCAGGAATAGACGGGGTAAGCATATGGCTTGATGACATTTGTGTCACGGGCCCCGATAGAAATTCCCACATGCAGCGGCTAAGTAAAGTCCTAGATAGACTATGTAAGGCAGGCCTACGTTTACAAAAAGACAAATGTCAATTTTTCAGAGAAAGCGTCAGGTATTTGGGTTACGTGATTAGTAAAACGGGATTAAGGACTTGTCCGGATAAAGTACAAGCCATTCTTAGTGCACCGGAACCAAATAACGTCACCGAAGTTAAAAGATTTCTAGGAGTAGTCAACTACTATAGAAATTTTATTCCAAACGCCTCTTCTGTACTGAGTCCTCTACATGAGCTATTACGTAAAGATGCAAAATGGGAATGGGGAAAACGGCAGCGACAAAGCGTCGCAGCGATACGGCGCGAACTGGCGTCAGAACGCGTGTTGGCTCATTTCGAGCCAGCGGCGCAGCTAGTGCTGGCGGTGGACGCCGGCCCGACCGGTCTCGGCGCCGTACTCTCACAAAGGGCGGAGGACGGCATCGAACGCCCGCTAGCGTATGCATCTCGCTCACTTACGAGCAGTGAAAGAAACTATAGCCAGATACAGAAGGAAGCGACGGCCATTATCTTCGGGGTCCGACGCTTTCATCAATATTTGTACGGTCGCGAAGATCCTTTTATCCTGAAAACCGACCACAGACCATTGGTATCAATTTTTAATCCTAAAACAGGTATTCCTGTTACTACTGCGCTAAGACTGCAGCGATACTCAGTTATATTGTCCGCTTATAACTATGTCGTACAATATGTCTCTAGCGGAAATAATATTGTGGCCGATTACTTCTCACGCGCTCCTGTAAAATGCGTCAACGAGTCGTCGAACGATATAGATACAAACGATATAGACACTCATTATGCAGTTAGGTTTCTCGATGCGTCATCGCCGGCCACTTCGGCCCGCGACGTTGCGCAGACGACGGAGCGAGATAGGACGATTAAAACCGTGCTTAGGTACATGCAACACGGGTGGCCGCGTAAATTAAAATGTAAATCTATTTTACCTTATTTTCACTGCAAGTCCGATTTACAATATGAGAATGGTTGTCTTTTTAGGGGACATAGGATTGTTATACCACTCGGGTTGAGAGATAGAATGTTACGCGAGCTTCATGATTCTCATTTAGGAATAACCAAAACTAAATGTAACGCTAGAAGTAGAATGTGGTGGCCCGGTATTGACCGGGACATCGAACGCTGGATCGGATCATGTGCGACGTGCGCAAGCGTGCGGGCCGCCCCGCCGCGCGACCCCCCCGCGCCCTGGCCTCCCTCCACCGCGCCATGGCAACGAGTGCACATTGATTACATGACTGTAGGGCAGAGGGTATATCTGGTAATCGTCGACTCCTACAGTAAATGGATAGAATGTCTATACATGCATAACGGAACCTCATCTAATGCTTTAATAACAAAATGGAAAGGCGTTTTCTCTAATTTTGGAATACCAAATGTTTTAGTGTCCGACAACGATGTAAAAATTAATTCACTCGAGTTTCAGACATTTTGTTCATCGAATGGCATAAAATACATGACGTCACCCATTTACCATCCGCCAAGTAACGGTCAAGCTGAGAATTCAGTAAGAACATGTAAAAAAATGTTAAAATGTATATTAATTGACAATTTACCTTTGCACAAAGTTCACGACATGTTATTAGGGTACCTATTTAACTATAGAAATACCGTGCATTGTACCACGGGTGAAACGCCGGCAAAGTTAATGTTCGGCAGAAATTTGCGGTCGCGTCTCGATTTGATTTTACCCTTAAAAAATCATAATTCTAATTCACTTACGGCAGCCGGGAAAAGATCTTTTGAAATCGGCGATATCGTTTGGACCCGATGGTACAGTGCACGAAAAGAATCTTGGCAGTTAGGTAGAATAAAGGAAAAAATAGGAAATAAAATGTATAGAATTCATATTAGGGACATGGAGGTTTGGTGTATTAGACATGTGGATCAAATTATTAGATATACAGGCTCAGACAGTAGTCGCGACGATATTGTCGCTGCTGAGGAGACTCGTTGCCCCTCCACGTCGCCGGCTACTATAAATGCACACTCTCCCGCGCAACAGCCTATGTTTCCGGGTATAAGTAATACGGAGCAAAGTATGGAGCAGGCTACGAATATGCAGACGGGTGAGCTGCAATCGCCCTCGAATACTGGAGCGCCGAATCTTGGTTCATCTGACCACGGTGAGGCAGAAGAAGTAAGTGACTGTGAGACTAGGGAGTATGAAAAGGACAACATTGCCTCCGTAGAAAGGCCTATGGCAGAAACGGAGGCTGTGCCGTCCACAATTGGCGATTCCCATGTACCGCCAACATTGCCACTTTTGGCCACACGCCCGAAACGTACAAGACCAAGGGTGGATTATAAAAAGTATTTTTAAGTAGCGATTGTTAATTATAGTTATGCAGAGATCAAGTTTGCTAATTATTGTTAATAGTTATTATTAGTTGTTAAGTTTATGTAAAAAAAAAAAATTACTGTATTTAATTTAGAAACCGTGTTACCAGGTTCCAAAATTAAGTGGGGAGGAATGACATATACGTGTGCAGTACGGTCATCCAACCAGTAATAAACGAGTGTTTCAAGACAGCGGTCGTTTCATTGCATTCACAAACATATCACAGAGTCAACAAAAAAAAAAGCTTTTTAACAACAACTCGCAGTCCATGGTATTGTTACTAACGGATGACGACGAGGTTGCAAGTTTAATAATATCTCTCCGTAATGACTGTGCTTTTTTTTATAGGATAGGGTGACAAACGAGCACACAGTCCACCTGATAGTAAGTGGTTGCTGTGGCCCATAGACATCTACATCTATCCTCGATTACGATCAAAATGCAGATGCGTTGTCACCCGTGAGGACTAAGATGGAATGCCTCGTTTCCAGTAAAAAGGGTCTCCGGTTCTCTACACTCATCTTACGAAATACAGCAGCATTAAGCTACTATTTCACGCTGGTATTCTGTGAGAGCGTGGTCCTTCCCCGGTCGAGCCGACCCATTCGTGCTACAACTATACTACTAATATAACTGCAGCATGGCTCTACCACGTATAAGAGTGGGTTGGGATGGAATATCCTCTTATCTCCTTAAAATGCACATTAATTTAGTTGTCCCACCCACGACATATATTTGCAATCTTGCTCTCACAAACCGGAAAACTCCCCAGAGCTTTTAAAAAGTCGATTATACACCCGATTTATAAAGGTGGGGACAGAGATCGTGCCGATAACTATAGACCTATAGCCGTGATATCTGCCTTGTCCAAAATACTTGAACGCATGATGAACAACAGGCTCGTAAACTATTTGGAAAAAAATAACTTAATATCACCCTCACAATATGGTTTAGGTCAGGTAAATCTACGTCCGATGCAATTTACACAAATTATATTGTTACAAACTTGGACAATGGACAGAAAGTTATTGGCATTTTTCTAGATCTTGCCAAAGCTTTCGACACGGTTTCTGTACCCATACTTTTACGTAGGATGAAGAGTATGGGAATTAGAGGTATTCAACTGCTACTTTTTGAAGACTACTTGAGTGGACGTACTCAGTACGTTCAGGTGGATAAGTTCGTCAGTACCGAATGCACAACTACCTATGGAACGCCCCAGGGCAGCGTACTCTCTCCAAACTTATTTCTCATATACGACACGTAACATAATTAACGCACTTTGAGAAAGTAGTTTGTTCAGAATCGTTTACTGAATCGATTCCTGTAATTTTTAATATAGGTAATTTTTTATCCCAAAAATAATTAAAACTACGTAATTTACAGTCACACTTAATCTGTACAGTCAAAACAAACTGATATGGACCGTAACTTAAGGCAATAAGACTTTTAAGAGTGCAGTTTTATTTGTATTATAACAAATTCTGTCATTTAATAAATATAAAGAAAAATTAACTTTATTTCAAGCACGTTAGTCTTTGCGTTCGTGGATTTGTACTGTGACCACAATATTCTTCCGGAATTAATATAACTAATTTCATAAATAATCAGTTTATAAAAATGTTTAACTAAAAATTCGGTGTATGTATTATGATTATAACACAATATACTAATTGGGGTGTCTGAGGGTGTGCGTTAATTACGTTACATATTGTATATTAACGAACTGGGTATGCTCACACTCCCTAAAGGGCGGATCATAAGTTTTGCAGATGACACTATCCTCCTTTTTAGTACATGGCAAGAAGTCCATGCGTACGCCCAGTTGGGTTACAACACTCTGTCAAATTGCCTTCGAAATAACGTACTGACACTGAACATAGATAAAACATGTTATGTCCAGTTTAGATTAAAAAAAAACATTAACCACATCATCACATACCATCCACATACCGTCGTAAGTCACGCGTGTTCCAATCCACTCAATAATGCAAACACCTGCACACAACTACGTCAAGCTGACAGAGTAAAATATCTATGAGTTATAATCGATAGCACTCTACGTTTTCATAAACACATTAATACCCTTAATAGCAGGTTGCGTAAAATAATATATGTATTTAAAACTCTGAGAGACGCGGCGGATGATAAACTAAAGAAATCCGTATATTTTGCCTTGGCCCAATCTCTATTAACATAATATGGTATTATACACCACACACACACACACACACACACACACACACACACACACACACACACACACACACGCGCGCGCGCACGCACGCATACGCACACACACTCACTTACACACACACACACACACACACACACACACACACACACACACACACATTTTTTACTTCAAATTGTTATAAATTAACACACACACACACATACACACAGAGAGACTAATAATAGCACCAGATTTCAATAAATATTAAATACTAGTTAGGTAAAGAAAGTGTTGGTTTACATAATGATTTCTTATATTTACGCGAACACTATGCATTGATTAAAACTACTTTTACGGATTTTATCGCGTTTTATTTATATTAATTTTATATTAATTTTAATACCCGACGTACCTACCATGGTTTCATTGTCAGTAAGGCGACCTACGCCTTACGACAATGAAACCATGGTGGTGGAGCCACGTGTTTAAGGCTGCCGAAGTCTAGTTCCCCGGTCGAACCTTAAACCTATTACGCGAGATATTAACTAAAGTGGACTGTATATGCGGTTGCTTCTACGCTTACGTAAAGGCGACTACTATAGCATGCGGTATAATGCACTCGCTCTTCCCTAAAACTAAGCTATTATTGTGCCAAATCGCTGAAAAGGAATCCTGCCTGATTAGGAGAACAACAAAATTGGAGCGGGTTAAACTATATATCAGGCAGTGAATAAAGGAGTATTGACTCACCGGGGTTTCTTCTATCCTGTTGAGCACTACAGCTGCAATTTCTGGAACTTCTTCTGGAACACTCCGGAGAGAGGCGGTGCGCGACTATATCTCACACGAGGTGAGGGAACTTCTTCTAGACAGACACTCTGGGGCCCCAGGGGTGCGTCGGGAGAGAAGCGTTGTGGTTTCAGCGACGACTGCGGTGGAAAGAGGACGCGCAACGGTCGCGCATGCCTTATATGTCCTCGGCCCCGATGATTACGTGACATTCTAGAATCATCTTCTTGCCCCTCCCACCCCACCACCCCGATGTGTCGATAGGAGGGTACGAATGATATCGTTTTTCGGAAAGGAACAAGCGACTTGACACTCCTACCGTCAAATATAATAATCCAATGGTTTTTTCCGCGCAACCACATGGTCAGTTTTGATGTTCTGTCTCTATTTAGATGCCTACCTGTTGAAGACTGCATCTCAATTATAACTAGGAAACTAGATGAAAATAACATGCCACCAGAATATGCAGTACTACTAAGACATTGCCTTACATCTGGCTATCTATTGTGGAAGGAAGAGTTTTACAAGCAAGTAGATGGTGTTGCGATGGGCTCACCTGTATCTCCCATTGTCGCCGATATATTCATGGAAGACTTTGAGGAGAAAGCCCTCCTTACTGCACCTGTTACCCCAAGGTTCTACAAGCGGTACGTAGACGATACTTTCACAATTTTACCATCAGACAAAGTACTGCATTTTTAGAACATCTTAATTCCATAAACTCTAAAATTCAATTTACTATGGAATTAGAGACAAATAATTCCTTAGTCATCCGAAATCCTAACAACAATATAGGTCATACTGTGTATAGAAAAAAGACCCATACAAACCGATACTTAAATGGTGAATCTCACCACCGCCCTTCACAGTTAGCTACCGTGGGCAAATCTTTGATACAGAGAGCACGAGGGATCTGTGACAGCAAACACCTGGCCGCAGAGCTTCAGCACGTCAAGCATGTTCTGCACGACAACAAGCTTCGGGTCCCGCGCCTCCGTCACTGTGACCGAGTGCAGCCGGCCACAGTCGAGCGTGTGCCTGCTGTACTACCATATGTCAGAGGTGTCGCAGACAAGATTGGCTACATCTTGAAGCAAGCTTCTATTAGAACATTCTACAAGCCGCCGAAGAATATTAGTCAGTTCTTACCACCCGTCAAGTGTCATATTCCTCTACAAGATGCAGGAGTGTACAAGCTTGATTGTGATTGTGGTCTCTCATATATAGGGCAAACAAAGGGATCTATTAGAACACGCGTAAAAGAACATATAGCTGACGTGAAGCATCAACATTCCGGGAAGTCTGCAGTTTGCGATCATATCCTAGATGGCCCCAACCATTACATCAGATTTGATAGACTACAAATCCTCGCGAAAGAATATCGATTCCTACCAAGGATGATACGTGAGGCTATTGAAATTAAAAAACATCCTAATTTCCATAGAGAAGGAGGCTGGGTACTACCACCTGCTGGGGATCCTATAATTAATAAAATTAAAACTAAACCCAAGCATACCACTGCAAGACTTCAAAACACAGTTAGTTCATTCTGCGTAGATCGGGCCAAAGACAATAATTAAAAAGCTGAAGGTACTTCGGGTTAACTTTGACATCGGGACGTCAGTCACCTCAGTCCCCCGCGACCATGGGTGCTGGAAAGCACCCGAAACGTCGGGTATTAAAATTAATATAAATAAAACGCGATTAAATCCGTAAAAGTAGTTTTAATCAATAAAGAAAGTGTTGTAATTACAACCATAGGACGGAGAGCTGGTGGCCTGAAATACAGGGGTAAAGCCTAGCTTAAGCACCAGTCTCCCGTAGTATAACATTAAGGTGTAATATTCTAATGTTATGTACAATAATTCTGTAATATTGTGGCGAGAAAATAAATAATTTATTATTATTATTATTATTTATTTACTTTAGATTGTAATAAATTAAACGCTTATAAATAAAATAGTTTTTTTAACTTTTATTTTTCAAAACTGCGTTCCTTTCTGGGCCACCCCGTATTTAAATATTTTGTTTGTCACTTCAGGTTCATATTAACTATATTATAGTTTTAGCCCAAGTAGGTTGGCTCAACCGGGGTAGAACCACGCTGTCACAGAATACCAGATTTAAATAGCAGCTTAATGCTGCTGTGTTTCCTATGGTTAATGAGCTATTTTGTATAGTTCTATCTTAGTGCTCAACATGGTATCGCATTTATATTTTAATTCTCAATCGAGGACAGATTTAGATGTCTGTGGGCCACAGCATCCACAGCACCTTCAGCAGCACCTTCAGGTGAACTGTGTACTCGTTTATCACCTATGGAAAAAACTCCTAGAATGCTGTCTGACTAGTTACATTAAAAAAGATAAAAAGGTTCATAATTGTCGTACACATAATCGCGTCATATACAAACATAAATAAATACAGCCAAATTCAGAAGTTCCCTTTTTGAAACTGACTTAAAAGAAGTAAAGTTAACAAAATGTTTTCTGTTCTATGTCCAGTTTTGAAATGGAGCTCCCTTATTTTCAGCACTGCCAATGTTTAAGAAGATATCGAAAAGTTTGCCTGTAGAAACAAGTTGGCTGTTGGAAGATAGCCAGCGAAATATTGTTTTGTTTATTGGTGTAACTCTAAAGAAGAGTTGACAAGGTTTCACCTAAAATATATTTAATGTTAATATTAATAGACAAAATATTATATTATTTGTAGCACGAATGCGTCAGCTCAATCCGGGAAGGAATACGCTCTCTTATTTTCTTATGATCTTAATACTCCAGTGTTTCGTATAGTGAGTGTAGAGAATGGGATATCCTTTTTAATGGAAACGTGGGATTTCATCTAAGTCCTCAGGGGTGGCAACGCATTTATATTTTGATTCTTAATCTAGGATAGATGTAGATATCTATAGGCCACAGCATCCAATTACCATCAGGTGGACTGTGTGCTCTCGTTTGCGTTCTAATATAAAAATTATCAATTGTTGTCATGTGCAAGCAACGATATTGATATTCTGAAATAAGGATAGTGATATAGAAGTTCAGACGATATCACACTCACCTTCGATTTGCTGACGATATAGTCCTTATGGCAGAATCGCTGGAGGACCAAAGCATATGCTCAATAACCTCAGTAGTGTCTTCCAACGCATAGGTCTTAAGATGAACATGGACAAAACCAAAGTCATGTATAATGTCTATGTCACCCAAGTGGTAGTCGGGAGCGCTAAGCTCGAAGTTGTTGACAAGTATGATTACCTGAGACAAATAGTCTGACTAAGTAATTCCAATTTCGATCGAGGGATCAATCGACGAATTAAACTCGGCTGGGCAGCGTGCGGGAGATTACAACACTACTTCTGGTTAGGCATACATTAAAACCTTAAAACTAGATTATACAGTGCGTGTTGGCAGTAGATCTATGGATCTGAGACGAGGTCCTTCACTGCCGGTCGTCTGAAAAGGCTCAAAATCGCTCAGCGAGCTATGGAGAGGGCTATGCTCAGGGTTTCTACGTGATTAACATAGGAATGTGGATATCTGCAGTAGAACCGGAGTGGCCGAAATAACCCAACGGATTAGTAAGCTGAAGTGGCAATGGGCCGGTCATATAGCCCGAAGAACCGATGGGAAGAAAGGTTCGCGAGTGGCTGCTCCGTACCAGCAGGTAAAGTGTATGGCATCCCATGATTAAATGGAGTGGCGACCTGGTAGGACGTGCAGGAAAACGAAGGATGCAGGTGGCTCAGGACCGTGCTTTGTGACATTCTTTGGGGGAGGCCTATGTTCAGCTGTGGACGTGTGAAGCGCTGTAATGATAATAATGATGTGTCCACCTGAAGGTAAGTGAATTTTTTGACCTATATGTACCTACATTATTTATTCTTGTCTAAGATTCAAAATACGGATGCTTTTTCAAATCCGAGGACTAAAATAGATTGCCTGTTTACTTTTTAAAGGGTCTTCGGTTCTCTAAACTTACCATACAGAACACAGTGACATTTTTAAGCAATACTAGTAACGCTTATATTAATGATATTATTCTTGTGTTCAAACACAATAGTCGAATAAAAGTTAGTAGTTTAACACAGTAGTCGAATGGAGTATTTGATCCCACAACTTTTCGTGTTTGCGGTCTGCACCCAATGGTCACATTAACCTACTCTCGCTGAACAAAGTCTGCCTAGGGTCCACTTGTGTAGGTCACCCTATTACCTATTTCTGCCGCTAAATAGCAGTGCTCGCTTGCACTGCCATGGTCCGTTCTGACCCGTCCTAACCCGGTCCAGTCTATGTTCGATATGTTGATAATTCCTCTATAATTTTACTAAGGGCTTTTATTTTATTTATTTTATTTATTCTGTATTGCATCCTTAACAAAAGAATACAAAGGGCGGACCTAATGCCTTGAGGAATTCTCTACCAGGCAACCCATGGAGTGGTGAGAGTTTGACGTAGGTGTGGCAATATAGAAGAAGATAACACAATACAAATGATAATTAATTACATAATATATACAAACTACTAATAAATAAACTATACATATATGATCTATCCTTACATATATACAAATATATAAATAAATGGATATACATACAAGTAAACATATTTAAATACATACATAATTAGTATATACAAATGACTATGAATATATACGTCTGTTTGGCAATACATATTAAATAGATGAGTTATGTAGAATGCGTTGTCTTTAATAAATCATCACGGACCAACTTTTTAAAAGCGTACTTATTGGGAGCTTTTCTGATGTCATCGTGCAAGGAGTTCCAAAGGCGTGTAGCCTGAACTGTGAAGGAGTTACCATAGAACTCGGTGAAGTGAACTGGAGTACAGATTTTGTTGTTAGAAGAAGAGGACCCCATCATGAGATGAGGAAGGATAATGAAATTTACTCTTAAGATAAGAAGGCGAAGATGGATCATTTAATATGGAAAAAAGAACAAGTAACATTCTGGAGTTGCGTCTCTGCTGGATTGTAAGCCAATTTAGCTTAGATCTGTATTGCGAAATATGATCATATTTACGAAGCCCAAAGATAAATCTTATAGTTATTGAGGAGGCGTTCCAGCTTGTTCAGAAGATCTTGCGACAGGTCTGGGTAACACACATCTGCATAATCAATTATGGGTAATATAAGTGAATGGACAAGCATGATCTTAGATTTTGTGGGTAGAAAATGCTTTAAACGATACAGAGAACATAACGTGGCAGTGACTTTACGACTCACATCTGAAACCTGAGTTCTCCAATTCAGCGTGCTGTCGATGTGAAGGCCAAGATTTCTAACAGAATTACTGAATGGAATTGTAGTATTATCATAATAAATAGGAGGTAATTCTGTCAGATTAACCTTAGCCAGCATCCTTGAGCTACCCACCAGTATAGCTTGGCATTTCAAAGGATTGACCAAAATCCCATAACGAGTTGACCAATCCCTGATAGCTGCTAAGTTGCCGTTAAGGTTTTTGATCCCATTATGGATATCCCCAATCTCAGTTTGCACATAAAGCTGAAGGTCATCGGCATACAAATGGTACGAGCAGTCGTTGATGGAGGTTACTTACTTACTTACTTACTTACTTATCGTCACGCACAATCCCTAACGGGGTAGCCAGAGAGAACAGATCGCCAAGTGTCACGATCCTTACATACCTCTTTCGCTTCTTTCAGGTTCATTAACTTCTTCATACATGCACGTCTAGGTATCCGAGTACTTTTGACCCTCCCCTCTTCGAGCATTTTGCTCACATGGTCTTCGAAAGTTAGTCTCGGTCTACCTCGACACCTTTTAATATTTACTTTCGCTCTATATATTTTCTTCACCATTCGGTCTTCACTCATTCGTTCAACGTGCCCAAACCATTGGAGTACGCCCCTATCAATTTTTGTGATAAGGTCATCTTTCAATCCTGCCATATTGCGAATCTCTTCGTTTCGCTTTCGGTCGGCTATGGTAACGCCACACATTTTACGAAGAGATCGCATCTCCACTGCATTCAACTTGCTTTTATGCTTCTTCTGGCATACCCAGGTTTCGCTGCCATATAACAAAGTCGGTACCAAAACTGCGTTATGTATTGCAAGGCGTGCACTCTTCACCACGCCTTGCCTTTTGACTAATGCATTCAGGGCACCATTGACTTTGTTTCCGGCAGCGACACGCCTATCCACATCTAAATCACATCTTCCATCCCGGCTGAAAGCACTCCCCAAGTATACAATTTCATTTACCTGTTCTAGACATTCCTGATTTACCCATATTTCACATTTCGTTCTCTCTTCGTCCTTTTCAAATACCAGAACCTTAGTTTTATTAGCATTCAAACGGAGACCTTTAATTTCACATTCCTCTTTCATACACGTGACTAATGCCTGCAGTTCTGCTTCTGATGGTGCAATAAGCACTGCATCATCAGCATACAGCAGACAATTAACTTTTATGTCACCCAATTTCACACCCAAACAGCTATCTTTCAGCTTCTGTAAACAGCTGTCGAGATACAGTATGAACAGCCAGGAAGACATGACACAACCCTGTTTTACGCCCGCTTGGACGCTAAACATGGGTGACAGATCATGCCCTACCCGCACACAGGCTTTACAGTCATAGTAAAGTGACTGCACAGCCCTTAGCAATCGACCATCCACACCATATCCCGGCAACAGTTCCCACATTTTCTTCCTTATAACCTTATCAAATGCTTTCTCCAGATCCACAAAAGCACAGAAAATCCTCTGGTTAACACTCAGAAGCTTCTCCGTGATCATGCGGAGAGAAAACATTTGATCCGTGCATCCTCTTCCAGGTCTAAATCCGCATTGTGCCTCCCATAAGAATCTTTCCGATTTCTCTTGCATCCTGCGTGTCAAAATCTTCGAATAAACTTTACTTGCTAAACTGGTCAAGCTGATCGCCCGATAGCTCCCGCAGTCAAAATGTGAACCTTTACCTTTATATAAAGGCACAATGACCGCGGATCGCCAATCATCCGGGACATCTCCCGTCCGCCAGCACAAATTGCACAGCAGATGAAAGCTGTCCCAGACGCGAGGCCCACCGTACTTGACCATTTCAGCAGTAACTCTGTCTAGTCCCGCAGCCTTACCACATTTCAAACTTCGAATCGCACGTTCAATCTCTTTCATGCTGATGACCTCAGTGTCATCGAGGTCCGTGTCTGGCGTGCCAGTCACGGCGTCACCCCCGGATCCTTCACTGAGATCATGACACGCATACAATTCTCTATAAAATTCACTCCATCGCTGCATGACGTCCGATTTTTCCGAGAGGACGTCATTGGTTCTCGAAAGCACTTTGTTCATTCTTAAAGCTGTCGCACCACTCCGGGACCTTCCAACCTCTTTCCAGAAGAGTTTGGAGTTTTCCCTAAAGTTGTGCGACAACCTCTCGTCCGCTTCTATTCTACACCTTTCACGTACTTCCTCAATCAATGTTTTCGCATGAACTTTCTGCAGCTTATATCTTTCTTTCATCTTCTCTCTCATATGCTCATCGTTACTAGAGGCTAAGTAGTCTAACCATGCTTTTTTCTTCTTTTTTACAGCTTCTTTCACTTCGTCATTCCACCATGCATCTCTTCTTTTACTACTACCTCTTTTTGTCTTACCACATACTTCTTCCGCTGCACTTACCATTCCATCCCTAAGGTTCTGCCATGTTCTCTCCACACATTCTTTCCTGCCATCGATGGTGTCAAGCTTTTCGGCTACCCTCGTGTGATATTTGTCCCTAGTATCCGCTTCCTGAAGCTTCCAGCTTCGGATGCGACAGACCGACTGTGGTTCTGTTACTGCCGTCCGGTGGCGCCAACCCGCGAACAAACCCCTAAATCTAGTAATTACTAGATAATGATCCGTTCCCAGGTCAGCACCCCTGAACACTCGTGTATCCATCACCTGTTTTCGCAGTCGGTCATCCACCAGGAACAAATCAATCATACTTCTCTCATTCTTTCTTTCTCTAGTGTACATATGGATCTTCCTGTGATTAAACATAGTGTTTGTCACAAGAAGACCCTTTTCCTTGCATACAGCCAGTATAAGCTTGCCAGCATCATTAACCCTTTTATCTCCAAACTTTCCAAGCACCGACTCGTATCCTGGTCGAGCGATGCCTACCCATCCATTCAAATCACCACATACAACAGTTCTTTCGTTTCCCTTAACCAAATCTAGAACTTCTCTTACATTCTCCCAAAACTCCTCCAGCTCAGCCCTGGACGACGAAGCTACCGGCGCATAAACAGCCAAAAGGAATAACTTCGTCAGTCCCATTTTGAAGCGAACCCAGAGAAGTCTTGAGTTCACAACCTTGTATTCAGTCATAAGATCGACCAACCGGGACGACAACAGCACTCCCACTCCTTGGCAGGCGTTCTCGCTTTCCGGGACTCCGGACCATATAGCTAACGTCCCGCCAGGGAGCTCTTCAATACCACTGCCTTTCCGTTTGGTCTCCGACATACACACGACATCTAATTCTCTTTCTTTCATTATTTCGATCAACTCATTCGTCTTATCTCTCATGCCTCCTCTAACATTCCACGTGCCAACTCTGCACTCCGTCCTCCACCTTCCGCCGTGTCGGGCTGTGCGTGACGGGTGGCGGTCCCCATCGCCGCTTTGCGCGCTGCAATCCACACCAACGGGGACGAGCTGGTGTGCGTCGCCTTGGGGGGACGCCCTAACCCTCGTTCGCATGGGTGCGCAGCTGTGTAGAATTGCAGCCCTGAAAAGGGCTGGCAGGGGTCGCGACGAGCACGCTTCTACAATGACCCCCATGATGGAGGTAAAAAAGTTTATAAAAATTGAAAACATTATAGGAGAAAGAATACCGCCTTGCGGCACACCAGCATCCACATCAGCCCACGCTGAGGACAGTTGCCCCACACTGACTGACTGCTGTCGACCGCGAAGATAAGATGTAAACTAATCCAATTCAGTAGGGCGAAAAATCAGGTGAGACAGTATGGAAAGAAAGATTTCGTGATCAACTGTGTTGAAAGCATTTGAGAAATCAACTAGTACCAGTACTGTTATTTTTTTTTCTTCCATGCCCTGTTTAATATTATCAATAACATTAATTAATGCAGTAGTGGTACTATGACCAGGACGAAACCCAGACTGATATATACTCAGTAGGCTATGTTTCGAAACAAAAGCAGAAATTTGCTTGTAAACACAAGATTCTAAAATTTTGGAAAGAAAGGGTAGAATGGATATTGGACGAAAATGATTGGGAAGAATGGGAGTAGGAACTTTTGGGAGAGGCTTTACAAAAGCCCTCTTCCAAAGATTAGGATACTGACCTGAATCAAGGGAAAAATTGATTATATGGTAAATTGCCGGGAGAAGGTGCTCTAGTATAAATACTACCATATGCCTACTAATCTCGTCGGAACCCACGGCCTTGGACTGGATTGCTAAAATTAACTTTTTGACATCATCCTGAGAAACAGGAGAAAACTTAAAGGTAGGAATGTTACGAATTTGCATAGAAGCAATGGAAGCCATAGTTTGGGAACGAATTGTAGGGTCCAGTGCTTTTACAGAAGCGAAATGTTGGTTGATTTTATCAAGTGACAGAGAAGGACCACAATCCAACGTAGCTGGTCTAGAAAGACCGAAAGATTTTAGGAATTTCCACACTAAAACTGGAGAAGAGTTATTAATACAGTTATGGAAATATCCGCGTTTAGCTGCACGTACCATATGATTACACCTATTCCTGGCTGCTTTAAAAGATAACCAATTTTCTTCGGTTCGATCTCTCTTGAAACGAAGAAAAGCACGATTTCGTCTAGCCATTGCCATCCTTACGCCATCTGTCATCCAAGGGGCAGGGGGACGCTTCAATCTAACCTTGTAAACAGGAGCATGAGCATCATAAAGGCTAAGAATATTGTGGTTAAGGATAGTGACTTTATCGTCAACAGTAGATGCTGCTATTAAAGAGGCTAGATCGAAATTAAGATCGCCATTCCTAAGCTTGTCAAAGTCTATTTTAAAAAAAATGCGAAGATTCATTACAGTAGGGGAATATTTAGGAGGTTTAAGCTCATACGATGCATAAATTAAGTCGTGGCGTGAGAAACAGCAGGTAACTGTCCATGCGTTATCACATGTTCAGGAGAAGCAGCAAGGATTAGATCAATCAATGAGTCATCGGTTCCGATATTATGATGAGTAGCCTTTAAAGGGAGAATAGAAAGATTAACCGACTCAATAGTTGAAAGAAACCTTTTGGAACGAGGGCAGTTTTTCAACAGATCAGTATTGAAATCACCCATGATTATACAGTGAGTGTATTCAGAACAAATATCAAAAAGAGCCATATCTAAAGTGGCGAAGTAGTCGGTAGATGGGGGGGCAATACACTACCCCTAGAAGCATCTTGATGCCCTTGACATCGAGTTCCACAAATAAAAACTCAGAAGAAGCGGAATAGCAGGAGGGAGATGCTAAGACTATTTTATAAGGAATTGATGCGTGTAGGTAGATTGCTACACCACCTCCACCTTTTCCAACACGATCATTTCTAACAAGTACAAAGCCGGGTAAGGGATATAAAGCTGATGGTAAAGAAGGTTTCAGCCAACTTTCCGACACTAATAGAATGAATATACTCGGGGAAAAATGAAGCTTCAAGTTCGGAATAGTGGCTCGGGATACTTTGAGCATTAATATGACATTTGTTCACAGAGTTGTTAAAAGACGTAAAAACTCCTTTGAGTAGTTCGTGTAAATTAAGCACGCTATCGTTGAGAGAATCATTACAAGAGTGAAATGACAAAGTAGAAGAATCATTTGCAGAGCTAAACGACTCAACATCAGACGTATTACATATACTAAAATAATAAATAAATAAAATAAATATATAGAAAAATAATAATAAAAAATAAAAAAGTAAGTTATGTAAACTATAACTATTAACTAACAATTACTAAACATAAACATCACCAACCCATCAGTTCACTGTTTACAGAGTAAACTTAATATAAATAAAATTTTATATGCAAACTTATCATCTAAAATATCTAAAGTGGCAAAAATAATCTTGACTAATAATAAAGTTTCTAAGTAGATGTCACACAAAATATTACAGGAGAATGTTTACCAAGAGAAAATCGATTAAAGCAAAGTATAAGATCGACGCTGGCTGTATGATTCATGTGTCATTTGTCTATAAAAGGCAATAAAAGTAATACATAGTTGTCATTGTCAAATCAAACAAATCAAAACCCAAAATTTAACAAAAAAAATCTAATTAAAAATATGTGGTAGGTACATTTATAAAAAGATAAGTATTGTTACCAATATCAAGCAAAGTATAAACAAACCTACTAAGTAAGAAACCTCAACCAAGAAACAAAAGGAAACTAAACCCAAGCAAGTTATGTATTACAAGATAAAATCTCATTAAGTTTATATTTAGAGAAATAAAAATTCCTATGCAGACTATACTATTAGAAGAAAACAACTTAAAAAAAATTGCAATTATACTGCTGTAAAAAAGTGAACAACTTATGACTACAGTACAGACAATATTGTTCTGTGCTACAGTCATTACAACCAAGAAGATGCGGGACTATAAACACTTAACTAGATATATGTAAATCAATAATATAAAACAATGGATTACAAAAATAAGGGATACCTAGGAATACCATTATATGTAAATTAAGCAAGCTATTTTTTAGCAATTAAACGGCGGGATCTTTTAGAATCCTCTTTCTGCACCACCACACCATCTTGATTGCGAGGAGAAGTCTCGCACAGAATTTTTGTGCTTGAAGAACTTTGCAGTGCTTGTATGGGTTTCTTTACGCTATTAGTGATACTGCTGTTAGGGGCCATGCTAAGACTTGCTGATGAGAAATCAACAGGAAACTGTTTAATGAGAGTATCAATCTCCTCTTCAGTGAAGATTTTTGCCCGTTAATTATTGGAAAGTTTGATAAAAATTGCTCCGTCTAAGGTCCACACATTCTTCATTTCAAAATGCTTGCGGGCTTTTTTAAGAACAGATTGCCTCATTTTAGTTAAAAACTCGGACACAGATATTTGAGATCCCTTTAACTTAGTTTTAGCTTTCCACACTTCAGACTTTGTGTTATGCTCATGAAATTGTACAAGAATTGGACGTGAACGACCATTCTTTTGAACACCAATTCGATGGCAACGTACTAAGGCCACATTTGTAACATGTGGGATACCCATTTTCTTATGTATGATACCCAGTATTTCTTGTTCAATATTAACTTCTGGGGAGTCAGAGATCCCATTAAATAGAAGGATATTCTGTCTGTGCTGCATATCAATAGCATCAGTTGACGTAGTGCAGGCTTGAATTTGTTGCCGAAGGAGATTAAGCATGGAGCAAACGACGTCCTTGAATTCATAAAACTCCTCGCGGATTTGATTAAGACAGGGATTAGTAGGTGTGGAGGCAGCCTTTAATCTGTTTTCAAATTCAGCCATTTTGCGACTCCAGCTTCCTTCAAGTTCTCTTTGCATGACCTCCACATCAGTTACTCCTGCCATTTCTTCCAATATTTGCTGTGATATTAGTGAACACAAAGTGAAGTGCTAATGAGTGATATAGTTTGCAAAAACAAAGTGACACTAATGGGTGGTACGTGAATGTCACAAATATTTTACCTGGAAATATATTTCAATAGGACTTCAAAAGAAAAGGTAATAAAGATGTAATTGAAATGTAAATATAGTCCAAACACTGGTTTAAAATAATTTTAAAGTATATAAAATATAGGAGCAAATAAGTTAGCTGTTACTTGTTACACACCTACCCACGAAAAAAAAGGCTTTGATTATTTGGAGGAAGTCTATTTTGATCACGAAATCGTGATGGATAAATGATTATGAAAATAAAATTACTACGTGGTACTATTAATATATAGTAGAGCCATGCTGCAGTTTTATGATGGTACGAATAGGTCAGCTTGACCGGGAAAGGACTAAGTCCGCACAGAATAGCTTAGTATTGCTCCGTTTCGTATCGTAAGTGTTTTTTGTTTTTTAGTGTTTGCCTATTTTATGGAAACAAGGCATACCATCACTGTCGTCAGGGGTGACAACGCATCTGCAGTTTGATTTTTAATCGAGTATTTATGTAGATATCTATAGACCACGGTATGTCATTACCAACAGGTGGACTGTGCGCTCGTTTTTAATCTTTATTCTGTAAAAGAAAATGAATACAATTTTTCGTAAGATTTTCATACGTCGATTGCAATATTAATGTTTTATTGGAAAAGACGATTGCAAAGACAATCGGCCCTTTTTCACTTTTTACTGCCGACACACGTGTCACAGTTGATTTATCTTGCCATATGTTACCTCCATATTCCCTTCATATAAAGCACCCAATATATCTAACCTTTCCGTTCTGCTGACGGATTTATTATAAGTTCGATTATTTGCCGTAGTAACTCAGTGACTTTCGTAGTTCCTCTCACAGGATTTACCTTTTTTCTTGAAGGTCTCTAAATCGTATCGGTCCGGAAAAACGGACAGTGGTAAGCGAACACAAAGAAGAATTTATAAGTGTTGATTTAGAGGTATTTTGTAAACAAACGAAAGAATAATAATTAAACAAATGAAAATTACAGAAGTTTGCGAAAACCACCTCGCTATAATCCGTAAATAAAGCGCGCAGACATTCCAACAACAGCCATATTGTATATTGTGTCGCAGTTTCTATTGCTGCAGTAAAAGTATGACCGCGGCGTACTTGTAGCTGAGATTTATCTCCATTTCAATTTGTGTAAAGAATTACATGGGTGTTTAAATTTAATCTATATTGAATTATCGAAATAACTCTTACTAACAAAAATATATATGCACTCCAACTAACATTAACAATGACTGGTCAATGACCATTGATCTAAATGAGACTGCTGATCATGAGATTCCGGCTTTGAATCCTGGGTCGGGCCAAAACCAAATTAGTTATTGAGTTTTCTTGTTTAGAAATTCTTCGTAACGTAGATGGTGTCAGTTTAGTGTCCTATCGGACTATGAGAATATAGGAAAAGTGAACGCTCGTGCAAATTTTCGGGAATCATAATCCTATCCTGTGTAGATGGCTGGTTTCTATTGAAGCTGGCCACTGTGGCCGAAATTCGGTCTGCGGAGGACATTTACACTCCACTGCTGTGTCCCAGCAATATTCTTTTATAGAAAAAGGGTGACACATTCCATCTGATGGCAAATGGATGCTGTAGCCTATAGACATCTACATTTATCCTCGATTAAGAATCGAAATGCAGATGCATTGTTACCCCTGACGACTAAGATAGCATGCCTCGTTTTCAATAAAACGGGTCTCCGGTTCTCTACACTCATCATACAAAATACAGCAGCCTTGAGC
Organism: Parnassius smintheus behrii; assembly: GCA_036936625.1. NCBI lineage: Eukaryota > Metazoa > Arthropoda > Insecta > Lepidoptera > Papilionidae > Parnassius > Parnassius smintheus. Next base: position 38,093,008 of record JAUPFT010000031.1, on the reverse strand, counting down.
TGCTATTTTACGCTGGTATTCTGTGAGAGTGTGGTCGTCCCACGGTCGAGCCGACCCATTCGTACTACAACTATACTACTAATGTAACTGCAGCGTGGCTTTACCACGTATAGCAATAGGATATATATATATATATATATATATATATATATATATATATATATATATACATATATAACAAGAAATGACAAGAGTAACTGATGTGGAGGTCATGCAAAGAGAACTTGAAGGAAGCTGGAGTCGCAAAATGGCTGAATTTGAAAACAGATTAAAGGCTGCCTCCACACCTACTAATCCCTCTCTTAATCAAATCCGCGAGGAGTTTTATGAATTCAAGGACATATATATATATATATATATATATATATATATATATATATATATATATATATATATACTTTGTAACTAAAGCGTTAACCTTAAAAAATTATAATCTCTTTTTTTATTCAACGTCATTTTTTATATTAATCATCGGGGATTTAATTCTCGTATACACCATGTCTTAGCACCGAATTCGTTCAGAATGTGAAAATATATATTTATTAGATTTAATACGTAAGAGAATGCAACATCATTATAATTCTTCTCGTATGTGTCGTAAGAGGCGACTGTACGAGGTAATATGCTGGAAACGTTTTCTCTCTTCCCATAAATGGCGATATAACCATCCAGTCTACTCCAGATGAAAACTGTGTGTTCTGTTCATTCTGTTTCGTTCTGTTCTACACTGTTCTATCCTGTTCTCTCATACCCTGTCTTGTAATGTCGTGTCATATCGTGTCGTGTAGTGTCTTGTCGTTTCCTGTCTTGTCCTGTCCTGTCCTGTTCTGTCTACTTTTGTCCTACCGGCTCTGTTCGGATCTGTTCTATTCTATTTTATCCTGGCGCATTTAGTTTTATTTTCTATTTAACAACATTCATGTCCGGGAAAATAACACAATTGTTAAACAATTGAAATGTTCATATAGTAATGGGACAGTGAAAGGATTAAGTCTATTCTATTCTATTATATAGGTATTATAATCTACCTCATTCTATACTACTCAATCCTATTACATCTTATTCTATACTATTCTATACGTTACGTGCTTAGGGTTCGTGACAATAAAAACTGCCGATTGAATTACCAAAATGTACACTTTTATCACCGAATACCAATTAAAAATTTAAAAGACACTAATAATTAATCACACTGATTTACTTTATTTCGCTCCGAAGCTTCGCTTGTCTCACCAAATTCAATACCGCCCCGACTGCGGCTTGCAGCGGCTTAAATACACATTTTCTACCGAAACATCCAGAATATTCCAGTAAATAAGGGGCCCGACCGACCAGGCGCAGAAAGTTCGAGTGTGAGAAAGCTTAGTTCTTCAATTCGATACTAGATGGCGCTGTCGGTTGAAAGATTAGTAATGGCATTTTCTGGAAAGCTCTCCTCGCTCTGTTACCCGACACTAGATGGCGCTAGTGCTGGGTACCAGCCGTCAACTTAGGCGCGCAACAATATTCTAAGCTATTTATTCTATTTTATGTTACTCGTACACTCCCTGGGAAAGATGATCCTGCCACACGGCTTCCACCTCCAGTGCATGGGCCAAGGCGTCCTTAAGCGTCTCGTGGTACCCGAGCCTCACAGCAGCTCTGACTTCAAGGTCGCGGATGCCGTCAATGAATGTCTGCACCAGGTTCCCTTCAATGAGCTCAGGTACAGTTCGGTATGCTTTTCGAACCATCTTCTCCACTTCAAGGGCCCACTGCTGAAGGTTTTCATTGCTGCCTTGCACGCGATCTTTAAGCTACGCACGAAAGACGTGTTCAAGTTGAGCGTCGCCATATCTCGCCTCCAATGCCTCAAGAAGCTGCTCGTGGGTCACTTTTTTACCGAGAGCTTCCAACACAGTTAAGGCTTGGTCGCGCAGGCTTAGGGTGAGTGCAGTCATGGCCTGGCTTTTATTCCAGCCGTTCGCCTCCACGACGGCCTCGAACTGGATTTTGTAGGCCGACCAGGAAGAAGTCCCGTCGAACGGCGGCACTTTGAATCCACGTAGCGAAGGTGTTGTAGCTACTACGGGAGCTGTAATTCCATTCCCCAGTTTGAGAACGTCCAGCGTTTTATTCACGTCAGCCATCACGTTGTCAACCCAATTGTTCACATGATTGATTCGGGTTTCAGCTTTGTCGATTCGGGTTTCAGCTTCCGACAGATGGTTGTCATGCTGAGCAACCCTATCCTTCACTTCCTTTATCTCCTTCCCAAAGGTAGCGTAAATGTCCTTCATGAGGAGCATCTGCTTTTCCAACCGACGGGCCTATTTCTCTTGTCCACCCCACAGCTGATCTTCCAATCGGCGTGCCTGTTCCGCCTACTGGCGAGCCTATTTCTCCCGGTGGCGAGCCTGCTCCTCCTATCGGCGGGTCTGTTCCTCCTATCGACGAGCCTGTTCCACCTGTTGGCGAGCCTGCTCCTGCAGCATCACCATCGGAGCACCTAAGTCAGGTGCTGCAGATGTAGGAGCTACTGACGGGCCTGCAGCCGGCAGCTGGCCCTCCGACGTCTGCGGCATTGCACCACCAAATCTTCTTTCGTCCGTCTCCTGCTGGCGTTGACTTCGGGTACGGACACCCTCCGTTTCTCCTTAGGTAAAATGGGCATGATTTTATCCCACTTTTGACACCGATTGTTACGAGCTTAGGGTTCGTGACAATAAAAACTGCCGATTGAATTACCAAAATTTACACTTTTGTTTCCGAACATCAATTAAAACTTAAAAGACACTAATAATTAATTAATCACACTGATTCACTTTATTTCGCCCCGAATCTTCGCTTGTCTCGCCAAATTCAATGTTGCCCCGACCGCGGCTTGCAGCGGCTTAAATACACATTTTATACCGAAACATCCAAAATATTCCAGTAAATAAGGGGCCCCGCCCAACCAGGCGCAGAAAGAAAAAGTTAAGTAAGAAAGCTTAGTTCTTCAATTCGATACCAGATGGCGCTGTTGGTTGAAATATTAGTCATGGCATTTTCTGGAAAGCTCTCCTCGCTCTGTTACCCGACACTAGATGGCGCTAGTGCCAGGTACCAACCGTCAACTTAGGCGCGCAACAATGTTCTAAGCTATCGATGCTCAGAGAGTAGCAAACGCTTCTTGTGGTAGTTTGGAACTATTTTATATATATCCGCAGTACTTCGGAACTCTGATAGCACGATTTAGGCTTCGGTGTGTTTAGCTTGCATTGCAGCGATAACATCGTCACGTATTATTTTCTTTTCTATTCTATTCCATTTGATTCTATTTCATTACAATCTGTTCTACTACAGACTAGCGACGGGGCGCAGCAGCTATTTATATACTTTTAATTAAAATATTACGAACACTTGTAAAATTGTAAGTTTATTTTACATAGTGAAGTAACAAATGAACTAACAGTGTGAAGTGTAAGTTCGCAGATGTGGGACATGATTCAGTTCGTGCGCACCTGCTAACTTCAGAAGAAGAGGACACCTCTGAGGATTAAGATTAAATGCGTCAAAACCTGTAATTTTCCTTGATAGAGCCAAGCTACAGCTATTGTGGTTGTACCACAAAATAGCTGTAGAGTGCACATACTGCACGGTAACCGCTCGTTTGCTTCTTGCAACCACAGTTGCAAAAACAGAATCCTTAACTTTGCTCTTTGCAACTGTGGTTGCAAGGCGACGAAGTTCTTTTAATTGAATTTAGACCGTAATTTAAACACACAGAGTCTAACTATTACGTATCAAAATCAAAAACAAATATATAAATCATAGATTTGGATCAAAATTACCAACCTCTCGGACGAAAAATATCGAAACTATGTTAGTTTAAGTTTAGTGGGTGAAGTGACGCTTGAGTAGATTTAACGAGGTGATAAAATATGCCCTGAGTTTTGATTTTTATTGATTTTTGCTAGTACCTATTTATATACCAAATTAATATATTATTAGTTTTTATACATTTTTGCAAATACTGTATGAAAAATGTGATAAAGTCGACTTTTAAAAATACTCAGAATGACGCGAATCCAAACATAATTTTCTATAGCTTACACTATCGTAATTTTGTTGTATTCTTTAAATACGAAATAGTCGTAGTGGTATTTGAATATAATTATTCAATTTAAGTAATAAAGTTTTATAAATTGTTCATCATATTATAATATAAATGTTTACGTAATAACAGCCTTTTCTTTTAACATGGGGAAATGCCTACGCATACCCGCCTCGCGGGGGCAAGGACGGGTTATGTCGGACTCGCACCGACTAAAACCCCACGGTGTTCCACCTTCGTCGCATATTGGCAGGACTACGGGAACGCTTTCGCACACTTCCGCGGCCCTACCAGCGACTGCCGCCCCATGGCAGCACATCCTCGGGAGAGAAATATTCCTCCCCGTTCTCCTTCCCAAGTAAAGCGCACCAGAACACATGGCACGCCTTCCTCCACGGCCTCCAATTACATCTGCGCAACAGACGCCCCCGCGTCCGATGCGCGAAGGCCATGGGGCCAGGAAAAACGAGCACTTAAAAGTACTAGCCTTCCCGACCCCAGCGGCGAATCTGGTCTATGGGTCCGCCGCCAACCAAGATTCGGCTGCGGAGGATAGGGAGAGCGGCGCCTCGCAATACCGACAATCCTCTCCCCCCGCAGCCCCATCACCACCGCATCAACAGTGCGGCCCCGTTTGAGTCGCGGAGGATAGGGCGAGTGGCGCATCGCCATACCAACACTCCTCTTCCTCCGAGACTCCACCTCGGCTGCAGCGGTAGAGGGTGCGGAGTCCCCAATCGCTGCAGTCCACCAGCACACATCCGAAGTGGGCTCCCCAAGCCCACTCGGAGTGGCCACCTCTGGCCGGCCCTTCACCTCGTGCCAGCCACGTGGGTTCCTCTTTGTTCACCGTGGGAGACCAAGCAACGGCTACTAAGCCCCCCCGCCACGACAAGGCGGGAACCCGTTCGGGGGGGACGTAATAACAGCCTAGATTTTAACTAACTAAGAGCGATCGATTGCACAATCCGTGAATTCTTTATCAGGTTTCACTTAAGATTTTTACTACGTATTTAAATATAAATCGTTTTATAATACAGATAAATATATCAAGTAACTCATTAAGTTTAAGGATATAATAAATAATCATACACTTATTGATCTTATTTTTTTGATAAACCCGATGTTTTACAAAAAGTCGCTAAAATGGCTTGTACTTGTGATTTCAACACCTCTAAAATATTATTGTAATCATATTTTGAGAGAATAACATACGTATTTTCTTTTCTTATTACAATGGCTATTCATAAAATTTAAAATATTTAAAGTGCTTGTTAGCGACGACAAAGTGAATTCGAACATTTAATATTAATTATTTATTATCAGTGAATTAAAAACTAAGTGTTAGCATTTAATCATAATTATTTCTTATCAGTGATTTAAAATTAGGTGATGGTATTAATCTTAACTGTTTCCTATTCATAAAATAAAGCTAAGTGTAAAGACTGATTAGTGCTGAAAAAACAGGAAAGTAAATTAAACACTTCTATTTTTATCTTAAAGTGACTTATATGAATCTATTTAATATTATTTAGGTCTGATTAGAACATTAGACGCAAGTATAAGCTTATTTTCTAGTAAGATTTCTTTTATCATAACTTTAAGAGCTATTTAACATATAAGTGATTAATATAATTCTTTTTCCTTTAAAGTACTTCAAAAGAAACATTAATATGTCAATTAATCGCTGTATAATGTTATTTCATTATGAGAAAGATTTAAATTTCATGAAAAAATATTGTATAGATTCTTAAGCATAATTCCTGAAAAAGTGTTGTACATTCCTACCTCTTGGCGGCGCCACTTGTATGTTCGGCAAAAAATATAGTCCTACTCCGGAGCTAAACCGTGAGGCGACCGCGAAACTATTTTTGTTTTTTATAAATGTAAAATAAAGGTTTATTGAATGATTTATGTTTAGAATAATAGAAATAAGTTGTATCTATCGTTAGGAATAAATATAAATATTGTAAGTAATGTTTTACCACGTTTATTAAGGAAATTGTGAATCTCTCTTAGAAAAGGTTACTCTGCGCTCTGATTGGTCAATAGATTCACTAATGCCGTATGCGATTTTTTCTTAAATATGATTGGTTACAGCCGCTTATAAAAAAGGGGCGTTTTTCGTGGTAAATTATTCCAAATCCGGCAATGTAATAATAAGGAATCAAGAAATAAAACAAGAAGAAATTCTCAAGAAGTGTTATTTATTGCTCATCTAACTGCTACTGTATGCTCTCCAGTTAACATCCCGCCAGCAAACCCGCTCTATTTATCAACGCTCCCTTATACGAGCATTTACATTGGTCCTTCGAGAAGCCGGATCGGGTTTAAGGAAAACTAGGAAGATGCCTTCAAATACAAGATCAAAATCAGTGCAGTCGAAGACTACGAGTGAAAGCAACGCCACTACGGGTACCAGTACGACGGATTGGAGCATGAATACGCCGAGTGATTCTACAAACACGACGGCTACCAACACGTCAACTTCAGATCGATCGACGCTTACAAGAGCATCGCCCAGCAGCGTACACAGACAACCCGTACTTCTTAACAAAAACATTGCCGGAAAAGAATCAACACCAGGGGACGTAACCCATACCACCCCCCCGACACGCACCATCGAAGCGTCAGTTCCTCACCAAGAAGGAAGTCATCCAACGCCGCAGATTCAAGAAAGAAGTGTCGCAATGAAGACTCTGCAGCAGCCTCACCCTAAGAAGACGACCCGCGATCCAGACACGCTTTCCGTTCGCTCGTCGCATAGGAAGAGAGCAGAAGCGCAAGCAAAGATGACAATGGCATTAAGGGAACTAGAATTGGCAGAAGCGCGGTCAAAAGTTGCTCAAGCGGAATTAGAACTTCTCACCGCGGAATCAGAAGATGAAGATGGTGCCGGAGAAGAGCTGTTCGAGCGAACTCGAGAAGTCGAACGCTGGTTCATCCAGACCGGAGACATGCCTAATAAGAACCACAAACCAATAGAGGCAGAAGAAAAGAAAAGTGACATCCAAGAACTAGCTTCAGTCATACTAAAGCTATCAGAAAAATCACGTGACACCGTTTCACCGAAGCACCTAGAACTACCTCACTTCAACGGGGCCTGCGAAGAATGGTTAGCCTTCAAAAGATCATACGAGGATACGGCTGCTTCTTTCAGTAGCAATCAAAACCTAGCACGCCTCAGAATAGCGATCCAAGGAAAAGCTAGAGAAGCCGTCCAAAGCCTGCTATTCACCGCCGAAGACCCACGCGAGTTGATCAAGGGACTAGAAGCAAGATTCGGAAGACCTGGAGCACTAGCATTAGCAGAACTAGAAAAAATGAAGAACCTCCCAAGAGTCGGCGAAAACCCGAGCGACATATGCATATTTGCAAGCAAAGTAAAGAACGCAGTCGAAACAATCAAAGCCCTGAAGAAACCACAGTATCTCAGTTCACCTGAAACGTTAAGAGTTATAGTAGACAAGATGCCGACGTCAATGAAGTTCCGTTGGTTCGCCTACCACAGAAGCAGAAGAGACGAGGAAATTCAGGAGCTATTACTTATCGAAGCGTTCCTAGAAACAGAAGCCGACATGTGCGGAGACTTCGCCCCGCCCGAAGCGCCCTCAGAACAAAGAAGAGGAGTAAGAAAACCCGTTCATTTGGTTCAAGAAGCGTCAAAGAGAAATATAAGAAGTCGTGTCCGTTCTGTGGGGAAGAACACTTCGCATTAGAATGTAAAAGGTTCAAAGAAGCCAACCTGAATGAAAAATGGGATATGACCAAGAAGGCAAAGATATGCTTCAAGTGCCTTCGATTCAGACACTCAAGAATCAACTGTAAAGCACCAGTCTGCAAGCTGTGTAAAAGATGGCATCATACCATCTTACATTCTGACAAACCACCGGCGTCGATAGAAAAAGAAGCAAAAGACACCAATAGCATCTCAGAAGAAAAGGTCGCCTCAATCCATAACGCCAAAGGAGAAGAAAAGGCCTACCTAAAGATGATCCCCGTGAACCTCTATGGCCCAAAAGGACAAGTTCGCGTATTAGCACTACTAGACGAAGGGTCAACGGTCACACTCTTAGACGCATCAATTGCTGAAAAAATCGGAGTCGAAGGAAAGAAAGAAAAACTCACGATCGAAACCGTTGGCGGAAAGGTGTTAAGAAAAGATAGTTCACAGAAGATCGAGTTCAAAATAAAAGGGGCTCATAGAAAAGAAAAGAGAACTATCGTAGCAAGAACCATCGACGACCTGAAGCTGTCTGAACAATGCATAAACAAGGACACCGTGAGAAAATGTGAGCACCTGAAGGCAATTGAAAATCAACTCCTCTACGTCTCCGAGAGGCCCAAGCTACTGATAGGCCAAGACAATTGGGGACTGATAGTGACAAGAAAGCTGAAGAAGGGCAAACCATCAGATCCTGTAGCTTCCCTCACGAACTTAGGGTGGGTGTTACACGGATGTGAAACAGGAACAACTGCCACAGTACACTTCACTCATTATGGCAGAGCGACCACTGGCAAGGAAGACATAGAAGACCTCGTCCGAGAACACTTCCAATTAGAGTCTCTAGGGATCCAAAATCGTTCACCATCTAACGACAGCGACAGAAGAGCACTAGAAACCCTCGAGAAAACTATCAAGAAACTGCCAAGCGGTCAATATGAAACGGGACTCCTGTGGAAAAAAGAAGATGAACACCTGCCCAACAACTACAATCAAGCTGTTCGACGCCTGGTTAGCATCGAGAAAAAATTGGATCGTGATCAAGAAGCAAGAAAGCACTACGAGGAGCAGATTCTGAGTCTAATCGAAAAAGGATACGCAGAGAAGGCTCCAGAAAACTCTAACGAAGGAAGGACATTCTACCTACCCCACTTCGCTGTTGTACACCCAGTCAAGAAGAAGCTAAGAATAGTGTTCGACGCAGCTGCCAAATATGAAGGAAAGAGCCTCAACGACGCCTTGCTCTCGGGCCCGGACTTGCTACAATCATTATTCGGAGTACTGCTGCGTTTCAGAGAGGGACCAGTAGCCGTCATGGCAGACATACAAGACATGTTTCTTCGAGTAAAAGTCAGAGAAGACGACCGAGACAGTCTCAGGTTCCTGTGGCGCGGAAACCGAAGAACCGGCAAGCCTGAAGAGTATAGAATGTCTTCAATCATCTTCGGGGCAGCGTCATCACCTGCAACAGCCATATACGTAATGAACAAGAATGCAGAGGAATTTAAGAACACTCATCCTGAAGCAGTGAAAGCAATTAAGAGAAACCACTACATGGACGACTATCTGCAGAGCTTCGCATCTACAACCGAAGCAAAGAAAATATCCAAAGAAGTGAAAGACATTCACGCAAGAGCAAACTTTCATCTGAAGGGATGGGCCAGCAACAACTCGGGGGTAATATCAGAGGTAGAAGACGCAAACAAAGAAAACTCCTTACAACTGACCAAGGAAGAGAAGACTCTGGGACTAAGATGGCTGGTGAAAGAAGATACATTAGCCTTCAACGTCGGGCTACGCAACACGCCGGAGGACCTGCAAGACGGCAGAAGGACTCCAACAAAAAGAGAAGTCACAAGCGCAGTAATGTCCACCTTCGATCCAATGGGTTTTGCTACACCAGTTCTAATACAAGGAAAGAAACTAATCCAAGACATCTGGCGAAAGAAAATAGACTGGGATGAACCAATCAACGAACATCAAAAGGAAGTCTGGATGAAATACCTGGAAGAAGTGTCAACATTAACGAGGCTGAAGATCCCGAGGTGCGTCTCACCCAAAGGCAGAAAAGGACAGCTACACACATTCTCCGATGCGAGTGAAGAAGCCTATGCAGCAGTAGTCTACTGGAGAATAGTCGAGCCCGGAGGAAAGGTCCATGTCTCCATGATCGCCGGCAAAGCAAGGGTAACGCCAACGAAACCTGTGTCAATTCCGAGGCTGGAGCTACAAGCGGCTTTACTCGGAAGCAGACTAGCCGCCACAATCGAAGAGGAATCAGAGCTCGACATAACGAGAAAGGTTTACTGGACCGACTCCAGCACAGTGCTGCAATGGATAAAGTCAAAACCAAGGAAGTTCAAAACATTTGTGGACAACCGACTCGCCGAGATCGAAGAAAGGTCCAAGCCAGAAGACTGGAGATGGGTGCCAACCAAGGAAAATCCAGCGGACGACGCCACGAGGGGAACCCCAACCGAATTCGACCACAACGCCAGATGGTTCAAAGGCCCGTCATTTCTCCGTCGACCGGAAGAAGAATGGCCATTTCACGACTTCAAGCCAGAAATTGTTATGCCAGAAGAAAAAAGCAAGCAAAAGGTATTGGCAACGATGGCAGCAGAAGACACCCTATTAAACCTAGAAAGGTTCTCGAGCTGGGAGCGACTGCTGCGCACTACAGACAGAGTGATCGCCTTTACACACCTACTAAAGAAGAGCCGTAAAGCGACCACCACCGCCGCACGCCAGAAGGATGAGCCTTGGAAACCACAAAAAATCCAGAAGAAAGAAGCACAAACCTCAATCCCGTCGACCAGCGGAAGTAAAAATAAGCGCCTATACTCACCCATAGAAGCAGAACACCTAAAAAGGGCCGAAGAGATATTAATAAAAATAAGCCAGAGCGATAGTTTTGCATCAGACATAAGAAAACTGAACTGTGAGCAGAACAATGAAATTTCACGACCGAAACGGAAGAATAATGAATCCTATCATTTTAGACGGAAAACAAAAAATAACTCGTCTAATAATACAACACTATCACAGGAAATTCTTTCACGGAAACACCGCTACAGTAATGAACAAAATTCGTCAAAGGTTCTGGATCTTGGGTTTAAGAGCAACTCTAAAAGCGGTCGCACACAGCTGTCAATGGTGCAAGACAAAGAAGAGTTCACCAGAGATACCACCAACG